>BSBK01001983.1:75000-670414 GCA_027943335.1 Chamaecyparis obtusa
GTTTCTCAAGAATAGATTTCAGTATATACAATCTTGTATTTTGAGTTACTCCCTTTGCAACTTCACAAATTCCACAACTTTTCACAAATTTCTAAACATCCTTATACAACTGTGGCCAAAAGTATTTCTCCTTAAGAAAATTCAATGTCTTGTCAATGCCAAAATGTTTAGCCAAACCACTACTATGTTTCTCCTTTATCAAATTAGTTCTCATTGATCCTCTTAGTATACACAACTGAATACCTTTTAAAAAAATACATTCTTGAATGAAATAGTCTTCCCATTTAGTACTCAGTTGATCTTGAATAGGTGCCCTGCACTTTCTCCACAAATCAGAAAAATTAGGATCATTTTCATACAATACTTTCATATCATCAACACCAAGAACTTCAATTCTCACCTCAATAATCAAATATCTTCTTCTACTCAATGCATCAACAACTCAGTTAGTGACTCCACTCTAAAATATTTTATCACAAATGTATAACTCTACAAATATTCAACCCATTTCATGTCTCTGATTCAACTTATTATGACTACGCAGATATTGTAAAGCCTTATGATTAGTATACAACACAAATTCACTCAGTATCAAATAATGTCTCTATTTCTTCAGGGCTTGAATAATAGCATATAATTATTGATCATACACATAATATTTCCTTTTTACATCATTCAATTTTTCACTAAAGAAAGCAATAGGTTTACCTTCTTGACTCAACACAACTCGTATTGCACTACCACTTGCATCACATTCAACTTGGAATACCTTATTGAAATCAGGCAATGCTAACATAGGTAATTCAGTAACCTTCTGCTTCAGAGTCTCAAAATTTTTATTAGCTCCATGTGTCCACTTGAATTCTCTTTTATCTCCTCTCATAGTCTTAGTCATAGCATTACAAATTGAACTGAAATTCCTAATGAAATTTTCGTAAAAAATTGCTAAACCATCAAATGATCTTACCTCACTAGCATTCTTAGGTGTAGGCCAATTCAAAATAGCTTCAACCTTTCTAGGATCCATTTTCAAGCCATGAGCTAAAATTACAAATCCAAAATATGCAATCTCCTCTTGCATGAAAGAACACCTTTTCAGGTTTATCAACAACTTTTCTTCTTTCAATCTATGTAATACTTGTTTAACATGCAAAAAAATCTCTTTTCTAGTCTTACTGAATATCAAAATATCATCTAGGTATACAATCACAAATTTACCTAAGAATTTCTGGAAAACTTCATTCATCAATCTCATAAAATTACTCGGTGCATTAGTTAAACCAAAAGGCACAACCAACCACTCATACAAACCTTCTGTTGTCTTAAAAGTAGTCTTCCACTCATCACCTTCTCTAATTTTGATCTAATGATATCCACTTTTCAAATCAATTTTGGTAAAATACTTTGCTCTAGTCAAACTATCCATTATGTCATCCATTCTCGGTATAGGAAACCTATATTTCATTGTTATCTTATTGATTTCTCTAGAATCAGTACACATTCATTCCTCTCCATTCTTCTTAGGTGCCAATATAGCTAGTCCTGCACAAGGACTCAAATTTTCTTAGATGAAACCTTCTTGCAATAATTCTTGAATTTGTCAGTTCAATTCCTGATTCTCGGTTGGTGTCAATTGATGTCGTGCCTTATTTGGTAAAATAGCTCTAGGGATAAGATCCATGCAATGATCAATGCTTCTCTTTGGTGGAAAACCATCAAATAAATTATTAGAAATGATCTCTCTATACTTAGTGAGTATTTTATCAATCTCTTTAGGGGTGCTATCCTCTATTTTCTTACTTGATTTGTTAGGAATCACAAAAAAAATACATCATTCTTCTTCAAATCCTTAACAAACTTTCTTCCTTCCATCAAGAAAACTTTCACTGATCTACAAACACTACTAACAAGTTCTTCAATCAAAGGTAACAATATTTGTCTTCTCCCATCAGTCCAAATAGTATATTTATGTTATCTCCCATCATATATAGCATGTCTATCATATTGCCAAGGTCTACCCACCAAAATATGACAATAATCCATAGGCATGATATCATATAACACCTTATCATAGTACTTTCCAATTTTTAGATTCACATAACATTGTTCACTTACCAAGAGTGTATGCTCATCCTTGATCTAGGAAATTTGATAGGGCTTCAGGTGTTTCAACCTTTCCAACTGCAACTTTGTAACCTTTTCCTCATATGCCAAGTTCTCTAAGCTTCCACTATCAATGATTACCTTCCACACTTCATCAGAAACTCTACATCTACTCTTGAACAATTTTTTTCTTACCAGGTCTTCCTTATTACTTTCACTCCAAAGTGGTCTTCGGACCATCAAGTTCTTTTCCTTCTTAGGTTCATTTGGTGAATCTTCTTCCATAAAAGCATTTCTATGGCTACTGACATTCTTACCTGCATGTGTACATTTAAATGACCAATGTCCTTCTTCTCCACAATTATAAAAAGGTTCCTCAGAAACCACCTCTATTATTGTAATACCCCAAAAATGGGCTATAGGTTCATTGACCTCCTACATCTTCAATTCAAATGAAATCAACATCAAAGTCCTAACCTAACGCACATCTGCACATTATCAAATCCTAATTGATTTTATCCTAATTCTACATCAAAGAATATTCCTGGCAATATTCTTATTTATCCTAATTTTCTTAATTTAATAATTATTTGGCGATAAATATTATTTATCATAAACTTTGATTAATTGAATATTTTGAATATTTAATTAATTAGATTTAATACTGCCACTTGATTATTTAATTAAATTTAATTCTATTTATTCCTAAATTATATTATTTAATTTTGACAATAAATCTAAAATCTTATGACTAATTGATTAAATTCCTATTTAATTAATTAAAGTCAGTTGTCAATATTTAATAATATAGTTTTTGAATAAAAGTTTGATTTAATAATTGATTAACCCATAAATCAATTGTTTTAATCTTAAAATTAGTTAAGTGGAGAATAAATCACTTTATTTTTAAATTAATTTATAATTAAATCATGCACAATCAGAAAAGAAGGCAACTAGCAATTAACAATCAATTTTAAAATTGAAACTCAACATCTAATGATGAGTTGAAATTTGATCTAAACTCTATTTTGAGTAAAAATCTGCTTTTGCATGATTTTTGTGAGTTAATTATCTCTAATTTCCTGATAACTCAAAAATCAACCTGATTTTAGCAAGAGTGATTTATGGCTTTTCTCTTGCATCCCCAAAGCCTTGGATTTCTATAAAATCAAGGCTCAACTCTTCATTTTCATCAACACTCAAATTTGCACAATTACTCTGACAAATTGGTGATTGAAGGATTAAGCACTTGTGACAGGCAATTTGTGAGATCTTTCATAGTTGATCATTAGCTTCTGTATAGTTTCATATCATAGATTTCATATCATTCATAGCATTCTTAGCTTAAATCTGCATTCCATTTCATTCATATAGCTTAGATTCATACAAATTTCATAATATTGCATAGAAAATACAAAAATATAGCTTAATCTACATTCATACAATCTTTCATTCTTTTGCATTCAAATCCTTCATTTAGGTGTTGCATTGTCACTGGTCTCGGTCTGATCTAAGAGTATCATACTCACACCTACTAGAAGGCAGCAAATCACCTTGTTAAGATAGTTTCAATTACTTGCAGATTTTGAGTTTTGCTAACCTCTAATGTTTTAATGAAGTATTGTGTCTACAGTTAGGTACAAAATTCACACCACATTTTTGGTGACCACCATGGTGCCCTGAAATGGGTTTCCATTCAATTTCCATCAATTTCTATCAATTGCTTGTCATTTTTTTATTAAAACTGCGATCTTTTATTTTCTGTCTGTACATTTTTTGTATGACTTTTGTCAAAAAGTCATACCAGGAGGTACCCACTATTGTATGGCAGTTGATCTTATCAAGGCTCATATTAGAAGCTACACATTATCATTTGGAGGCTTGATTGTCATATGAGAAGACACCCACTATTGTATAAGCTTCCAAACTATCATCTGAGAGGTAACCCACTATTGTACAAGTTTTGACTCCAGGATTCAATTGTCATTTAAGAATTTTTTGCAGTTTTTATATTTGATTTTCAAATTTGGACTAACAGCTAAACCTAACAATTGAAATCTTCTATTTTTTATTGATATTTGCTGAATCTGATTGGAAAAAGCATAACTAAATTGCTAAAATAGGTAAAATCTACTAAGCACGTTGCGAGGAATTTAGGTATTCTCCTCAAGATGATAACATTTTGATTTGGTTGAAATGAACTCTCACATGTCAAGCTTGTGTGAATTTTCTTGCTTTCATATCAAAAACTTCATTTTGGGCTATTAAATGAACATAGATTTTCTTTCTGCATATTTGTTACACATAGTAAATAGGCCCTATGAATACCATTTGTGGATGATCATGAGAGAGTGGGATTCCTCCTCTTGTTCATGCATGCGAAGCTCTTCTTGACGAAGGATCCCCTTGTAGGTAGGGAGGTTACTGAGAGTGTCTCACGTTCTACTAGATTTGTGTGTCTTCAACTTTTGATTCATACATTTTCTCTCTGGAGGGGTTGATAGATCATAAGTGGTTGACATCATAGATCTTTATGAGATAATCTTGGTCTTAGTGTGTAGGATTAATTTGTCTACTTTGTTTTGGTTAAAAGTGAAAAGGCTAGAGGACTATGCTCTACTCCCTTTTTGGGCAGTATCAGAAACTCAGATCCTTGAATCTAGAACTAGTCTCCAAGTGGTATCTTTTGTGAGTCACCTTTAGAGAGGGTTAATCATAGTGGATATTCCCTTAATTGGGTCAACCATGTGGATGAAACCTCAAGCAGTAATAGCCACTTTCATCATGGTAGTAGCAGCCGCTATATAAATGTCCTTGTGGAGGAAATCTTCATAGGTGTGGTCTCTTGTTGGGCAATTAGATCTCCCTAGCAGCTCCTGATTGATTAAATTCTCAGACTATGTCAAAACCCCTATGCGCCTAGATTGGATTTCACCCCCTTGAGATCACAAAAGTTGTAGAGTCTAACCTTTACTACACACCCTAGTGAGGCCAAATTTTCATTTTTCTAGGAATATGTGCGTTATTGAAATTTTTTTTGCAACATACACAATTAGCACTCCTAGGGATTAGCACATTTAGTCACTTGATTGTTCATGCGCAGGGTTGCTTTGTCCCCTATTCATTTTTTTTAGATGTGCTTAGAATCACTTGCTTGATGTTTTGCATGCTTATTTATCTATTTGGTTACTAAAAATGAATGATCCCATAATAATCTTCAAACCTGGACAAAAAAATTTGTGAACAATCTGAAACTGAAAATCTAAAATTTGCAAAATCTAAAGTAAAATTCCTTTCTGGAGTCAAAGGTCATCCCACAAGGTCATAAAGTCATATGAGTTTTGGCAATTGTCATTTTAGAACCCCTTTATTGTTGTATGATAGCTTGTATATTGTCATACTAGTTTTGCCACCAGTTAAAAGCAAAAAGTCAAAATCCTACTATCAACTATCATGTGAGCTTTGAAATTATCATACGAGTTTTGTCAAATGTCATTTCAGAGCATACCCACTATCGTACGATCCTGCAGAAAGTCATTTGAGAAATTTAATTGCTAGAAAGTTGTCAAAATTGTCAGAGACCCAATTTTTATAGCCTATTTCTAGAATCTGTTGAACAAATCACTTTGTCAGGAATATAGCAGAAACTAGAAAAAATTCATTCATTTTCCTCAATTGAGCTTGTGCATCTAATTTAGCTTTCTAATTTAGTGATTTGAGTCTTTTTCATCTTGTGTCAAAACCTTGTCAAAATTATCTTCAAATTCAATCTTCTTACTAAAACAGCTAAGTGTTATGAGCTCATGCTCGCTATCTGTTGGGTATCTACCCACACTACTGTGGCATAGTATCCTTCATTTATGTCTAATCTAATCTTCAATCAACTAAATCTTGACAAGGTTGTGTCATTCAATCTTCTTGAATCAAGTCATTCTTTAGTTGTCTTCATCTTGCTTTCTTGCTTCACCCAAATTTAATGGTGGAAACTAGAGCTTCCTCACATAAGAAATTGAGAGAAGCACTCAACACCATACCTTTGACTACTCACAAGGGTCCAACTCTTGAACAACTCTACAATTCTGGTCTTTACAAAGATGATGGTCTTGGCAATTTTTGATTGAAAAATGGTTATATACCCCCTCCATCAACTCATGGAGGCAATCAACAAACTCCTCATCACACTATCCTAGGGAGTCCTAAAAATCCTAACATCTCTCATGCAGGAACACAACACAGGTCTCAAGGACATCACTCTCAACATGGTATGGATCAAGAACCTACACCTTCTAAAATTGCTCCATATCAAAATGATGATGACTTCAAGAAAATGATGAGACATTTCTTGAAAGAATATAGAGAGGCATATTTTCTAGAGTTAGCTCATCAAGGAGCTAAAATTCCTCCCAACTTTAATGTTGAAGATATCATAATGAATGAGGAAGAAACTCCAATCATAGCCATGATGAAACAGATGCATGCCATGCAAGTCAAACTTAACAAACTTGAGAAAGAAAAGGAACCTAAGGAGTTCTCCATGGAGGCCCTATGTCCTTTTCCATTTGATAAAGACTTGTACATGCCACCATTCCCTAAAGGGTGGAGATGCCTAAATATGATAAGTATGATGGAAACTTTGATCCTCAAGATCATGTCAGAGAATCTTGTACTCAATCCAAGGAGTTCATGCATGAACCAACTTACTTAATGCATCTTTTCCCTCGATCTCTGGGAGGGTCAGCCATTCACTGGTTCTCTAGGATGCCTCCTACTATCAAAACTTTTGAGGATTTAAGCAAACTATTCTATCAACAATACTCCTACAATATTCAAAATCTGGTCATCATGATTGACATCTGCAATCTGAAACAATATCCAAGTGAACCATTCCTGACATTTCTCAAGAGATGGAGGAAGAAATTTTCTCTATATGCTAGACCCATTCTAGAAGTTGAGAAGCTAGAAATCTTCATCAATAATCTTGTTCCAGAAATTAACTACCCTTTACAAATACAAAATCATACATCTTTTGATAAGATGGTAGATAACGCAATCAAAATTGAGAAAGTACTTTTGAAAAAAGGAGACATCACACTTCAAAAGGACAAGTATGAATCTAGATCTAGTTCCAAGGACAAGAACAAAAACTAGAACAAGAATAAAGGTGTTGTCATAGATGGTGTTGTTGATAATATGTGTGCCCCATCTAAGGCACATGCTTTCAATCTCGCTATTGGTACCGAAACCATCAAAGCTTCCAAAGCTAAAGCAACAAAGTCCAAAAAAAATCATCTAATTACAAACCTTGGGCTACAGATCCTAATTACAAATTTACTCTTGGAGAATCCTTGGAATCTACCATGAAAACTCTATTGGCAAACAAAATCATCTACTTGCCTGAGATAAAAGTCTTTGATCCTGAACCTAAACTAAAATGGTGGAGAGAGAATGATTTCTATGAATTTCATCACAATAAAGGTCATAAGACTAATAACTACGTTCACTTGAAACACATCATACAAGACAAAATTGATAATGGAGATATCATGATTGACAATCATAAGAGCAATAATGATCATACAACATTCATAGAACAATTTCCTAACCATGGTAAAGAAGATTCTTCTTCTTAGCCTAATATCGATGCTAAAGTCAATTATGCATACTCTGGAAACAATGCTGTCATCAATATTATTGAACCATGTCTATCTAAGCATTGCAATGTCATCACAATTGTAAGAAAAGATAGAGAAAATCAATCAGATAATGCAATTACTTGATCACAAGCTCAGGCACACCTACAAGGACAAATACTAGATTCATCCAATGTCCCTATGGTGCCTTTCAATCTTTCATCTTCTTCTAAATAGAAGGCTACATCAAAATCTTCAAATCCTAAAGACACAAGGCCTACTTCATACAGTGTTGTTCAACAACTCCAGCAGACAAATGCAAAAATCTCTATGTTTGAGTTGCTTCGCATATCTCTAGCTCATAGAACCATTCTAGACAAAGCTCTACTTAGATCCAATGTTCTTGATAACCTTGATTTAGATAGATTCCAGACTATGGTTGGTCATCTTACGTCTTCGTAGTATATTTCCTTTTCAAAGGAAGATGATAACTCCTGGAGTCATCCACATAACTAGCCCTTACATATTGAAGTCTTGATCCAAAACCATCATGTTAAATGTGTGTTTATAGATGGGGGCACTAGTCTAAACATTTGTTTTTTCAGCTTGATTAGACAATTGGGATTTTCTGAAATGGCCATTGATCATAGAAAGAAGATAACTATCAAAGCATATGATGAGCAAGAAAGATCTTCCAAATGAATAATTGTCTTACCTATCAGAGTAGGTCCTGTCATCAGAGATACTATATGTCAAGTTCTTGATCTACCTTTGGCCTACAACATCCTTCTAGGAAGACCTTGGATACATGAGATGAAAGCTATTCCTTCTACATATCATCAATGTCTAAAATTTCCTTGTGAAGGAGTAGAGGTGATGATTCCAGCTGATCTATATACAACTTGCAATACATTGAAAGAGAGTGCTGATAAAATTGTTCCTAATATTAGGGAATCTTCCACTAAGCAACTAGATGTTGCTTCAACATCCGAGATGGAAGACATTGCTAAAAAGGTTAAGATCAAAGAAAATGGTATGGGAGAATATACTATAGAGCCAATCTTATCTTTGACATCTCTCCTTATCTCACCTAAGTCTTATGGACAAACTCTAAAATAGTCCAAACTAGAGTCTAAAGAACCTCTTGAGGCATATAAAGGAAATTTTTTTGCAAAACAAGTATCTAAACAAGAGTTTGAAGAAGATGAAGCTGTGCTCACATGGATATACAAAGATGAACCTAAATCTCAAGTTGTTCAAAAATGTGATGCTAAAATACCAAATATCTCTTCTAAGTCATATGGCCCATGAGACAAATTGATCATAAAAATTAGATATACTGGAAAAGGACCTCTAGGACTACTGGGTAAAGGTCTTTTGTCACCTCTTGATCATCATGGCTGAGAAAACAAGAATACAACAAGTCTAGGATACAAGAAGAAGCCTTTTTGTCTTAGAAAGAACTCCCCACATGTCTTAGAATAGATTGAGCCACCCATAGAAAATCAACTAAAGGGAGGAACAATAGAACAATCTGATAGTGGTGATTTAGACACCACTAAAGATCTCATTCCCTGTGAGCATTTTCCTAAAGAAATAAAAGACCTCCTTGACACTGAAGATGATCCAATAAAAAGAATTAATGTAGTAGAAACACAAGAACCTACTATAGAGCAAGAGATAGTTGCAACACAAGAACCAACTAATCTCAAAGACAATCAAATAGACAAAGAGGAAGGTGGTGGTTATTTTGAGACATATTCCCATGAGTATGAATTTAAATCAAAATCTGAGGGAAACCCTTCATGGGGTATCCACCCTGACTTTACTCATGTTCTTAAATTTCCTAGAGACATAGATGAGGAATCAAATGATTATGAATGGGGAACCATTCCAGAGGAAGATGAGCTTATTAAAGAGAAACACATTGATGTTATTCACCAATATACACCTAAATCCAACATAAGTCTAGAGTGAAATGATGAACTTAATGAGTCTGATCCATCGATGGCTCAAGTGGACTTCCACAATGACCTTGAGCATATTCATGAATTGAATTTCTTAGGTTGTAATATCACCTTTGAACTCTAGTGTCGGGTTAGGACAAATGATGACAGATCCATATCAATAAACACTATTTCCCAATCTTTCATGACTTTGACTATCCAATGCCCTGACCTTCTTGACCAAACTTCCACAAACCTGAGCTATGGTATTTATACCTTCCCAAATGACTATGTTATTTCTTGCTATTTAAATGAAGTTGAGCCTATGAGGACTTCCATCAGTGAACCAAGTGTTACCATGATGGAGTCGGACATCAAGTATCTTAGTCAAAAAAATAAGAATAAAAATAAAAAGAAAAAGAGTTATGAGAGTGAAAACCACCTTGTGGCAGTCTCAGAACCTACAAAAGTAAAAATAAAAGATGTATCCGAAGGTGGAAACCTCTTTGAGGTGCCTAAGGATGAGATATTTGATTTCCTTCTGATTCATTTACAAGATAGATCTCCATTTCTAATTGAGCCCACTCAATCTATCAACTTGGGAACAATAGAGGAACCACAGTTGATCCATGTAGCACAATCCTTATCAGAAGAAGAGAAGCAAAAATTTACAACATTCCTAATAGAAAAGAAGATCAAATTTGCATGGAAAT
Organism: Chamaecyparis obtusa; assembly: GCA_027943335.1. Taxonomy (NCBI): domain Eukaryota; kingdom Viridiplantae; phylum Streptophyta; class Pinopsida; order Cupressales; family Cupressaceae; genus Chamaecyparis; species Chamaecyparis obtusa. The sequence continues at coordinate 85,393 of BSBK01001983.1, forward strand.
ATTTAGATATGCCAGGGTCAGATCCTAATCTTATAATGCACCATTTTTCTATAGCTCCAAATGCCAAACCTGTTAAGCAAAAATTGAGAAAGATGCATCCACATGTTGCACTCTTGGTAAAAGCTAAATTAGAGAAGCTACTAAAAGCTGGATTCATCCATGTTATTGACTATGCTGAATGGATCTCTAATATTGTACCTCTTTCAAAACCAAACAAATCAATAAGAGTATGCACAGATTTTAGAGATGTGAACAAAGCATGCCCTAAGGATGATTTTCCATTACCTAACATTGATATGATAGTGGACATGATTGCGGGCTTTGAGATGTATTATTTAATGGATGGTTTTTCTAGATATAATCAAATAAAAATTTCTCTAGAGGATCAAGATAAAATTACTTTCACATGTGCATGGGGTACCTTTTGTTGGAATGTCATGCCATTTGGGCTTAAGAATGTTGGTGCTACATATCAGAGAGCTATGAGATCTATTTTTCATGACATGATGCATCAAACCATGGAAGATTATGTTGATGATACATCTAAATGACTTGAGAAAGATACTTGATAGAATGGAAAAATTTAGTCTTGATTGAACCCTAAGAAGTGTGTTTTTCATGTCACTTTTGGAAAGCTCTTAGGATACATAGTTTCAAAGAAGGGCATTGAAGTTGATCCAACTAAAGTAAAGGCTATAATGGAGATGCAACCCCTAAAGAATATTAGTCAAATGAGGACATTACAAGGGAGAGTACAATCTATCAAGCATTTCATATCACAACTAGTAGACATATCACGACCTTTTACCGAGACATTACATAAAGGTGTGACCTTTGCATGGAGTGAGGAATGTGAAAATAATTTTAATCATATCAAGAAATATCTATCAAATCCTCCTATCTTGATGCCTCCTATTCAAGGGAAACCTTTGATCTTATATGTCTCCTCTATAGATACATCACTGGGGGCATTACTTCCACAACATGATGAGAACAAGAAGGAAAGAGCTATATACTATATTAGTAGAACATTGGTGGCATATGAAAAGAAACACTCTATGATTGAAAATGATTGTCTAGCTGTGATCATTGCATCATAGAAACTGAGACATTATATGTTGGCTCATACCACACATTTGGTAGCTAAGATTCATCCACTAAGATACCTGCTAAGCAAAGCTTCCCTCACAGGTAGATTAGCCAAATGGGTCATGCTCTTAAGTGACTTTGACATTGAATATGTTGAAAGAAAAGCTATTAAAAGCCAAATTATTGCTGATTATTTAGCAGATGCACCTTTGTTTGGTGATACTCCAATGCAAATGGAATTCCTAGATTCCTCTATCATGAATCTTTCTTCTAGAGAATGGCAATTGTTCTTTGATGGCTCCTATACATAAAATGGATCTGGAACAAACATTTTGTTTATCAGTCCTCGGGGATACTCCATTCCTAAAGCATTCAGAATCAAATTTCCTTGTACAAACAATATTCCTGAATATGAAGCCCTTCTAAATGGTATGAAAATAGAAATTGATTGGAGAGTGATAGATATACACGTTCATGGAGACTCCCAACTTTTTATCCATCAAGTCAATGATGTGTATAAAATGAAAGATGAAAAGCTCATTCCATATAAGAGAATGTAGATGATCTAAAGAACTATTTCATATCTATCACATTTGAGAAAATATCTAGAATAGAGAACAAGGTTGTCGATGCAATGGCAATGCTATCTACTTTATTGCAACAGCTTGAACATGAGCTACACTACGAGTTCCTAGTGGAAGCACTATCTTATCCTGCATATGATTCCCCTAAAACTCACATGATTTGCACTATTGTAGGTCATGATTCATCTTGATACAAAAACCTATTCTCCTATCTCAAAGACAAAATCATTCCCAATACCTTTAACCACCATGAAAAGAGATACCTTATCTGAAATGCCTCTCAATATGTCATCATTGGTCACAATTTGTACAAACGAGGTCTAGATGGTATGCTACTTAGATGTTTAGAATGGGAAGAGTCTCAATGTGCATTAGAGGAAGTCCATGATGGTATTTGTGGGTCACACTCAAATGGTTTAACACTAGCCTGAAAACTTATTAGGGCTGGGTACTATTGGCCTAAAATGGAAAAAGAGGCTATCAAGTTTGCTAAGAATTGCCAAAAGTGCCAAGTACATGGTAACTTATTTCATTCACCAGGGAGAGATCTAATTCCCTTCATGACATAATGGCCTTTTCACTAATGGGCATTTGATCTTATAGGAGCCATGCATCCTCATTCTTCTAATGGACATACCCATATTATAATAGCTACAAATTATTTCACAAAATGGGTAGAAGCAGTCCCTTTGACTCAAGTAATCGACAAGAAAATTTCTATGTTCATTCTAAACTACATCATATGTTGGTATTGTATTCCACACTCTATAGTCATAGATAATGGTGGACAATTAAAAAAGAAAGACCTAGATGATTTATGTGCTAAATTCAAGATTACACAACATTGGTCATCTATCTACTTTCCTCAAGTGAATGGACAAGCAGAGGCTTCTAATAAGAATCTATTGAAAATCTTGCATTGTACAGTTAATAAAAGAGGAAGATATTGGCATCTCATGATCAATCCAACTCTTTGGGCCTATAGAACAAGTATTAGAATTCCCACTAGGGCTACACCTTTCACTTTAGTTTATGGTTTTGAAGTGGTACTTCCTATTGAAGTTGAAATCCCATCACTAAGAATCAAAATGCATGGTCTAGTAACTAATGATGACTACAGAGTGTCTAGGTTGCAAGAACTTGAACTACTAGATGAGCGTAGACAAGTAGCGTATGATCATCTCAGAGTGTATCAAAAAATAATTTGTAGAGGCTACAAAAAGAAAGTAAGACACATAAAATTTCAGGTTGGGGATCTAGTCTTAAGAGAGAATCCTAAAAATCAATCACATCGAGAACACAAGGGGAAGTTTGAACCTAACTGCTGGGTCCCTTTGTTATCACTGCTACTTTTGACTCTAGTGCCTATCAAATCTCAATGACTAAAGGAGAACAACTCTGAGAACCAATAACCATTCTCCATTTGAAGAAATTCTATGCCTAAGGCATTCGGTGTATTGTAAAATGTCCTAAAAAAATCTTAAAATTTGGAAAAAGTCCTAAAAAAATGATCATCTTGGTGAAAACCTAGCAATGGGTGCCTTGATGATTCACAAAAAAATAAAAAATATCAAAAGTACAAGAAAATTGAAAAATATCAAAAGTACAAAAAAATTGAAAAAATGAAAAATACAAAAAAAATGAGAAAAAGAAAAAGTGCCTTGGTGAAAACCTGTAAACAGGCACCTTGGTAGAAAAAATAGAATCTCTACCAAGATAGTGAAAACCCAAAAAATGGGTGCTACTTGTTTCAAAATGCTCCATCTATCAACACAATCTTGGTCTTTCCCAGCTTTCAATTTGCTTTAGTTTGTATATATCCTTGTTTCAATAAAGTTGATCTGTACACCAATCAGCTCAAGCATCTATATCCTATCAATGTTTAACACTTGGGGGTAATCAATGTCATATCCTATGGCCTCCAGTACATCTTAAAAAATTCATATCCAATCAGAGTCCTTTGAAGCTTCATCCAATTCAGTCAGTCAATCTTCTCTCCAGAAAGGATTTTGCATCTACAACAACGCAATCAAACACAAATTGAAAACAATCTATGCTTCTTCATGCTTTTATCTCCTTGTATGCTTACTGATTTGCATTGAGATTTTTGCATATTGTGTCCTTTCAAGCTCTTCGATGATGTCCTTTATAGGATTTAGAGAATGATGACTAGGGGCATAATCTTTTCTTTGTCTTCTTCTTGTATGTCAAAATCTAACAACTTTGGAAATTTTGGATTGAAATGGTGTCCATCTATAAGAGCCTCTATCTCATATTGGATGGGCATGCGTACCTCGACCATCGATACCTAGAAACTTCAAGGAAGTTTGATCTAACTATTGTCTTTTTGAGTGATTTCTTACTCCTACTGTGAAACACGATCTTACCTAAGGATGTGAACAATAAAGGGTCACTACGGGTAATTCACATTCAATTTAGAAGGATCTCTTGACTGCTTGATGTGTTTGTAACACAAGGCATATTCAGGTCATCACAACATTTATGTTTTGATGCTTATACAAATTGCTATATCAAATGGACATGATATTCAGGTCAACTTGGCATTTGTGCCTTGGTGCTTATATCCAATTCGAGATTTCAAAAATAAAATCAATATTCATATGTCCATGGTTGCATAACCAGTGGGTGTTGTATTGATTCTTGGGCATACAAATCAATATTCATATGTCTATGGTTTCCTAACTAGTTGGCATTGTATTGATTTATTTAGTTACCTAAAAATTCAATGATGACAAATGATCGACACATGATCAGTGACTAGGTCCTAGGTCTTAGGTTGCATTTCATGTTACATGTCATTTTACACTTTGCATGATTGCATGATCTCACAAATTTCTTGAACACTTCAATGATTCTTCAAAACTAAAACTGCTAAACATGACACAAGGACTGAGCATTGTATGAATGTTCATCTAATGAAACAGCAAGTAGAATCCTTTTTCAGGACCAAAATTGAAATCTAAGATCATTTATATTATAAACCACTTGCATAATTGACCTTCGATCATCACAAAAATCTAGAATTCAACTTAACTGATTATCTTACATCAAACTATCAAAATTTCAACTTGGTCAACTATGGACAACTCATGGTTTAACCTAGTCAAACTTGGTCTCCAGGACCTCTAAATGATGCAGAACATGTTGTCGAATGTGTATAGCCATTTCTCAAATCAATTAACATGCTTCTAAACTATATAATGCTGACTTTTCTTATCAGATTTTGATTTTAATCCCAAAGGGGGCATAATATTACACATCATTCAAGTCTATAAATCTAAATTTGAAAACCAAACTTCTTTCCTTAGTGATCAAGACAACAACCACGTCTAGTTTCTGATTCATCTAAAGACCTCGTCGCTTGGGGAAAATCTATTATCTCTTGGGGAATATCAGATTCATCAAGATCCATATCAATCCGGTATCCTAAATCTATCTTGTAACAGTATCAAGTTTTCATATTCAATGGTTCATTTGCATCATTTTCTTGTTTCTTTGTAACTGATGGGTTTAGGATGTGATACCAATATGATTCATACAAGGACATTCAGGTTTGGAATCAGTCACTCACTTTTTCACAATCATAAGGTTCAGAATCATGCGTTTTGGCACTTTTTCATAATCATCGGTTCATTGTTGCTATAGTTAATATTATCTTTGGTCACTCGGGACCTAAATCTTATGTGTTTAAATCTTTCAATTGGTTTCTATCTCAAAATTGGTTAATCATTCAAATCAGTTTCATACATCTTTATCATACACAGATTATTCTTTGAACCACTGCACTTTACACAGTGATTCAAAGAGGGGAAAAATGTAATACCCCAAAAATGGGCTACAGGATCATTAACCTCCTACATCTTCAATTCGATCAAAATCAACATCAAAGTCCTAACCTAAGGCACATCTGCACATTATCGAATCCTAATTGATTTTATCCTAATTCTACAACGGAGAATATCCTAGCAATATTCTTATTTATCGTAATTTTCTTAATTTAATAATTATTTGGTGATAAATCTTATTTATCCTAAGTTTGATTAATTGAATATTCTGAATATTTAATTAATTAGATTTAATACTGCCAATTATTTATTTAATTAAATTTAATTCTATTTATTCCTAAATTGTATTATTTAATTTTGACAATAAATCTAAAATCTTATGACTAATTGATTAAATTCCTCTTTAATTAATTAAAGTCATTTGTCAATATTTAATAATATAGTTTTTGAATGAAAGTTTGATTTAATAATTCATTAAACCATAAGTCAATTGTTTTAATTTTAAAATTAGTTAAGTGGAGAATAAACCACTTTATTTTTAAATTAATTTATAATTAAAACATGCACAATCAGAAAAGCAAGCAACTAGAAATTAACAATCAATTTTAAGATTGAAACTCAACATCTGATGATGAGTTGAAATTTGATCTAAACTCTATTTTGAGTAAAACTCTGCTTTTGCATGATTTTTGTGAGTTAATTATCTCTAATTTTTTGATAACTCAAAAATCAACCTGAGTTTATCAAGAGTGATTTATGGCTTTTCTCTTGCATCCCCAAATCCCTAGATTTCTATAAAATCAAGGCTCAGCTCTTCATTTTCATCAACACTCAAATTTGCACAATTACTCTGATGAATTGGCGATTGAAGGATTAAGCAATTGCGACAGGTGATTTGTGAGATCTTTCATAGTTGATCATTAGCTTTTACATAGTTTCATATCATAGATTTCATAGCATTCATAGCATTCTTAGCTTAAATTTGCATTCCGTTTCATTCATATAGCTTAGATTCATACAGATTTCATAATATTGCACAAAAAATATAAAAATATAGCTTAACCTGCATTCATACAATCTTTCATTCTTTTGCATTTGAATCCTTCATTTAGGTGTTGCATTGTCATTGGTCTCGGTCTAATTTGAGAGTATCATACACACACCTACTAGAAGGCAGTAAATCACCTGGTTAGCATAGTTTCAATTACTTGCAGATTTTGATTTTTGCTAACCTCTAATGTTTTACTGAAGTTTTGTGTCTATAGTTAAGTACAAAATTCACACACAGTTATAACCACCTTGGTAGTTATTGCCTCTTCCTCTAGATGAACTCTCACCTTTACACTCGGTTTTGCCTTTATCTAGATTTTCCTTTTCTAGACCAGATCTATTGTTTTCACCATAATATCTACCTCTTCTTCTAGGGAATCTACCACCTCTACCTCTTTGTCTTTGCTCATGTATTTTGTTCAATTTTTCCTCAACTTTCAAGACAAAATGATAAGCTTCCTCAATGTTTTCCAACTTAACCAAACTAATTTCTTCATGGATGAAATCTCTCAATCCATTTAGTTACCTAGCAATTCTTTCCACTTCATCTTCATCATGTCCAGATTTGATATCTAATCTATAGAATTCCTCACTATAACCTTTTATCGAGCTATCTTTCTGCCTCAAACTTTGCATTCACCTAACTAGGTTAATCTGATAATCACAAGGTAAAAATTGTTAGAGTAATAAAGTGTTTTACTGATCAATTGATTTATGTTGATTTAATTATTCAGTCACTTATTACCTCTTTTGACTAAAGCTAAACTTTAGGCATATCATAATTAATTGTTCTATTAATTATTATTGTGTAACCTAAGTTTTACCTTTTTAGGTTTTCTGATCTCTTTTTATAAGGATTGATCTCATAACACTTTGTAACCTTTTATGATATTTCATTATTCATTGCAACTTTTATTTTTGAACATCAAGGATTTCTCCTCTCTCATGGATCCATATGTTCAGGTCTCCATAGTTCTTTTCTTCTCTCTCTTTCTGTGACAGGTGTTTGCGTGAAGGTTTTCTTGGGAGCTATGGGTTGTTTTTCATCAACTCCAATATGGTATCAAAGATTCAGATCTACTTGCCCCTATCCTCTTCCTGAGAGATTCGGTCATGTTCGTCAAATCCACATTTTTAGAGGTTTCCTATCAGATTTGGGGGACCTATTTTTCTAGTCATCTTGGCTTCAAATGGACCTCATAGTTGTGTTCATAACATCCAAGAACCCCAAGATCTATATAAAATTTGTCCAATTTGGACAAAGTTGGAATCTGTGGAAAAAAATTTTACAGTTCACCCTAGCATAGATCCTGAGGTGGTTGATGTTCTTTGGAGCACTTCTAGCCCAAATGGACCTCACAATTGCATCCAAAGCATCCGAGATACCCAAAATCCATATAAAACTTGTCAATTTTTGACAAGTTAGCTTTTGAGGGAAAAAATTTTTTTTCCTACCGGGTCGCACGGCCCTAGCACACACTTCAAGGCACAATATGTATTTCAAAAAAATAAAATAAAATAAAAAAGTGCAGAGCCACCTAGCGGTCACCCAAGCGCCACTTGGGTGTCACCGCATGGTCACCTGAAATCCACCCGCTTACTACATGGTCCTTGGCATGACTGCCGGTGGTAATCGCTAGTCACGCGGTCATCGCGATTAGATGCAGTCACTGCATGGTCTACCTAACTACTCATGCCCAACCCCCTTCTATAGAGCATAGGGTCATATGGGGGACTAGCCCCCTACCACGCCATCCCAGAGCCTTCATCCCCTAGTCATGTGGTGACTAGGGGCCAAAATTTTTTGCCCCTAGGGGGATTTTTTTTTTGTAGTGAGGGCCATTTGGCCATCAAATTTAAGCCCATGGACTACTAATGTCAATAGGGTTTTGACACTATTTTTGGGCCCTCCAGAGCACCTATTGGTTTTTTTCTCATAACTTGAGCATACGGTATATTTTTTTGGCAAACGAGATATCATTGGGAATATTTTGGATATTTTTTTCCATTTTTCGCACTAGGGATTCAAAGACACAACTTCTTTTTTTAATTCTATCTCATGCTTCTTGTAGTGTTTTGGTCATAACTTGAGCATACGGTGTCAAAATTGGGTAAACAAGAGATCATCGAAAAGATGATTTTGAGCTCTTTCTAGATCTGTAAGTTTGATTTTCTAGTTTTTCTTTTTTGATAGTGGTTTGTACTATGAAAGCCAGATGTTCAGTTCTACACTCTAAAAGCTCTATCTTGTGCATCAAAACTCTATTTTGGGAAAATGATATATCATTGAAAAGCTTGTTTAAAGATATTTTCAATTTCGTGAGTCATTTTCTAGATTCTTGTCCAGGTTCATTTAATTTAGATTCTTGAATGTTTGTAGTCTAGTGGATATCTTTGGATATTATAGGTCATGGATTCTCTTCCCTTTGAGGGATGGCTCATCTTAGGCTATTTTTTTTCATTTCAGTAGCCTTTTCTCTTCTTTGAGTAGTGTATAATTCACTTTATGTAGCATTATTTTAAGCACACAAATTGATATAAAGTGTCATTCTATTGCATGTATGGGATCTTGCACATGTTTGTACTCTTTGTACTCTTACTCCATTATAAAGTACAAGGGGGTTTAATGTTTTCCTTCATTTGCCATCTACTTTTTTCATGTGAGAATTCCTCCAAAGATATTAGCCTCAGGTATCTCTATATGTGTTTGTACTCTCTCTTTGCATATTGGATGTTTTAGATTCTTCTTCATCATGCTATTCATATTGGATGATATTTTTAGTTTACCTGTCATTACTCCCTTGTAAGTCATATGGGGGGGTTTCTACTATTTGTTCGATAGTGTGAGCTATGTATTTAGTATTTGATTCTATGTACTAGGCAGTTGCAGTAGCTAGGTACCTATTCATTCTGGTGAGATGGATCATTTACCTTATGGACACTATATTCTTTTCTATTTTGGGATGCACTCTTCTAGCTTTGATTGATTAGATCTTCAGACTTTTGGTGTTTATGCAATCTGTATCTTCAACTTCAAGTATTTTCCTTTAATTGCCTCCTAATTCAAGTAATGTTATTTTAGGGCACCCGTGCAAATTAGAGTCTTCTCTACCTAGTCATATTTATGTGGATGATCTTTAGGTCATCAATTTATTCTTGATAGAGTTTTTAGTTTCATGCTTTAGTGATGTTGTACATGTTCATCTTTGTTCCTATTTTCTGAAACATTCCTAGTTTGGAGGCTTCTTTAATCCTTCAAACTAGTCTTGGTCTCTTTTTGGAGTAGAGTTTTTGCCATGTGGTTTTCTCTATTTCTCCACTTTATAGAGACTCTCTTTTGTACTTGGGTACCTGATCAGGCCTCTTTTTGCTAAGACCCATTTGCTTTCAGTTGTTCTTTCTAGGTTTTAAGCTTCTCCCAAAGTTCATCTTAAGGTGGGTTTTATGGTAATAAAGTGTTTTATTGATTAATTGAATCATGTTGATTTAATTATTCAGTCACTTATTACCTCTTTTGACTTAAGCTAAAATTTAAGTATATAATAATTAATTATTTTATTAATTATTATTGTGCAACCTAGGTTTTACCTTTTTAGGTTTTCTGATCTCCTTTTATAAGGATTGATCTCATAACACTTTGTAACCTTTTCTGACATTTCATTATTGATTGCAACTTTTTTTTTTTCACATCAAGGATTTCTCCTCTCTCATGGATCTATATGTTCAGGTCTCCATAGCTGTTTGCTTCTCTCTCTTTCTGTGACAGGTGTTTGCATGCAAGTGTTCTTGAGAGTTGTGGGTTATTTTTCATCAACTCCAATAAAAACTTTTCTTTTAACTTATTTACCATCTTATTCCATACCTTAATTTTATCTTTCCCTTTCCTCTTTCTATCCAATTGCAGATGCTCCCACCACAAGGATGCATGACTCTTCAACTTTGTGCTTGCAATATTTACATTCTTTTCCTCAGGGACATTTTCATATTCAAAGTAATTTTCCATCTTGGTGATCCAATCCACCAGTTCATCTGAATCTAGACTTGCACTATACTCAAGAGGATTGAAATGTGGTGTAGACTTCAGATTTTTCAAAGCCTTCAACAATCTTTTGTCACCCTGATCCATCACCGGTGCAGGTTCTATGTCACCTTGTTCTTTGTTAATTTTATCATCACTAACATCTTCAAGATGTATTCCTCTACACTGGGTTGTCTCAACAACTTCTAATCTAGAAGAAAGTTGTCTCAACATGTCTGCCAATCCTTGATCCACATCTTACCTCCCATAAACCATCTTGAAACACTCTGCAATTGCACTCTAGATCACAATCTACTACCCTAGAACAAATCAACTAGGGTTTGACAAGAAGGAACCCTCAAACCTAGATTCCCAAATCTAGATCTAGATCTCACCTTCACTCTAATACCATGTGACACAAGGTAGGGGTGGATGAGGGGCTAAAGGTACAACCTAATCCAAATCTATCTTGAAGAGATCACACATGAAAGAAACAAAACACAAAGTGAGAGAGACAATAAAGATCAGATCCTTATATTTCATCAAATCGATTCCAACATGCCAGGCTGTAAGGCCTTCCTGGTTAGGGCTAGATAGTACAATTCAATTACAACAATCCTCCAACATGTGAGGATTCATAAACTATCTTCAAATCCTAATCTGATACCATTCCTCTTCTAGCTCTAAGTTGTTGTCCTAAAACTAAAACCAATGACTATATTATATACAAGAGACTACCAAAAAAGTCAACATTTAGATCCACCATTAATGAAAGGAATAACTAGATCTAGGTCCACATGCTTCCTAATGATAGATACAAACATTAAATCCATGACCACAATTAAGTGTACAAGTTGGCCTCAAAATAAAACCAAAAGAAACAACTCAGTAAGAAAGGATAACCGAGTGCTAGGAAAGGATAAGTGAGAACTAGGGAATTAACCAACCAACTTGATTAAAGAAGGAACTGAGAAACTACCGAGCACACTTGGTCAAAGAAGGAACTGAGAAACACAAAAATTTCAAACTTATTTTTGGTGACACAGGATTCCCAAGGACCCGAGATGCTCTTGCATCATTTATGAATCAGAAAATTGGATTTAGTATTATGATAAGGTGTTATGTGATATTATGCCTATGGATTTTTGTCATATTCTATTGTGTAGAGATTGGAAATATGATAGAAATGCTACATATGATGGGATATTGCATAAATATACTATTTGGGCTAATGACAAGAGACAAGTCTTGTTACCTATGACTGAAGAATTTTTTCGTGAGATATGTACATATTTGAAATTTTTTTTGATGGAAGTTAGATAGTTTGTTAAGGATTTGAGGAAAAATTATGTTTGTTATACTTTTATTCCTAACAAACTAAGTGAGAAACAAAACATATATTTTCAATAGAAGTTAATAATTTTCTCATCGAGTACAAAGAGATCATTTTGGATAATGTACTTGATGGTTTACCATCGATGAGAAGTATTAGTCATTGTATGGACCTGATTCCTGGAGCTGATTTGTCAAATAAAGAACCACATCGAATGACACAAATAAAAAATGAAGAACTGAAATAATAAGTACATGAGTTGTTGCCGAAAGGTTTGATCAGAGAAATTTTGAGTCTATGTGCATTACCAGTTGTGTTGGTACCTAAGAAGAATGGAGAATGGTGAATGTGTTTTGATTCTAGATAACTTGTTAAAATTATTGTGGAGAAGGACATATATCATTTGAGTGTACACATGTATGTAAGAAGGTCATTGGTAGTAGAAATTCTTTGGTACATGGAGGTTCAATGAATGAGCCTAAGAAGGAAGGAAACTTGATGATTAGAAAAGAATTATAGAGTGAAAAGAATAAGATCTGGTAAGGAAAAGTTTGTTTAAGACCAGATGCAGAGCTACAGACAAAGGTTGGAAAGTAATCATTGACAATGAAAGATCAAAGAATCTGGCATCAGAAGAAATGGTTACAAAGTTGCAATTGGAAAGATTGAAGCACCTAAATCCCTATCAGATAACATGTATCAAGGATGAACATACACTGATGGTAAGTGAACAATGTTTTGTGAATCTTAAAATTGGATTTAGTATTATGATAAGGTGTTGTGTGATACTATGCCTATGTATTTTTGTCATATTCTATTTGGTAGAGCTTGGAAATATGATATACATACTATATATGATGGGATATTACATAAATATACTATTTGGGCTAATGACAAGAGACAAGTCTTGTTACTTATGATTGACGAATCTATTGGTGAGATATGTATATCTATGAATTGTTTTTTGATAGAAGGTAGATTTTTTGTTAAAAGGATTTGAAGAAAAATGATGTTTATTATTCTTTTATTCCTAACAAATCGAGTGACAAAACAAAAGATAATGTTTCAATAGAAGTTAATAGTTTCCTCACCAAGTACAAAGAGATCATTTTAGATAATGTACTTGATGGTTTACTATTGATGAGAAGTATTAGTCATTGTATGGACCTGATTCTTGGAGCTGATTTGTTGCAGAACGGTTTGATCAGAGAAATTTTGAGTCTATGTGCATTACCGACTATACTGGCACCTAAGAAGTATGGAGAATGGTGAATGTGTATTGATTCTATAGAAAACAACAAGATAATAGTTAAATATTAGTTCTCTATACCAAGAACATCAAAGCTATCCTTGATTGGCATACATTAGATAATGTTAGTGAGGTAAGATTATTTCATGGATTAGCAAGTTTTTACAAAAATTTCATCATAAATTTGAGTTCAAAATGCAATTCTATGACCGAGACAATGAGAGGAGCTAAGAGAGAATTCAAGTGGACACATGGAGCTCATAAGAGTTTTGAGACTTTGAAACAAAAGGTTTTTGAATTACCGGTATTAGTTTTACCTAATTTCAATAAGGTATTCCAAGTTGAATTTGATGTGAGTGGAACTAGTGCAATAGGAGTTGTGCTGAGTCAAGAAGGTAATCCTATTGCTTTCATTAGTGAGAAGCTAAATGATGCTAAAAAGAAATATTTTGTGTATGATCAATAATTCTATGCTATTGTTCAATAAGTGAAGAAATGGAGACATTATTTGATGGCAAAGGAATTTATATTGTATACTGATCATAAGGATTTGTAGTATTTGGGTAGTTAGAATAAGGTGAAGCAAAGACATATGAAATGGATTGAATATTTTCATAATTTTACATTTGTGATAAAACATAAGAGTGAAGTATCTAATTGAGTTGTTGATGCATTGAGTAGAAGAACATCTTTGATGACTGAAATGAGAAATAAAGTTCTTGGTTTTGATGATATGAAGAATTTGTATGAAACTGACCCTGATATTTATGGGTAGTGGATAATGTGCAGAGAACCTATACTAGATCAACTGAGTAACTTTGATGACTATTTTATACAAGAAGGTATGGTGTTAAAAGGAATTAAGTTATGTATATCAAGAGGATCAATGAGAACTAATTTAGTAAAGGAAAAATATAGTATTGGTTTGGATGTACATTTTTGCATTGATAAGACCTTGAGTTTTCTTAAGAAAAGGTATTTTTGGCCTCAGTTGTATAAGGATGTTTAGAAATCTATGAAAATTTTTGGAGTTTTTCAAGTTGAAAAAGGCGTAAGTCATAATTTACTAGATTGTATACACCAATTTTTGTTCCTAAGGAACCTTGGAGAGATATCAACATAGATTTTGTTCTTGGCTTACCAACGACAACAAGAGGTAATGATTTGATATTTTTTACTGTGGATAGATTTTCCAAGATGGAAAATTTCATACCATATAGAAAAAAATTAGATGCAGTACATATAGAAGATATTTTCTTTAAGGAAATTGTTAAATTTCATGGGTTACCAAGGAGTATCATTTTAGACCAAGATAGTAAGTTTGTTGGTTATTTTGGAAGACTCTATGGAATAAGTTGAACTTTGAGTTGAAGTATAGTTCTACATTTCATGTACAGACTAATGGGAAGATAGAGGTTGTAAATAGAATTTTGTAAATACAAGTTTGGGTAACTTATTGAGATGCTTAGTTGGAGACAAACTGGATAATTGAGATTTAATACTGGCACAAGAAAAATTTGCATACAATAATTTAGTGAATAGCAATATTTGAAAGACACCTTTTGAGATTTTTAATGGCATACAACCAAGAGGTATATCCAATTTGAAGGATATTGTTGGTGAAGAAAAGAAGAGTACTAAAGGGGAAGAATTTGTTGAGTTCATAAAGTCATTGCATGATGAAGTAAAGAATAAGTTGGACCAGAGTAAATAGAAATACAAGAATAACACAGATAAGTCAAGAAGAAATAACATTTTTTATGTCGATGATGAAGTAATGGTTCATTTGAAGAAAATAAGATTTTGTGTTGGGACATATGGTAAGTTGAAGATGGATAAATTTGGTCCTTGCAAGGTATTGCAGAAATTTGACAGTTAAAATTCTTATGAGGTTGAATTACCTAATCACATGGATATATCACCTATATTCAAAATTTTGGATTTGTATGAGTATCATGAATTTGATGAAGAAGTGATGGAACTGATTGATTATCCTAAGAAGAAGATAGAGGAAGTTGAGAAGATTTTGGCACAAAAAGTTTGGAGAAGCACAAGAGTAATGGATTACATGGAGTATTTGGTAAAGTGGGAGAACATACCAATTGAAGAAAATACATGGATTTCTCAATCTGAGTTGGATTCAACTCTAGTTTTACTTGACACATGATTAAAAGAATAATTTCTTGTCAACCTTGCATTTATGATGTAGGAGCATCTAGGGTTTATGGCAATCTTGGATCAAACAAAAATATGTTAGAGCTTCTTTGGATACTCAATAGCTTGTTTGGTTTTCTCAGTAATTACTTTTTAGTTTTTGATGAAGTGTTCATGTTAGTCACTAATGAGATTGATTAAAACTTTTTTTTTCCTTTATTGATTTGGCTCGACCTTGTTCTTACTAAGTTGGTTCGGTGTGTTCGGTGTTGCTCGGTTCCTGAGTTCACTGTCTAGTATTGCTAATTATTTGATGTTGACCAACATGTGTAGTTAATTTTGGTCATGATATTAATGTTGGGATCACTCATTAGGAAGAGTGTGCACCTAAATTTGGGTCATCTCTTTCTCTAATTCTAGATCTAAAGGGTCTTTAGAGATGACCTATTTGGTGGCCTCTTGTATAAATAAGTAGAGATGAACTATAGAGTTAGAGGGTAGTAGTAGTACAAGACTTAAGAAGATAGAATTAGAAGTTTTGGATCCTTGCATGTATGAGGAATGTTCTATAATTGAATTTTATTGTATTGGTCATAATTGGGAAGGCCTTACAGCCTGGCATGTATGAAGTTTGATAAATAGATAAAAGACATCTACATTCCTTCTCTCCTTCTTTGAGTTTTTTCTTCTGAGTTGTTAATCTGCAAGTAGGAATAGCATTTGGGAGTGCCCTAGTCCCCTACCCCCATCCTCCCTTGTCTCACACTTATACTAGTGTGACTAGCCATCTTATTAATTGGGAAAAAGATCTATCTTTTTTACTAATACCCCAGTGGGGAGACAATAGAAGATATCTTGAATTTTGGGGTGCTCCATTGCCACTCTTCCTATTTCCTATCTAGGTTTTTCCCTTGTGTCTCACACCCCAAAATTTTTTCTAGAATAGTCTGGTGGAGAATTTTAAGAGTAAGTTGGAAAGCTGGAAGGGTAATTTTCTTAGCTAGGATAGTAGAGTTACTTTCCTTAAAAGATATTTTAAGAATCTTCCTACATTTTCTCTAAGCCTTTTAAAAATCCTAGCCAAGTATGTACATATCATTGAAAGAATACATAAGAACTTCATCTAGTCTGGTATGGAGGAAAGGTGGAGAAAGTCATTGAATACTTGGGACCAACTGTGTAAGCCTAAATCTAGAGGTGGTCTTTGCATTAGGCCTATAAAATTTCTTGACAAGGCTCTTCTGGCCAAATAGATTTGGAGAATGTATGGGAATGGTAAGGAATGGAACCTAATTTTGAAAAAAAAAAATCTCTTTAATCCCCCCTCACTGGATACTTTCCTCATGTCTCCTAATGTTTAAAATAGGTCTTTTATCTAGAGTTTGATGCAAGAGTATAAACATATGGATGAAATTCATACCAGATGGAAGGTAGGTGATGATAAGAGCATCAAATAGTGGGAAGATTTTTGGTTCAAATATGATCCTCTCATGGATTTTTTTGATGATCAAGACCTCATTCATTCTTGCAAAATGGTTTTTGGTAACATGGTTGTTGATCACTGGAATAATTATTATTAGGCTGACCTCATCTCCATTCATCTCTGTCATGCCCAAAATTTTCAGGCATGTACATGACAAACAACAACTACAATTTTTTTTTAAAAGATCAATAAGTTACCCTAGATGCAATAATAGTAAGGTGTAATTTACTAAATCAGTCCATCATCCTATTTACAATACTTAATGTTTATCTTTATGATATTTCAATAGATGATTAATTCTTTTATTTTTAATAGGATCTATTACCCTAACAAATTAAAATATAAGCAGATCAATTTAAGAGTAATTTATCTAAGTTAAGAATGAAGTAAAATTGATAAGAAATTTGATCCAATAAACCAATAATTCTCAATTTCAATTCCTAAATATATTCTTATGAAATTCCTTTAGTTGAATAAATCTTTACAAGGGTTCTATTTTATGCAAGGATATTAAACATAAATTCATATAACCTTATAGAAACATTTAGTACAAGATCTACCCAATCAATAAAAAAAATCTACTTAACTTCTCAAAATCAATAAATTGTACAAAATAATAGTTTGTTTAAAATCAACCTTGCAAAAGACATTATATTGAATCTTATGAATTAAAACTTAAATCATTGATTTACAAGAATTCACAACTTCCCTTCATGAGGTACATAACATCCTATCACTACCAAAGTATACAGGATTTACAACTTTGAGAGTTACAATGTTGACTATCACAAGGGCTCTTTACAAAACACAATTCCACTAAATACCACATTTAAGGAAGAACATCATGCTTTCATATAAATTTACAAGGGTCACATTTAGAACAACAATATTAAGAACCGTCCTTTCACAATAGCCAAGCTCCCAAGAGCATCTTCAAAACCTGTCACAAAATAACCACTTAGGTTGACCATGGAGGCTCACCTCCCAACCTAGGCCATTACATGGCCACCCGTGAGCTTGGGGATCCAAATAGGAACATGATACAATCAAGAACTCACAAAACTCACATAAAACAAACACTTATAGAAACCCACATTTGAAAACTTCCCAACACATGGTAGAACAAGAAGGTGGTCTCCAAGAGGCCTTCCAAAAATAGGGGTGGTGGTAGACCCTCAGTAGGAGATAGCCAAGAAAAATAATAACCTCAAGCCACACATGGACTTGAAATGACCATCCACACAAGATGTAGTCATGAATAATAACCTCCTTATTCCCCCCCAAGTGCCCTTAGGAATGTTTGGCATCATGGGCACCCATATACCCATGTACTTCACTCCACACAAGGGAGACTTTACACTAAACTGGAGTCATTTCCTACCACCCCCTCCAAGGTTACTCTTCCCTCCCAAGGGTGAGTGTGCCTTGAAAAACCCATACAAAATATAGCACAAATGTAAACACAACAAAATAAAACTTCATAAACCCAACATGAAAATAACTTAAAAACTACATAGGAATCCATTAATGGAGTTTCAAGCTCAAGAACACACAAATCTATGTAAGCATTTTCAAATCAAGAAACCAACCTTACTCCCAAGTTAAAGGTGGATTGAAGTTGAGAGGAGCTTTCCTTCCAAGTTCTTTTCTCCCAAGGCTTCCTCAATTCTAAATTTGTCTCTAAGAGTAGAGAGTGGGTGCTCTCTAATCCCTTCCCCAAGTTTCTCCTAAATAGGAAAACTTCCTAAAATCTAGGAGCCAATTAGAAGAGGGGAAGAAACCTCCATTCCCTTCTTCCCACTTGCCTTCCTTCACCATAAATGGAGTTGAATGCAAGTTTGGGAAGAAGAGAGAGGTTAACCAAAACCTCCCAACTCTTCAAATCCGTCCAAGTTTGAAATTGAGACTTTAGGGGAGTAATAAATGAGTTTAGAGGCTTATTAATGACTGAAAATGACCCCTAACCCATAGGGTACCAAGTTGGGTAGCTAAAATTGACCCCGGTTACCTTCTAGGAGCCTAAAAGACCCTCTTAAACTACCCCTTAAAGTTTGTGCACGGATTTCTAGTCTTGGTTGACTTCTAGAAACTTCCCAACCCAAGGTTAATTGATCAAACCCTAAGGTAACACCCTAGTCAAGCCCTTGACCCAATTAATAACTAAAATAATAACCATGCCAACACTTAAGCCACAATTTGCCAAATTTGGCACATTTAATAAAACAATTGACATGGCTAATTCACATAAACATAAACTAAATTACATACACAAATGCAAACCATGTTTATGAATAAAAGACTATACAATGAGGTCTACGTCTCTTTATACAAAGAGGACCTTAGAATGCATGGTATAAACATAGGTTCCAATATTGAATCCCTGCATTTAGATCCATGGTCAACTTATCCTGCACACTCATTGCACACATTAGTAGGTCCAATAAACATGATATAAACATATTACATCACAACTGCATGGTTTAAAACTACATCTATAAATCAATCAACTAAGCATAACTTCAGTTTCCTAAACCAACTTTTCATCGCAATAGTTTCAAAACATCATATAACATCACATGTACATAACCATAACTAAAACATAACATGTAGTACATCAAGTGTACCCTGATTACATAATCAGGTACCAAACATTTAATATAGGGTTCAACAGATCCTCAAATATGTAGGTGGCTCAAATAGTCTACTATATCTATGAAATAAGTACTGAAAGCATGGAAAACACAATAGTAATAGTATGACTGTTTGGTAGGTCTCACAATTTTAGCTTCGTGGATATCCAAATTTGGGCTTAATTCTCAAGTTATCTTCTTTGGTCAACCTAATTCCCTGATATGGACTCCTAATTTTAATGGATACTACTCGGTGTCTTCTAGGATATTGTATATCTACCCCTGTGAAGACCTCATTCCTTACTGGGCATCCTACTAGTTTAAAGGGATAATTCTAAAGATTGGAATTTTCTTCTAGATTATGATTCAAAAAAATTCTCACTATTGATAATTTGTGCAAGATGGGATTTCACCTTGTCAATAAATATTTTCTATACAAGAATAATTCTAAGTCTTCCCTCATATGTTAATTCAATGTTCCTTTCTTGTGAGGTTTGGGAAACCATTTTTTCTGGTTGGAACATATCTTGGGTCTTCCTTGGAAGTATTAAAGACCGTGTCTCACAATGGTCATTTCTGGCTTCTACTATCAATGCTAAGGTGGTTTATTTTCTGGTTACTCCACATTTATGTTAGAACATCTAGAAGGAACACATCCACTAAGTTTTCAAGGACAAAGAAGCTTCTATGTGGGTGGTTGAAAAGAAGACTATAAGGGAAATTAAGGAGAATTTAATTTCCATCAGGAATGAAGGTAGTTTGGGAGATGAGGGGTTTGGTCCTAATGATATCCTTATTTTTAATCTTAATATAAAAAATAAAAACTTAGAAATAGGGAGAATGTGGTATGTTCTCTCCTTGGGAGGGCTAGTTGAAGGTGAATTTTGACGAGGCTACCAAAGGAAACCCAGGTCAAGATGGTTGTAGGAGGATCATAAGGAATATTATTGGAAACTATATTGGGGTCATGGCTACCCCTTTGGGAGTCTAGTCTAGTCACATTGCATAAGAAAATGGGGCCTTACAAATCATAACACTTACTAAAGACCTTCAATGCAGAAAAATTTGGATAGAAGGTGACTCTAACAATATTGTTAGATGTCTATGTGTAAATTCCCCACCTATGTAGATGGTTAGGAATATTATAAAATAAGCTAAATAATTAATTAAAACCTTTGAAAATATCATTATTAAACATGTTTACCCTGAAGCTAATAAGTTGATGAACTATATTCCCAACTTGGAGGTGTGTACCAATCATATTATCTTTTGGCATGATGAAATTAAGTTTCATAATAAACTTATAGAAATTATTAAGGATAATTTGACACATAGCTTCATGGGAAATATAAATCTAAGTAACGGAAGTGACATATAATTTCCCTGGCTTTTAAACTATTATGATCCTAAGAAGGGTTAAGCACACCTCACCTACCATTTATATCTCACATGCTTTATGGGTGATTTTTGGCTTCATTTTCATCGATTACATTGCTAAGGGAAATTTGAATTAGAATATTGGAGGAAGAAACTTGGTCTGTGTCTATTTTAATTGAGATATGGGTGGTTCTCCTAAGATTCATGAACCTAACTCTTGTAAGGAATGGAAGGAAATTCAGGTTGTCTCAGAGAAGATTCAAAATGGTGATGTCATGGTTTATCTAGAGTGGCTTCACCACTGTAAGGAGGAACCCACTACTGAGTTCATCAAGGGATGGAAATGTCAAATGGTAACTATGTATGTAATTAATTTTGATTTAACTATTGGGTTCATTTCACATATCACTGACCTTCCCTATGATGGAAGGGAATTTAATGAGGAAAGGAAAATTGTGGATGAGATTGTTAATAAATTTACTAAGAATGAGAAGAATAATTATTTGATTAAAGTGGGTGATTAATACTCCAATGATGGGATTAAACCTATATAGAGGAATTTTTTTCATGGATTAGGGTATATTTCACTTTGTATGATAGGTATTCCAGAGTCCACAACTATAAATTTTCTCTTTTGAACCACTTTCATTATAGAGACATGGTTTCCTTCCCTTTATATAACTTTAAGTCTTTGAATAATAGTGTGATTGAGCATAAAAAGTAAGTTAGCAAGCCTACTCTTCATGAATGACTATTCTTATTTTTCACTAAATACTACAAGTCTTGCACCCCCAAACCTACTACTAAGAATTAAAGAAATGAGAAAGTTGAAATATCTAGTGGGGTGAGGCAAAAATATCCTTGGGGGTATAAAGTTAAAAAAGGGAGGATTATTCTATATGGAGATGATAATGGAATGGACACTGGGGATGACTTTGTCAAGAGTAGAGAGGACATGAATGTGGGGGAGGAGAAGGAGAAATTATGGAAGGATGAGGTCAAGGGGATGGAGACTGAATATTATTCTAAGTCTAAAGGTATCTTTGTCTCCTTAAAAAAGGATGAAAATGTGTAATAAAACCTCCCCCTTCGGTAAAAGAAGATGATAGCATCTCCTCGAAGAAGAAGAATTTTGTTAAGAGAACTTATGCAAAAAAAGAAAAATCTCTACTTTTATGGTCAAGGTAAGAATACAGACCTTAATTTGAATAATTATCCAACTACTAATTCTTCTATGGATTATTTTGACCTTGAAAACTCTCCTCTAGATAATATTGTGACTAACCCCATGGATATGAGTGAGAAGGGTGACTTGCAAAAAGCTATCACTAGCCCTTCTAATCTTGAGTTACCTCACAAGGCCAAAGGAAAAGATCATGTTTCTCTTTCTCTGAACCAGTGGATATATAATGAGGCTCATAAGCTTCATAAAAATATTTGTAGCCTCAAAGTCTAGTTGGATGAGGAAATGAAAGCCATGAAGAGCCTAGAAGAGAAATGTGGAAAATACCCCTAGTATATGAAGTTGTATGAGGATGGATTAAACAAAATTCTATACAATAGTGATGTCAAGATCAACTCCTCCATTCAGAAGATCAAGGACATCATAGGGAAAATATATATGCAGGGAATTGTGTTGGAAGTCAATATGGGTAGTCAGAGGATGGATGCTACTGAGCTTGTTAATGATGGTCATGGAAAAAGAACTAGGGCTAGTGTGAACAAGAAATATTGTTTCTCTTCCAAAGTCTTTCAGCATCTCCAAGACACCAAGGAGGAGGTTACCATCATTGGGAACTAGGTTTCTAAAGCTTTGAAGGATCTTGTTTAGTTATTTTATTTGTTTCCTGTGGGTCCTACCATATATTTTGTTGTTCTCTATTTTTATTGTTTTGTCTAGTAGTTGTTTGTTCGTTTGTTGGTGTTTTTTAGACAATGATGTCTCAAACAATGGTACTTAATTTTTTTGTAAGGGGTTTCAGGTCCTTGATTAAAACCTATTTTTTCCTTAATCCAAAAACAAACACCATAATACTAGAATTAATATTGAGACATAAGATGAGAAAAATTGTAAACAAAATAATTCTCATGAATATAAAACTAGTTAAGATGGGACCTATTAAGGTAAATTTTAAAAAGGCTCACTATCAGTTTTCTCACTACAGGGAAGACTCACTACTTTTTGTCCTAACTACCCTAATCTAAAAATGACCAATTACAAAAAATTTACAAACAAAATGTGAATTGATAATGTTGCATCTATATATGTATGAAATAGTTCCATTTCATAATACAATAGAAATTTATTAAAGTAGATACAATTAGAGATCTTCTTCTAGTCTTCACCAACCTTCTAAAAAATTTAATAAAACTCTTTGTTACTTAGTTTCCTTTTCCTTTTCTATTACACTTTTCACTTCTTATTCAGGTCATACACTTCGCAACTAAGTATTTAGATAACCATGATTCACTTCACCTTTAACGTACACACTTACATTTAGATCCACATATATATGTCCTATATATACATATGTTCAATGAATCAAATACATATGTTTCCTACCAAAAAAAAATGTTGGCTTAAATATAAAAAGATATTTTTAATATATTTCAGTTCACGCTAGCACTAGTCCTAAAATATAGGTCACACATATGAGAATTTTGTACCACGTTACCACATGACTCAAATATAGGTCAATTGGCACATTACATATCACAAAAACCAAAGTATATGTATACTCTTGGATCAATGGGAATGCAAAAAACAAGACCATGTCATGATCTACAAAAAATAAGAACTAAACAAATGATAGCATGAGATATGATCAATAAAAAATTAAATGCAACTATTGAATGCAAAAATCTTCTGATAAAATACATGAATATCCAAATATAAGGAATAGTCAAAAAGATTTATGAATACAAAATCTAATTATGTCCATCAAAAACTTCATATTTTGACATTTAATGAGTACCATAGATTACCAAAAAGATATATTATCATTACCAAAGAAGAGGTAACCATCCACATAATTCCTTATCATAACAAGCTACATAGGATAGATTGAATTGGTACATTTATTGGAAAAATTTTCAATGTCCCCCTTAAGTATTTGTGACATGGTTAAACAACCTTATATGCCATCTATAATTCTAATTGTTGTATTAGGTATTAATAGGTCAATCTTTTGGTGCAACAGAAATTGCTAGCTATAAAAAGTAGTAGTAGAGCTTGGTCAAAATTTTGAATCCCCTCACATGATGGTGGGGGGAATTGTTTTAATAACCACCAACATCCCCCTTCATGATTTGAGAAATTTTTTTACAATCTATTGTGTCATCTATAAGTCTATGTGTTGTATTGGGCATTAACATGTTGATCATTTGGTCCAATGACAAACACTAGCTGTAATAACATTACCCAAAGAAAAACAATTAGGTATAAGGATTTTGACATCAATGAAAATAATGAAAACAATAACATATCAACATATTGAATATCTTATGTTATTAAAAAATGACTTATTGTGAGTACTCATATGGTATGAAGCATTTTCATCAACAATCCAACCTTGATTAATAAAATAATTAACCTAATTAAATAGAGCATCTAAAGAACCATAATTTGAGGACTTATCAATGGAAGCATTAGTGCTCCTATCTTATTTTGGTGCTCCTTCATGCATTCCCTCTCTTACCATAGGTTAAGTACTTTAGTTTTCTTTTTCTAGGGAGATTAGAGTATCCATTTAACTTATCCTCCTTATCAACGTTATGTTGGCATTAAGCAGAATTGGCACTAGTGACAACACTTATTTACATTCTGAGTGCAAACCGAGCATAACAGTGCAAACCGAGCAGAACAGTGCAAATCGAGCAGAACAGTGCAAACTGAGCAGAACAGTGCAAACTGAGTAGAACAGTGCAAATCAAGCAGAACAGTGCAAACCGAGCAGAACAGTGCAAACCAAGCAGAACAGTGCAAACCGAGCAGAACAGTGCAAACAGAGAAAGACAGTGCAAACCGAGCAAGACAGTGCAAACTGAACAAGATAGTGCAAACCGAGAAGGACAGTGTAAACCGAGTAACATTATGTCTATCAAGTCACCAGTATTTACTGAGTTCAAAACCTACCCAGTGGTTAGTATCAACCGTGCCTTCACTTCTACCGAGTGCATGACGATGCCGAGTAATGCAGTGGACGCCGAGTATCAGAAAGTCACTGAGTTAGTTTGCAGGA
Organism: Chamaecyparis obtusa; assembly: GCA_027943335.1. Lineage (NCBI taxonomy): Eukaryota > Viridiplantae > Streptophyta > Pinopsida > Cupressales > Cupressaceae > Chamaecyparis > Chamaecyparis obtusa. Next base: position 110,407 of record BSBK01001983.1, read on the forward strand.
ACCATGTAACCATACTTGGGCCGACTTAGTGGCACTTATGTTTATTTGTCAAGTCAACTTTGTAATTGTAATTGTAATTAATTGTTTAGACTTGTATATAAACAATGTTGTAAAAATGTCAAGATGTAATAAAATGAGTATGAATGTGAAAAAGAAAGAAAGGCAGAGATAAGCGAATTACAAAGGGCTACAGCAGTATAAGGAACAGAAAAGACAAATTCATCACAGAAGGTGATTAGTACATCAGTGAATCTCAATCAGCAATCCAGCTGCAAAGCAAGAGATCTACTATTTCATCCTAACAGGTGAATCAGTACTAAAATCCTTTAACCAGGTAGACTTAACAGTCTTTTGTAAAATCTCTTTACCGAGTGCATACTTCATTGTATGTTTGTAAATCCTTTAACAGGGTGGATTTAGCAATCCTTATTGCTCCTAACAGGGCAGATCATCAGAAGTGATCAATTGTAAGCCTTAACCGGCCAACTTTATACTGCAGTACTAAAGTTTTGTGGGTTTCATCCCCACCCTAGTTTTACTTTCTTTTTGGAAGGTTTCTGGGTAACCAAATCTATGTGTCATTGTTGTGAATGCTTTTAAGTTTCATGCTTTCTATATGCATAAGAAAAAAGGTGAGCTATATGTTAATACATCTGTAATTGAAAGAAAATTTGGAGTTACTGATTCACCCCTCCCCTCTCAGTAAATCGGTTAATTCCTGAATATTTCCAACAATTGGTATCAGAGCTATATTAGTTCTCAAGATAAAGCTTAACTAGCTTGAGCAAAGATCCAGGACAATGGAGGTATTCAAACTGAACAAGGTGATTGAAAATGAAAAGCTAGATCTGGAAATGGCCATAGGTAAACTTAAAGAAGCAAAAGAACATCTTTCCCAATCCCTAAGAAGAAGGAAGGAACTTGCAAATCAGATGAATGATCAGAATTACATTGAAGAAAATATTGAAAATCTTTTTCCCTCAAATAGCTCAGATGAAGCAAACAATGCTGTCAAAGAACTCCTAGAAAAGAATGGGTCTCTGCAGGAATAAGTGAGAAAATTAAAAAGAGAACAAGAGCTACACTCAACAAGATTTTGTGAGATCTTAGAACAAAGAAACAAGTTGAAAGATGAATTAGATGGAAGGAACAATGAAGTCCAAAATAAAACCCTTCAGCTAGAAAACCTAATTGATCAGATCTCCCATACAAATGAGGAAATTCTGAATCTAAGATCAGAAATAGAAAGCACAAGAGAAGAACTAAGATCTGAAAAGGAAATCAATCTAAGATTGATGGATGACCTAAACACCGAAAAACAAATCAATGAAGGAATGCTGAAAAGCCAAGAAGACTTAAATCAGCTGTATGAGCGAAATCTTCATAGACAGAAAGGAAAAGCAGGACTTGGATATAAAGGAGAAGGTGAATCTTCTAAGCAAGGTACTCAAAGAAATCATAAACCTACTTGTAAACATTGTGGTAAAATAGGACATACTTCAAATAAATGTTGGAGCAATGAAAAAGTAGAATTCAATGGAAAATGCTACAACTGCAATCAACATGGTCACAAAGAAAATGAATGTAGGGAAAAACCAAGATTCAGAGGTAATTGTCACAAATGCAACAAACAAGGTCACAAGGCATCTGAGTGCAGATCCAAAACATTCAATCCAGCAGAACAAATTATGAAAGAAATGTTTGAATGGGACTACAACACCTGGTGTAGATGTCATTACTGTGGAGAATATGGACACATTGGCATGAACTGCATAAAACATCATCTAAGGAAAAGAGATACTACCGTAAGATGCTTCAAATGCACTAAACTCGGTCACATTGCCAGAAACTACATGAATGCTAGTGAAATTGAAGATGGAAAGAAGAATGAAGCAACTAAGGTCAGGAAACAGGTGAGACAACAATGGGTTCCTAAATCTACCGAGAAAACCAGTCCAAGTAATGGAATGGGTGGCTCTACCGACTCAAACTAAATTTCCAAGAAAGCATTGGAACTATATTCTCATAGACAAACTTCAAGCATTTCCAGAACCGAATTAAAAGAAAGATCTAAATCAGCATACAAGATGGAGTAAGATCACAGGAAGGTCGGTATCAATCTTTACCGAGCAAGGTCGGTACCAGTCTTTACTGAGTGAGGTCGGAGCAATATGAATTCTCGAGTTCACCAAGTTGCGAAGTCTTTACTGAGAAATTAATTCTTAGTGGGTGACAGTCTGTCGGAATTCATACCCTAATTTGTACTAAGAATTAATGACAGAGTTGTAAACAAAAGGCAAGAAATTGAACTCATTCTTCACCGTGAGCTTTAGCACTTTGAGAGCAGATAATTTCAAGAGCAACCCAGCGATTCAAAAAATTTTGTGAAAGGAATTTTTTGTGAGATACCATGGCATCATCCAGCACTTCAGTGAAGAAAGGATCAAAAATGTTAGTCCAAGGGGAATGGAGAACACCAGATTTCAAGATCATGCCCACAATTGTAGCAGCCCTAGATCCGAATGGAGCTCAATCTCAGATTCCTCCTAAGGTACTACTTATTAACGATATTCACAATCATTTCAACTATGCAATTCAAGAAATGGGAAACCCAGAGCTAGATATTGTGCGTGAGGAACTGTGTGTGGATGGTATTCTAAAACCCGAGCACAAACATCTGGAAGATAAAGGATTAGTTCACATTGCACATTTACCTCAAAAATTTCAGGAGAAATGGGTTAGATACATTCTCAGCCGTGTACATGATGGCAAGATTTGGCTTGAGCAACCCATAGAGATCACCAAGAAGATGATTTATCAAATCACTGATCTTCCCATGTTGAACAAAGCAAAAACTACCAAAACCCTAGGTCGGCTGGAACTAGAGAAGAAAACCCTAGCTGAGTGGGACGGTAGAGGCATGAAAGTTAGCAGCATTACCGATGCTGAACTGAAGTTTGGTACACACATAATTGCCCATAAAATATATAGTTCAAGTCGACAGAATAGTGTCTCCTATGAAGCTATTGACCCAGCATACAAAGTGGTCAAGAATAACTTATCATTTGACCTTGCAGATTTATTGTTAAAATAGTTTAACAAGAACATGGAAAACATTCAAACTTCCAAAAACAATCCATGTAAGTTTGGATCTTTACTGGTCTGTTTATTCTTCTATGTTCAGAAATTCTTCCCTTCCAAAGGAAAAGTTGTATGGAGAAAAGATGTGCCAGTCCTTTATGAGATAAATGAATACATTTCAGAAATGGGTGAAAATTTTGAAAGCATCATGGATAGTTATTTTGAGTCTTTTAAAGAGAAGATGAATGACAGATTCCGGATTCCACAGAAGTTGGTTGAAGATTATAAGGATGACATTTGTTTAATGGTGGACTGTGACAATGTATATATTCAAGCAGCTAAACCGAGGATTGTACATGCAAAACCTCTTCCTTATGAGGTAAATATTGATGAAACCAAGAATATCATTGAAGCCCTTCTTAATCAGCCTGTCAATCCCAAAGCTCCATATTTTGGAACATATGATGAAGCCAAAGTAAGAATTGAATTAAGCATAAAGCTTCCACAGGTGGTAAACAAAGGAAAGAAGAGGATAGCCAAAATGCAAATGCTAACTGAGGACAAAGGAGAAAATGATGAAGAAGAAGAGGAAAAGGATGAGAAAACAGAGGAACCAGAACCTGCAAAGAAGAAAGGAAAGGTATTCATCACTAAGGCACCTAAGCCTCCCACTGCTGTATTTACAAGGAGAAGTGCAAGAGGTAATGCAGACAAGGAAGACAAGGTTGACAAAGATATAGTATTCAAAAGGCCTCCCCTAAACTTTCAAGAGAGGATCAAACTTTTTAGAGAAGGATCAGGATCTGGAGTAAGTAACATAAAATCTTTTAAATATGAAACCAGATCAAAAATAGAACAGAAGGAAATAGAAGATGCTGTTATTGAAAAGATGGGATAGTGGAAATACTCTCCTGATGAATTAGCCCCACAGGTTCCAATAGTTCTATTAGATCCAATAAAAATGAGATGGAGCAATGCCAAGCAAACTGTAATAGACATATTTGATCAAACCCTGAGACAGTTAATGTCGAGCTTGAAAAATGATGAAATAAAGAAGGCATTGAAGGAAAATGAAAATAAGATGACACTAAAGTTCAATACTTGTTTGATTCTAATCAACAATATTGAATCAGTTGTGAAGGCTGCAAATGCCACATGGAAGAACATATACCATCTTCACCAACCGAGTATTGAAACAGTAATAATAAAAGACATTGAAGATGATAGTGATGAACAAGAAGAAGCCACTAAGGTAGATGATACTATGAGGATAGTGGTAGAAGTCATTGCATCACTTCCTACCTCTCCAGTAAAAGTTTCTACATCTAGCCCGGAGACACCTTCAAGCATGGTTGTGACAACTTCAACATTTGTCCAATCACCTATAGCAACAACAGAAGCAACCACCATTTCTTCTACCGAGTTCCAGTCTCCCACTTCATCAAGTTTTCCAGTACTAAGTATTCCAGTTTTTTATTCTACAAGTGTAAATACTTTAAGTTCTCCAGTAGACAGTATGCCAGTCTCTATAGCCAGTCCTACTATGTCTACTGTCACTACTACTAAGGCATTAAATACAGATAAGCCTAAGGCTCAAGCGAGTATAAAATTTTTGGGTAAAAATATAGTAGAGGATATAGACCTAGATGAAGAAATAGAGATTCCAACATTAGATTTTGCAAATCTATCAGCGGACCAAATGCAAAATATAGGTGAAATCCTCCAAAGGAAAGCAAAGCAAAAGAAGCTTAAAGAGGAGAGAGACAAGGAATATCAAATCATTAAGGATGCTAAGGACATTTTGTCTGATGCATTAGGTATTGAAGTAGAGTCCTCTCAACATGTTTTGCTACAATTAGCAGAAGTAGTAAATAAATACAATGAGGATTCATCTGGGATAGAAAAGTTAGTTGAAAGAGCCGAGAAGAGATTCAACAATAAAGTGCTTGAGCACATTGCTCAACACATAGCTATTAATCAAGTGGAATTGTCTTCAGTTTTGTCAAACATTGAATCTACCTATTTGAATGTCACCTCTCTTTTGGCTAGACTGTGCAATATTGCCGAGTTCACAAAGGATGTCAAGGATAAAATGAATAAAATGGATGAGGATATGAAGATTAGCATACAGAAGCTGCAACTTGAACCAAGTTCAAGCTCTGCTCATCACATGAAAATCTCATACCTATCAAATATGCAGTCAGATCTACTGAAAGAAGACACAAGGATCCGGTCCACACTGCTAGACATCCAGAACATGATCCTTCCCATCATGAATACAATGTATAAGCACATTGAACATTCCAAAACATTGATTCATGACAATCAGTTCTCTATAGCAGATCACATGATTGAACTCTCTGCAGAAGTCCAAATTGCAATCCAAACATGCAAGATTCTACAAGAAAATTGGGACAGAACCCTGGCACTAATAATGAAGGTACATTCTAATTTTCTATCAAATTTTGGATTCTCTCTGTAAATCACTTGTATATACACCTTTGGCATTATCGTAAAAAAGGGGGAGATATGTATAGAAGGAGATATGTATAGAAGGAGATATGTATAGAAGAAGATATGTATAGAAGAAGACATGTATAGAAGAAAAGTTAGCACATTGAAATGGGGAGATAATGTATAAAGCCCTATGACAAAGACAAATTTTGAAAAATAAAAAATAAATCTCAGCATGATTCATGTATATAAGTTTTGGGGAATAAGTGTTTTTGTCACTATTGCCAAAGGGGGAGATTGTTGGCATTAAGTAGAATTGCCACTAGTGACAACACTTATTTGCATTCTGAGTGCAAACTGAGCAGAACAGTGCAAACTGAGCAGAATAGTGCAAATCGAGCAGAACAGTGCAAACCGAGCAGAACAGTGCAAACTGAGGAGAACAGTACAAACTGAGCAGAACAGTGCAAACTGAACAGAACAGTGCAAATCGAGCAGAACAGTGCAAACTGAGCAGAACAGTGCAAACTGAGCAGAACAGTGCAAACTGAGCAAAATAGTGCAAACCGTGCAAGACAGTGCAAACAGAGCAAGACAGTGCAAATTGAACAAGATAGTGCAAACCAAGCAGGATAGTGTAAACCGAGTAACATTATGTCTACCGAGTCACCAGTATTTACCGAGTTCAAAACCTACCGAGTGGTTAGTATGAACCATGCCTTCACTTCTACCGAGTGCATGATGATGCTGAGTAATGCAGTGGACGCCAAGTATCAGAAAGTCACCGAGTTAGTTTGTAGGAACTGTGTAACCATACTTGGGCCAACTTAGTGCCACTTATGTTTATTTGTCAAGCTGACTTTGTAATTGTAATTGTAATTAATTGTTTAGACTTGTATATAAACAATGTTGTAAAAATGTCAAGATGTAATAAAATGAGTATGAATGTGAAAAAGAAAGAAAGGCAAAGATAAGCGAATTACAAAGGGCTACAGCAGTATAAGGAATAGCAAAGACAAATTCATCACAAAAGGTGATCAATACATCAGTGAATCTCAATCAGCAATCCAGTTGCAAAGCAAGAGATCTACTATTTCATCCTAACAGGTGAATCAGTACTAAAATCCTTTAACCGGGTAGACTTAACAGTCTTTTGTAAAATCTCTTTACCGAGTGCATACTTCATTGTATGTTTGTAAATCCTTTAACAGGGTGGATTTAGCAATCCTTATTGCTCCTAACAGGGCAGATCATCAGAAGTGATCAATTGTAAGCCTTAACCGGCCAACTTTATATTGCAGTACAAAAGCTTTGTGGGTTTCATCCCCACCCCAGTTTTACTTTCTTTTTGAAAGGTTTCTGGGTAACCAAATCTATGTGTCATTGTTGTGAATGCTTTTAAGTTTCATGCTTTCTATATGCATAAGAAAAAAGGTGAACTATATGTTAATACATCTGTAATTGAAAGAAAATTTGGAGTTACTGATTCACCCCTCCCCTCTCAGTAACTCGGTTAATTCCTTAATATTTCCAACACATTAGACTCTTTCTCCTTAGGTATTCCTTATACACGTAAGAAATATTTGGAAATATCATTGATTTTCCTTGTCCTCGTCTCTTTTGAAATAATTAGAGGAACAAAACTATCCATATTAGGATCTACACCACTATTATACATGGAAACAACTATAATTTCTCAATAATTAGGAAAATATAAAATTACCAAGGTAAATTTATTTCATATTCTATCTTAACATCAGTTGTAGAAAAATGACTCAAAGTAAAATTAAATGCATTCAAATATTGAGAAATATAGCCACCCTTTTTTTATTTTTGAAGAATAAAAGTGTCTTTTCAAATATAGTTTGTTGGAAAAAATCTTTCTTTAATAGATGTCATCTATTTTCCTCCATATCTTGTAGATATTTTCTTCTATAGAGACATTTAGGAAGAAAGAGTCTAAAAGACACAATGAAATGGTTCCTCATGCCTTCCTATTTAAATTTTGTGCTCCTCATCTAATACAAAATGTTGTAAAATAAGGAGAAGAAAGTGTTGGCAAGTGGTCAGCATATGCACATATGCACATGTAGGCACATGCACTTATATGGAATATTATCATTTCTAGAAACACTTATCAATTTTATGATCTCACATATTAGATATCATGAATATGTTTGAATACAGTTGATGAAGGCAAAATGCCTAAGTCCACAGATTGTTCCTATGAAACAGCCTGACAAAAAAGCTTAGTGAGCTTCACACAAGGTGTATTAAGGCATGCAATCTTAATGCAATGCTTGCAGGACACCAATGAACATATATCTGAGGTTGCACCTATCAATATTGAAGGATGAAAGAGATATGTTCAGTTTATTATATGTGAAGACAGTAAAAAGAGGATAACATGTTAGCAATCATTGAGTCTGACTTTGTGAATGATCCAAAAGTTATTTTTTCATGGTATCTTTGATCTAAGGTGGACTAAGGATGTTAATTAAGCATGCAAGGGTGATTTCATTAATATGATGTTTAGCTAGAGTAATGCCAAATATATTTTTTAATTATACTTCTAAAAGGGTATAAGTATACAAACACTTTTGTAAAAGTGGGTGAAAAAAGAGAGGATATAGATGGATGTTAGATTCAAATTATAAATGTATCTAAGAGGCAAACCAGAGATCAAGAGGAAGGAGTACAAGAGGAGTTCTTCTAGGAATATTTTGTTAACTTTTGGTATTTAGAAAAAAAAAGTTTGTTACATAAGTTTTATTACACCTATTGTACACCACTAATAGGGTTGATTTTCCTTTAATAGGGCTAGGACCTTTAACATGGTTGATTCCTTATCAAGGATCTTATTGTATACATCCCCTAATAGAAATATGCCTATATTGTAATAATCATCTCCGAAGAAGGCTAGAACTCGTAATAGGGTTTCAAGATTCAAAGTGTATAATTTAGTGTGTACCATCCCCACTAGGGTTTTTCCCTTAATAGGGTTTGTTCAAAAAAAAATATGGTGTTATGAGTTATTCTATGTTTATCTTTTTTGCATGGTTGCTAATGTTTTTTTTTTATATTTATATGTTGGTTAAGAAAGTTAAACAATTTTGAGAATTCAGTTAAGTACTATAACACTAATTTACCCCCTCTTAGTGTTACCATATCCTAACAAGTGGTATCAAAGTATAATGACCCTGAAAAAAAATATTAACACCTTTGGAGAGATCAAGATGGATTTGGAAAACATGAAGAAGAATTGTGAAATAGCTTTGGAAGATGTGGACATTACTAATGTAGATAGAGTAGATCTGAATTACAAGCTAAGGAAGGCATATGACTTTATCAAGAAATTGAAACAACAAATTGAACATGAGAGAAAATTGAGAGATGATCTCATGGAAATAAAAAATGAAGAGCTATCAGATCAAGATCAAATTGAGAAGCTAATGCATGAAAATGATTCCTTGAATGATGAATTGGAGGTCACTAAATTGAATCTGATGAAAGAACTTGATGTTGACAAAGAAGAAAAAGAAAAGTTTCAAAATGAACTATCAAATACAAGGGATAGGTTTCAAACTTTGGAGAGTGAACTAAGTGCACTAAAGAAAAAAAAGGACAAGATAGAAAGATATTGTATCACCATTACTAGTGAACATGATCATAATAAAGTTTGCATAGAGAAACTTCATGAGAGAAGAAAGAAATTGGATGAACAAATTGACATGCAGAAGCCTGTTGGGGACAAAAGAGTAGGATATAATGAAAAACTTAATCAAAGGAAAGATAGAGCTATTGTGAACCTTGAATCACCTAAGAAGTCATAATTTGAGGTTGAGATAGCATAGCCTAAAATACCTTCTTGCAATAATAATGACAAGGGTTGCAACCATGAAGATCAATCAAAGAAACCAACTGAAAAAGGTATTCCTAAACTCAACTTTATTGGTTTTTGTTTTAATTTCCTATCTATATGGACACAAGATGAGAGAAACTAGAAAAAAAGATATTAGATCTAGAAGAGCTACATATGATCACTTAGATGATTTCCTTAAGAAGAAAAAGGAGAAAAGTTTGAATGAGGAAAAGATAGAAAAAGGTGAATATAGTTAAGATGTAGAAGGTAGACAAGACGAGGATAAGGAAATAAGTAAAGAAAATGATATTATGCAAGAAAATGTTTCTAATCCAAGTAAGGATGAAATTAACAAGATAGTTGAAGAGGTTAAGAAACCTATTAGAAGACCTCAAAATATTGTATGTTACAAATGCAATAACTTTGGTCATATTGCCAAGTATTGTAAGTTGCAGATTGATTAAAACCAATAGAAACCTAAGAAGAAGGTGACGCAGTGTAGGTCAGGATAATCCCATAATAGATAGTCCAATTCTACACCAGCAACAAAAACATAATGAAACACAACAATATAATGCTCAAAAATAATTTTGTTCAACATGCCTGACTGTAAGGCATTCTAGGTTAGGGCCAAATACAATCAATTACAACAAAAATTGTGCAATCCTCTAGCTATTCCAACTTTGAAGCACATCTAACCTGGTGGAAACACTAAGGCAGATCTAAACATGAGCTCACAAGACACCAAACAATCTCCTTATCCCTAAGCATGCAAACCACTAGCACTGCTATTACAATATTAGACAAACAATATGGTCTTCAAGATCTCCCAGGATCCAATTATTATCCTTGACTTACTTCTATTCAATGACTTCCTAAACAACTACCAAAGCCTTTCTTAAATACATTTCTTCAACCACAAGCTGGCTGGAAGAAACAATCAACTCCTAAACCAAGTCAGCTTCTAAAATAAACAAATATTAAATGCAACAACAGTCGGCTCTCAAATAGCCATACAAACAATTAATTCTCCATCTTAGCCTCAAGATCCACATAGGAGAATACAACACAAGCTATTAGCATTAAATACACCAAGTTGGCCAACCAAAACTCCAAGAACTCTAGTTGGTGAGCCGGAACTACTGAGCGCCAGTAAAAAAAACTGAGTCAGCTAGGCATCACCAAGAAAGAACTTTGACTGAGCACCACAAGCATCATTGAGAACAAGTTCTATTGAGCACCAAAAGATTACCAAGTTCCTTCAACGACTGAGCCCCTTCAATGACTGAGATCCTCGATCACAGATGTAACTGAGGAACACATAACCACTTCAATACACCACCATGTAGGATTTCCAACTACCCTAGGATGCTCCTACATTAGACACCTTAGGTTTAGAAAATATGTTCCCAATGGCTGGAAGAACATCTTTTTGGATTCAACACATAAACATCAAACTGGTTCTTCACATACATGTCCTTCAAGTCTTCAACTTGAATACTCTTCCACTTTTTCTTTCTCTATCTTTTCAATTCTTTCCTGGACAATCCATGGGTCTATTCTCCATACTGATCATCAATCCTTTCAGAATCCTTCAACACATCTTGGCAACCAAAGCTCATGTTCCTCCTATCGAGTGTTGTATCTAGCAAAGGCATTAGGGAAAACTTCCTCTCATTCTTCTCAATAGTAAATACATTCTTAATACATTCATTAAAAACCCTAAAATCATACTACCAAGGTCTACCGAGCAATATGTGACAACTATTAATCTCCACAATATCATGCACAATACTTGATCCTAATATTGGCCAATCTGAAAATCAACAAGACATTGCTCCCTCACTTCCAGAGCATGAGCATCTTGCAACCAGCCAATTCTATAAGGATAAGGATGTCTGACTCTCTTGAAACCAAGTTTCTAAACCATCTCCTTAGTGACAAGGTTTTTAGTACTACCACTATCGACAATCACATTACAAAGTATACCTCCTGACTTTCCCTGAGTTCTAAACAAATTACTCCTCTGACAAGGTTCCACCTTAGTACCAAGGAATGTTCTTTGAACCAGCAAGGTTTTTGAATCTACCTCAAGTTCATTTAGTATGTTCACATTCACCACAACATTCTTGCTATTACCGAGCTTCTTATGCGAACATTTAAAAGATTGGTGTCCTTCTTCACCACAATTATAACAAGTACCCTTAAAGATAACCCTACCCATCCTTTTTATCATCTTTGCAAGTTTTGGTTCATCTTCTATAGTTAGTTTGTCCTTCACCGAGTGATCAATCTTCTCATTGCCTCAGGATTTACCATGTTGTCTTGTCTTCAACTTATCTTATGCCTTAAGGGCATACTGATAAGAATCCTCAACCAAATCAATCTTCATCATACCAAGCTCACCCTAAATATTGAATCTAAAACTATTCATATACTGAGCTACCTTTTCCTTACCAAGTTTTCTATGTCCAAACTGAATAGTCAACTTATACAAATCCTCGGTATAGTCTTCAATAGTCAAATCTTTCTACTTTAGATTCTGCAATTACTTAAACAATTCAAGTTCAAAGTCAGTGGGTATGAACTTAGCTTTCAATTTAGTCACCATCAACCTACACTAATTGATCTTCATTTCACCTTCATCTTCTCTATCTCTCTGTAATTATTTCCACCAAAGGGAAACATGTCCTTTCAACTTAGTCTATGCCAATCTTACTCTAAGAGGATCTTCAATTTCCTCAAGCTCAAATAAATATTCTAACTCACCAATCCAATCAATCAAGTCCTTAGGTCTCAAAGTACCAAAGAAAGTAGAAACATTGATTCAAAAACTAGTACTTAACCGAGCTTGAGATCTATGTAACTAGATAATTTTGTCTTCCCTAGATTTGTCCCTCTGATCATCTCCACTAGATCCAGTAGCTTCAAATTCTTCAATAGATTATTTGTAGCCATCTTCAGTACCAAGATTCCTTAGCAAACCATCAATAGCCCTCATGATCTCAACAATCATTTTATTCTTCATCAATTCCATCTCAGATCTGAAATCTACTTTAACTTTCTTTGTAATGTTTGATTCTATAGCATCAGAGAGATCTTCTATTTCCCTAGGGTCCAATCATCTTGGAGGCATCTTCAAGATTTTTCAAAACCTAAGGCAACAAATCATCAACTTGGCGATCAGTTTACATAGTCAAGAACTTCAAGCTTTGATACCACTTGATAGAGTGTAGGTCAGGATAATCCTAGAATGGATAGTCAAAGTCTACACCAACAAAAAAAACAAAGTGGAACACATCAATATAATCCTCAAAAAGAATTTCATTCAACATGCCCAACTGTAAGGCCTTCTGGGTTAAGGCCAAATACAATCAATTAAAATAGTAATTTTGTAATCCTATAGCTAGTCCAGCTCTGAAGCACATTAGAAACTGGTGAAAATACTAAGGTAGATCTAAACATGAGCTTGCAAGCCACCAAGAAATCTCCTTATCTCCAATGATGCAAACCACTAGCTCTACTATTTCCATATCAGACAAATAATCTGATCTTCAAGATCTCATAGGATCCAATTATTATCCTCTACTTCCTTCTATTCAGTGACTTCCTAAACAACTACCCAAACCTTCCTTAAATACATTTCTTCAACTAGAAGTTGGCTAGAAGAAAAAATTAACTCCTAAGCCAAGTCGGCTTCTAAAATAAACAAATATTAAATACAACAACAATCATCTCTCAAATAGCCTTACAAACAATTAATTCTCCATGTCCACCTCAAGATCCACATATAAGAATACAACACAAGCTACCAACATTAAATACACCAAGTTGGCCAACCAAAACTCCAAGAACTCCAGTCGGTAAGCCAAAACTTCTGAGCACCAGTAAAAAAACCAAGCTAGCTATGCATCACCGAGCAAGCACATCGAATGAGCACCACAAGCATTCCTAAGCACAAGTTATGTTGAGTGCCAGAAGTTTACCTAGTTCCTTTAGCAACCGAGCCCCTTCAATGACCAAGATGCTCAATCAAATCTGCAAATAAGTAACAGAGAACCACTTCAATACACCACCACGTAGGATTTCCAACTACCCTAGGATGCTCTTGCATTAGAAGGTGACATGTTTCAAGTCTAACAATGATGGACATGTAGTGAAGTTTTGCAGATTTAGAGGACCGGTGAAGAAGTCTTTCAGACCATTCCCAAAGGAAAAATAACTGAATGAAAAAGATAGAGAGCTTGTAGAACTAAAAGAAGAATTTAAGGAGAAATGGGTCAAACAATATGAACCTATGGAATTTGAAGTTAAGAAAGATGAAGAGTAGAGTGGGAGAATTCAAAAGAGTCCTAAGTGTCTTGTTGAATCATTACTAGGGTGCATTGCTTCACCATCTTTATGATGGGCAATGTATTCCTTAGGGGAACCATTATATATTAACACCTGTCAAATCCAGATCCCCTAGATGGATGAGTTAAGCTATACAAAATACATGAAAGCTTAGTTACTATGTTGTGTGATATTGGATAGGATCACATCAATTTTGGAGATGTCTATGAGAAGGTCTACTATTTTGAGCTAGCACCGGTTACTTGCAGCTTTATGAGAAGTTTTTAGGACTTGTGCCAAATTGTCTATAAGGGTGATACTATGATAAAATTAACTACCATTTACACTGATATCAAAGAGCATTGAATAGCTTAGAGAAGTAGTTAGAGATTGAAGTAATTTTAATTGTGTTCACAAAACCCTCACATGACCACACAAGCTAGGTATTTGTGATTAAATCAAGAAATATTTGTCAATTATAATAACAAAGAAATCAATATGGATATAGCTAAGGTTTTTAGTGTACTTGAAAGGAATAGATAGAAATTTAAGAGCCATCCTTTCAAATATATTGAAGAGGATCAAGAGGGTGCATTTTTTCATACCCTAGTTTGTGTTCTTCATGTTGAAGACATCAGATCCTATATACATAACAAGATTGAGTTCATAGGCACTACAAAGATTTATGATGAAATGCTAGGGTCATATAATGCAGAAAAAACCCTAAAAGAAGTGTAAGAAAGTTCATGGGTTGCCAATAGTCAAATACATGGAGAGATTTGAATTTGACAAATTAGACTAGATCGTGATTGTGCCAAGTAGAATTCATGATGAATTCATATGGATTGGTGGAACTCCCACTAAGATTACCTAGGAACTATTACATGAGATCACTGGATTACCCATGACATGTAAGATACCTACTACATAGAATAAAATAAGGTTTGAATTAGAGAAGCTAACTAAAAGCAAGTGGAACAAAATAGCCATGATTGTAAATGACATGGCACAAGAAGATGTCAAACTAGTAGAAATGATATTGGGATACAAGTTCTAGTATAGTAGGAGAATAAATAGTGTGTCAACCAGCTTTGTTCACATATAATATAAGATGGTAATTGAAGATGAGTATGACCTATGTGAGGTTCTAAGGCAACAACTGATGGAAAATCTAGTAGGGATAAATAGGAACATGATAACACATTTCAGATTTGGATCACTCATTATGTCCATGTTCTTTCATGTTATAGGAAGATTTCCTAACATTTATCTATGGATATCTGATAGATCTACTCCATGTAGATGATTAGTGACTATTATAGGAGAAGTGATGAGAAAAATGTGTATGTTAAGATTAAAAGAATGATGAAACTCTTTCAAAAAAATGTATGAAACAGAAAGAATCCCTTGGAGACTAGTTGACAATTATAAAAATGACATATTTTTCATGGTGGAGACTAACAACACATGATTTGAGGAAGTAGAACCTAGAACTTAATGGGCTACCCCTATGGGCTATGAAGTTGACTACACCATTTTAGAGCTTCACATTCAACATATTTTATAGTCTTGCAAAGACCCCAATGTTCCTAGATGGGGCACATATGAAGAAAAATATACAATAGTAAAGGAATAACTAGTAAATGGGAGAAGGAAGAAGAAAGTTGAGTCCCTTATTGACAAAATTATAGGGAAACATGGAATATCAAAAGAAGACATGAAGACCGTCAAGGAAAAAGTGGCAGAACTTGGGGAGAAATAAAATATTGCCCCTCCTCAACCCACTATTGAGGCACCTCAAGTGGTGGAGATTGAAGAAGAAGAAGAAGTTCAAAAAAGGACAAAGATGACACTCCTACACATACTACTAGAACATCACAGTGATAGCCTACAAGAGTAGCTACACAAGGTCAAGCATCTCCTAGAGATAGACCAAAGGCCATGGCTACTGGACCAGGAAGGAAAAGGAAAACACTTGATAATGCCATAAAACCAATTGTATTCCATTCATATGGATGTTACAAAACAAAATTCAAAAGATGCACATTAATATCTATTTTTGAAAAAAAATTATGCTTTATGAATATAATGTAACTCTTTGAAAATGACATTTTTGGCAACATACCAGTTTTCATGGGAGAAAGAAAAAAATATTCAAATCAATTCAAAAATAAAAATAAAAAATATATTTAGAATCTAGACAAAAAATCTTAAAAGACTCTAATTTACTTCATCTTTTGATTTCAAATGGCTTAAAAACAATATGCATCTAAATCTAAAATTTTTTGACAAAATGTAGAGTTCAGTGTTCGTTCAGGAAAAATAGTGTAACCCACTATTGTGGGTTCACCCCCCTCCATATTCACATTGGAAGAAAAAACAAAAAAAAAAATTAGAATAAGAACAAGAAGAGGAAATTCATGAAATATATACACATAAGACCAATGAATTAAAGAAGGAATAATAATATGAAAAGGATAAAAACATTTAGGAGGCCAACCTAAGGACTCTTGAAGTAGATAAGAAGAAAGAAGAAGAATTTGAGCAGATGAAAGGCCATGAAGCACAAAGGTATCTATTTAGCCATTCTTAAAAGTTCTAAAAAAGAGAGCAATGAATGATGGTATGATTGCTTCTATCAAAAATTACTTTGGTCGATATGATGAAGAAGAGAAAAATAAGATACAATATATAGTTGTGGAGCACATGCTTACCTTTAAAAATAATCTAATTGAAATAGAAGGTCAAATAACTAAGGACCTATTTGAGAGATTAGAGGAAAGAAAGAAAAGAGCCCTAGATGAAGACACTAAAATGAGACAGGATTTCCTTTTACAAAATATTCCCACTATGACAAGGAGTGAGATGGTAGAATGGCTTGAGAAGCTAAGGCCAAAGCTAAGAACCAAAGCTATAATCATTAAGTTTATGCCCCAGAAATATAAAGAGGTTAAAAAGGAAACACATGACAAGATTGGACATCTACTCTTTGAGGAGAGACTTGATCTAGGAAAGTCTACAAGGATGCCAACCCCAGTGATCAGCCCTATAGAGCCTAAAATTGCCAAAATTGTTGAAGAGGCTGAAATTATAAAGGAGACAAAGGTAGTTGATACTAACATACCCGATTTATATGTATTAACAATGTTCGAATCTCACTAGACACAAAGAAGGATACATCTGATCCATTTTTCGATGATTGAAACTTTGGCCAATATTGATGAAATAGTAAAGAATATTGAGCCTCCCAAGATCACTCAAAAATAATCAGTTGAGAATGAGAAAGAAAAGGAGAAAACACCTGAAAAAGAGCAGCTATCAGAAGAAAAATAAAAAGTAAACGAGGAGGCACAAGAAAAGGTAGAGGAATAGGAAAAAGGATTGCCTATCACCCCTTTTTCCTACACCTAGCTTGTTGGAAAGTGGGTCCCAATTAATTCCAACTAACTTAGAGGATATGGATATCATAAATTTGATGTAGTCGTCAGTACCTACTTTGGCTAAAGTAAAGGAGAAATCAGAGAAGAAGACTAACAAAACTACAAAGACAATCCAATGAGCAACACAAGTGTTGTGTAAGTTTTTTATTACATCTCCTATAGATATTGGAGATCTTGTAAATAGTCTATATCATGTTATAAGTATAGTAAAACAAAATTTTGATAAATTAGAAGAAGTGTCAAGAATAAAAGTGGTAGATGAATTTACAAGGTTAAGCATTAAACACACTCTTTATGGGATCAAGAGTGATCTTAACACATTGATTTCTATTGAAAATGTAATCAAATCTTATCTTAAGGATGGACAAGACCTATTTAGACTTTGCATGACTTTGCATAAGCATGTAAAGAGCATATCAGATATTATAGCTCAACATGAAGAGGCTTTGGAAAACCTCTCTAAGGGTTTTAAAAGTAAGAAAATGTTGTACATAAAAAAGGAAGTAAATAAGATCATGGATAAAATCCATACTCTACAATTGGAAAATGACATAGTTCAAAGAAAATTCTCAAAATTAAGAAGTGTTTTGACTCCAAAGATTAGTGTCTTGGAAAGTACAAATGAGGAACCTCAACTTGGCCTCAAAACATTTCAAGGATTAGTACCTACTAATGTAGAGAAAGAAAATAATGCTACATTTGGTATTAATGGAATGATTCAAGTTGTAGAGGCAATCAAAGCAGCTTAGGATGCATACATATAGATTTTGAAGAAAAATTAAAAAGATATACTGCAGATAGTTCAACTTTAATTTTGTACACTCTATCTTTGTTGATTTGGTAACTGATGTTGACATTTTTGTACCCTTTTCCATTGATGTCAAAGAGGGAGAGATAGAAGAAACAATGCAAAATATATTATGAGAAAGAGAGCAAGTGTATGTGTAAAATAGAATTATAGAAAACATAAATAAAGGGAAGTTTATTTTGAGGTATATGTGTTGAATTCTTATGTGTTGCATTTCTGCCAATATATTTCCTCTGCATTTTTGCTTTGATGATGCACTTAGTCATTTTTTCACTAAGTGTTTACATCCATGCCAAAGGGGGAAATTGTTGGCAAGTGGTCAGCACATTCACACATATGCACATGTAGGAACATTGAGATATATGTAATGTTGTCATTTATGGAAACACTTGTCAGTTTTATGCTCACATATATTGGATATCATGAATATGTGATAATACAGTTAATGAAGGAAAAATGCCTATGTCCAGAGACTATTCATGTAAGCTGGTTCTACAGAAAATCTTAGCGAGCTTCACACAAGCTATATTAAGGTATGTGATCTTAATGAAATGCTTGCAGGACTCAAATAAACATACTTATGAGGTCTCACATGCCAATATTGAAGGATCAAAGAGATATGTTCAGTTGATTAGAAGCAAAGATAATAAACAGAGCATAACATATTAGCAATCATTAAGGCCGACTTTGTGAATGATTGGAAATTTATTTTTGGATGCTATCTTGGAACTAAGGCCAACTAAGGATCTTAATGAAGTGTGAAAGTGTGCTTTAATTAATAAATAATGTTTAGCTAGAGTAACATTGACTAGCTTTTGTAATTATACTTCTAACAGGGTATAAGTACACAGACACTTTTGTAAAAGTGGGTGAAAAAAAGGAGGATAAAAATGGATGTTAGATGCGAATTCTAAAGGCATCTAAGAGGAAGAGAAAATATTAAGAGGAAGGAGAACAAGAGGAGTTCTTAGAATATTTTGTTAAGTCTTTGTATTTAGGACAACAAATTTGTTGTAAGTATTCTTGCACCTATTGCACACCCCTAATAGGGTTTTTTTGCCTTTAACGGGGCTAGGACCTTTAACAGGGTTGATTCCTTATTAGAGATCTTATTGTATGCATACCCTAACAGGGATCTACCTATATTGTAATAATCATCTCCTAATAGGGTTAGAACTCCTAACAGGGTTTCAAGATTCATAGCACATAATTTAGTGGGTACCATCCCCACTTGGGTTTTCCCTTAACAAGGTTTCCTAAAAAAAAAATATGGTGTTATGAGTTCTTCTATATTTATCCTTTTTGCATGGTTTCTCATTTTATCCTATACCTTTATATGTTGGTTAAGGAAATTAAAAAAGTTTGAGAATTCAGTTAAGTACTGTAACACAAATTCACCCCCGATCTTAGTGTTATGAAATCCTAACAGAAATATTGCAATATGAACTTAAGTTGAATATTAATTCAAATATATAACTCAATATTAAACCCCAACAAAGTGATTGGAGAATGGAAATAAGAACGAGAAAGCCATTGGACCTAAAATATAAAATCACTTCCGAAAAAAAATGCATGGAAAACTAAGAGGCAAGTATATTACTATTATAATTAAGAATAAAACAACAACATAGTTCCCTATAGAATCTTAGACTACACTATTACTTTGGGAACTGAACAAGACCGAATGAGTAACTCAAGCTAAAGGTACCAATTGGTAGGAGTTTATAAGGATCAATAATGGTGTTGTAATAAAAAAATAGGGAATAAAATAAACTTGAAAATACCATGTCCACCCCCAAGAATATCCTTTTATAGATTCTCTTACAGTTATCATAAGGCATCTCTCATGTATGTCCACCCATGGAAAGAATCTATAAAAAACTATCATAGGTGTTGTCATAGAATTTTATTATAATTTTCATAACTATCATAGATATTCTTACAACCCCTAGAAAGTATCAAAACTACTTAATATAGAGGATTCTAAGATGGGATGTCTAGGTATTTTTTCTTCTCCTAAATAAAAAGAAAAAAAAGGTAACTCTTCCTGTATGTGTTATTTTTCTTTACTGTTGGTTAAATAATTGAACCTATTATGGGTAAATAATAATAATTATTAGGAAAATAAGAAATTAAGGATTTACAAGGTTGATGTAAATTAATCCTAATACAAACCACTATCTCTTATTTCACGAGTCTCAAAATTATCTCAAAGCATCTAGAACTTCAAAAATATAGATTTATCACTCCCCTTTCAATACAAGTTCTGAGGATTTACCAATCCTCATTTATATAATTAGATATTTTTATTATACTATAATAACCTCTATCAAGGTTACCTCAATCAAACTAAGGAGTCTTGCATCTTTTCTTATTTTTTCCTTCAACTCAAACCTTTTGTAGTGCTACAAAAAGATCTCACAAATCATTTGCAACTATGATGCTTTGCATCTTATTTTCTTAGAAATCACAGTTATTTTTATTTAATAATGGTAGCCTTTACTACTTGTTGCTAACTTCTCCAACCACATTTCCAAAGTGACAAATTTGTAATACATATATTTTTTTTCAACTTAGTTAAGACTTAGGACCAACTACTACTTATAACAATTTGATAAACTAGAATCCTAAATATCCATAAAATACACAAATTTGATACCAATTATAGGATTTGAAATAAAAAATAAACATGAACATTTCTTTTGTATTTCCCAAAACACATAAAATATACAAACATGAAATAAATTTCAAAAAATGAGTGAAGGGAACAAGAAAATTTATTTTTTGTTAACTCATAATCTATTATGACAAAAAATGATATCAAACTAAGAATATAAAAATATTACAAATGAACTTATGCCCACCATTCTAGAGTTCCACCCAAACTCACTTATATTGGAGCTTCTTAGATCTCATTTCTTCTAATTTTCTATACTATACATTCTCCTTATCTTCTTCTTATTGTTGTTAAAATAATTCTGCCATCTTCTATAAATAATTTAATATAAATATCCATTATATTCTTTGTTAAAAAACCCAAAGATATCTATGAATATTTCTTGTAGGGATTTGGGTATCGACATGCATGGTGGTGATCCGGAGGGTGAAGGTGGGGATGAGATATATGATGCATGTTGTTGGACCCCACTTTCAGTGATGGGTGTCTTTGCATTCTTCTCTAGAGCTTTGGCACTTGATATAGATATGTCTCCTCCCTTGTTGTATACTATGTTTTGCCTTCTCTTAAAGGCTCTATATGTTTCCCATTTTGTGATCTATGTGAGACCTTCCTATGGTGATTAGATTAGTAATGAGGTTACATTCTATTTGGGTATTATAACTCATACACCATTCACCTAGTTATTTTGGGTGTGTATATATTCATCTCTTTATGCTTGGTGATGGCTGGATATGGGGATTTATTCCTAACTCATTTATGCTTGTGTGGCACATTGTATATGCGAAATTGGGTTTTCTATTTCCCCTTATTTATTTACTACTTTCTAATTTTTAGTGGTATTTTTCTTATTGTTTGTTGAGGTTGTTTGGTCTATAAAGTAATTTTTCTATTTTTCCCTCCTCGAGGCTAAACTTTTGACCCTTAAGATTCCTTTTTGAAAATGGGGATCATGGATTTGTGTGACCACACTTTTTTTCAAGAATGGAAACTTCCCTTTTGTAGTAGAGTCTAATTTCATAGCTATAAGTTGGATTTGGTTGAGCAATGAGAGTTGATTACCCTATGGGGATTCATTAGAGAGTGACCAAATTCCTTTCTACTTAATTATATGGTTCTTTTTGGCTTCTTTTGGTTGATGTTTTCTTACTTCTAGACTTCTATATTTTTCCACTTCCTCCACTTTCCCTTGAGTTGCCCTTTCTTATTTGTTTGGCAAGAGGCTTCCTTGGATCTAGGTTTATGTATGGGGCCTTTTCTACTATGCTTTCTCCTACAATAATTTCAGTTAATAGACCTATTTTAGAGGTGATCTCTCCTATTTGATTTTCCTTTGCTTCTAGTCTAACATAAGTGGATGGTTTATCAAAGGATTTTGTGGAGGCCACTTATTTTATAGAAAAAAAATTTATTGAGGTGGACACTAGTATTAAATGGTATTGCAGATCCCACAAAATTCATGGGTTGTGCAAATGCCTAAAATAAGTTTTTAGGAAGTTTATTCTCTTGATAGATATCCTATAAAGATGGTGTAGGTTGTCATGTAAATAGTGCTTTCTTCTAGATGGGCTTGGGATCTTATTTTCTCCCTTCTACAAATATAAGTACTTGCAAGGGCTTTGTGTGCACAAGGTTGGACGAATCCTTTCAAAACCTCTCGATATTCTTTATTAAAATAGCTAACAATGAGCCCATTGAGGTGGTGTATGACTCTTTTTTGTATGAACTTCAACAATAAAACCTCAACATAACACCAAGAAACCAAAATAGGGTGCAAACCTCACATGAAAATATAGAAACAAAATAGGTTTGAAGGCCCCAAACGCTATTGAATACTTATTTTGAATTTTAACAACCTCCAAATTTTTATAAATAATGTTTTGATTAAAGTCCATTACATCATGACTAATGTGGGGCTTCTCCATCTTACCTTTGACATAGTATGGTCTTTGGCTAACAGACTTTGCGATGGAAGTGGGACTGAATGATGATGATCATAAACATCATTCCTTTCATTATACATGTTAGCTACAAAAGAGGGCCCTGATTTTCCCTTCTTTATTGTGCTACCTCTAAGGACTTAAGATTTCCCATTTAACCTTTTAAGACCATCTAAGATATTTTTCATTTTCATCCTACTTACTACAACCATGGCTTTAAGTTTTCCCTAAGCCTTATATATGGTCTCTTCCAAAATTATAATTTTATCTTGTTCCATTCTTTTTATAGTCTTAGCACTAGAAGGTACAACTTAAATAAGGAAAAGTATTTTATATAGATAATCCATGTCAAAATCATGACTCACACACCAAGCCCTAATTTTCTTATTAACTTTGAGGCATAATCTCATAGATTTATTTATTTAATAGCCCATAATTTTAACATAAGTTTTCACACATTCCTACAATCTATCCACCTACAAATGATATCCATTTTTAAAGTATTGTAACAATAATGAACGCCTTTGTTGATTTTTTTCAGATCTGATTTCTTGGTCAAACTCTATTGCAAATTTCAAAAGATTTATATCATGAAAGAAAGACACAACATATCAAGTTCTTATAGTTAGTAGTTCTGTAAGGTAAACGGTAGAACTGTAATTCTAGCCCCTATATCTAAACATTAAGCATTTATTTAACATGAATAAATTTGTTTTCAAACAAACTAAACTGATTATAATAACTTTAACAATCTTCTTTAATTAACTATACAGAAATCAAACTATTTAGAAAATGCACAAATCGGTTCACAATAGCTTCTTTTAATAGTATTTTGTCAAGAGTAACGAATGAATTTTAAAACGATATGATCTGAATGTGAACGTAAAAGAGAGGTAACTAGCTTAAAGCCTGCAATTTCGGTCGTCGTCATCCCAGTTATTTGAAAGTGGACGATATTGGGAGGGAGGGCATGGCGGTTGTGCAATATTCCTCGGCTGTTGCTGCCAAGGCCTATTACTAAACCCACCTGCATACAGAGGACGGGTGTAACCATTTAACTTATCCTTCACTTTTATCTTTCTACGGAGATTAAAGTATCCATTTAACTTATCCTCCTTCTTCTTATCAACCTTAGGTTCTTTCTCCTTAGGGATTTCTTATATATGTAAGAAACATTTGGAACTAGCATTTGTATTCCTTTTCCTCATCTCTATTGAAATAATTAGAGGAATAAAACTATCTATCTTAGGCTCTACACCACCACTATACATGGGAACAACTAGAATTTCTTAAGAATTGGGAAAAAATAAAACTAACAAGACACCTTTACTTCATATTCTATTTTAACATCAATTGAAGAAAATTGACATAAAATCAAATTGAATGCATTAAAATGTTGAGAAATAGAGTCACCCTCTTTAATTTTACGAGAATACAAATGTATTTTTAAATGTAGTTTGTTTGAAAAACTCTTTCTTTAATAGATGTTATCTATTTTCCTCAATAGCTTGCATATTTTTTCTTCTATATAGATATTTCAGAAGAAAGATTCTAAAAGAAAAAATAGAATGGTTCCTCATGCCTTCCTATTTAAATTTTTCTACTCCTCATCTAATACAAAATATTGTAAAAAAGGTGAAGAAATCTTGTAATATGAACTTAAGTTTAATATTAATCCAAATCTATAACTCAATATTAACCCTTAAGAAAGTGATTGAAGAATAGAAATAAGAACTAGAAAGTCATTGTACCTAAAACACAAAATCACTTTGTAGAAAAATAAATACATGCAATAAAGAGAGGCAAGTATACTGCTATTATAATTAAGAATATAATAACAAAACACTTCTCTATAGAATCTTAGAGTAATATATTACTTTTGGAATTGAATAAGACTAAATTAATAACTCTAGCTAAAGATGCCAACTTATAGGAGTTTATAAGGATCAATAGTGGTTTTGGATAAATAAAAGGGATTAAAACAACATTGAAAATACCTCATGCCCACTGCTAATAATAACCTCTTATAGATGCTCTTATATTTATCATAAGGCATATGTCATGTATGTCCACCCATGGAAGGAATCTATCATAAACTATTGTAGGTGTTGTCATCGAATTTTATAATAATTTTCATAACTATCATAGAAACTCTTACAACCCCTAGGAAGTATCAAAACTACTTAAGATAGAAAATTCCAAGATGGGATTTCTAGCTATTTTTTCTTCTCCTAAATAAAAAGAAAATAAAATAAAATTTGCATGTGCACTACGTCTTTCATTGCTATTGGTTAAATAGTTTATCCTCTTATGAGTAAATTATAATAAATAATAGGAAAATAATAAATTAAGGATTTACAAGGTTAATGGAAATTAATCCTAATAGAAACCACTATCCTTTATTTCATGAGTCTCAGAATTATCTCAAAGCATCTAGAACTTAAAAAATATAGCTTTATCACTCCCCTTTTAATACAAGTTTTGAGGATTTACCAACCCTCATTTATAAAATTAGATATTTAAATTATACAAAAATAACCTTTATCAAGGTTACTTCAATCAAACTAAGGATTCTTGCATATTTTCTTGTTGTGTTGTTCAACTCAATCCTTTGGTTGTGATACCAAAAGATCTCACAAATTATTTTCAATTGTGATGGTTTACATCTTATTTTCTTAAACATCATAGTTCTCTTTATTTAATAACGGTAGATTTTTCTACTTATTTCTATCTTCTCCAACCATGTCTCCAAATTGAAATTTTTTTAATACACATAAAATTTATTTTTTAAACTTAGTTAAGACTTAGGACCAACTAGTACATATAAAAATTTGATAAATTAGAATCGTAAATATACACAAAATGCACAAATGTGATACCAATTATAGGGTTTGAAATCCAAAATAAACATGAACATCTATTTTGTATTTCCCAGAATACACAAAATACACAAATACGAAATAAATCGCAAGCAATGAGTGAAGGAAACAAGAAAATTTATTTTTTGTTAACTCATAAATGTTTTGACAAAAATGATATAAAACTAAGAATACAACAATATTAAAAATAAAGTTATGCACACCAATCTAGAGTTCCACCCAAAATAACTTATATCAGAACTTCATAGATCTCATTTCTTCTATTTGTCTAGAGATCCATTGAACTTCCTTACACTCTCAATTAATAATATATATTCCCCTTATCTTATTATAATTTTTATTTAAATAATTCTTCCATCGTCTATAACCAAAATATAAATATCTATTATATTCTTCATTAAAAATCCTAAAGATATCTATGAAGAGTTCTACTAGGGTCTAGGGCATCAACATTCATGGTGGTGATCCAGAGGATGAAGGTGGGGATGAGGTATGTTGTGCATGTTGTTGGAATCCACTTTTGATGATGGGTGTCTCTCCTTTCTTCTATAAAACTTTGGCATGGGATGTATCTATGCCTGCTACATTGTTGTAGACTATGTTTTGCCTTCTCCAAAAGGCTCTCTACCTTTCCCCTTTTGTGATACATGTGGGAACTTCCTATGGTGCTTAGATAAGTGAGGTGGTTATATTCCATTTGGGTATTGTGTCTCTAGTTTCTTCCTAGTACACCCTTGCCCTAGTTATTTTGGTTGTGTATCTATTCATCTCTTTATTCTCTTTGATGGTTGGCCTTGGAGATTTCTTCCTAACTCATTTATCCTTTTGTGGCACCCTATATTTTTTAATTTGGGTTTTATATTTCCCCTTATTTATTTACTACTTTTTAATGTTTAGTGGTATTTTTTTTAATTTCTTGAGTTTGTTTGGTCTATAGAGCATTTTTCTATTTTAGCATCCTCGAGGCTAAAATTTTGACCCCTAAGATTCCTTTTTGAAAAGGGATATCATGGATTTTTGTGGCTACACCTTTCTTCAAAAAAGGAAATAGTCCTTTTGGAGTTGAGTCTAATTTCATAGCTATGAGTTACATTTGGTTAAGTGATGAGATTTTATTACCCTATGAGGGATTGGTTAGAGAGGTACCAATTTCCTTTCTACCTACTTTTATGGTTTTTTTGGCTTCCTTCCATTGATTTTTTTTTACTTCTAGACTTTTCTATTTTTCCACTTGCTCCACTTCCCCTTGAGCTACCCTTTCTTTGTTGGTTGGCAAGAGGATTACTTAGATCTAGGTTTATGTATGGGACCTTTTCATCTATGCTTTCTCCTACAAGAAATTTAGTTAATACACTTATTTTAGAGGTGGTCTCTTCTATTTGATTTCCCTTTGATTCTATTCTAACTGAGGTGGATAGTTTTTCAAAGAATTTGGTTGAGGCCACTTATTTTATAGAAAACATCTGTATTGAGGTTGACATTACTATTAAATGGTATTAGGTAGCCCATCAAAATCCATGGGTTGTGCAAATCCTTGAAATAAGTTGAGGAAGTTTATTCTCTTGGCAGTGATCCTATAAAGGTGGTCTAGGTTGTTGTGTAATAGTGCATTCTTATAGGTGGTCTTGAGATCGTATCTACTCCCCTCTACATACATAATTACTTGCAGGGACTTCATGTGTACAAGGTTGGAGGAATCCTTTCAAAACCTTTTGATCTTCTTTATTATAATTGATAAGAATGAACCTATTGAGGTGGTGTGTGACTCTTTTTTGTAGATATTTCCTCTACTAAAAAGTTTAGGAATTCCTTTCAAATCATTTTGGGAGTTTTTGAGCTTGGTTGTTTTGTAGTTATTTTGTACAATATCTTTTTAGAATGGCTAGCTCATTCTACAATCAATAGTTTTCTAGGTGCCTCATTATTTTTGGCATCTATCATTATCTAAGATATTATTTGTTCAAGGTTGTCTTTTAGGTAAAAGGTTAAATAAATTCTTTCAAAATTAATTATTAGTTAACTATTTCTCGGGTTAGTTTCACTTTAGTACAAGATGGATTTTTAGATTTATTTTTTGGGGTTCCTTCTTAACCTTGTCTATTCTTATTCTAATTATGTAATTTTCTTGGTGGTTAGGACCCTTGTTCCCATGTGGTTCCATTCAAAATCCCCACTCTAAGAAAAGGGTGATGTATTTTTTTCTCTTCATGGTTTCACTTCTTAGGAGTTCCTCCCACTTTTATATCTTTTTGCCTTTATCATAAGGGTTTTATAACTATAACTCTCTATTCAATTTTTCTCTATTTATCTTTTTTTGTAGAAATTTCTCTCTCATGTTCATAACTCAAATTTATCTACCTTTAGTTGTTGAATGCTTGGGATAAGTAGTCAAGAACAAAATATAAGAATATCTAGCTACTCTTGAAATGTAAGTGTTATTCAAGAGGTTGTGGAGTGATAAAATTTGTATCGTATCAGCATATCAACAATCATTTTATATTGTTTTTAAATGAACACTATTTATTTATATACAAGATCTACTTTGGAAAATTATCTCTTGATAAAGTACCAATGATAAAGAATTTACAAAAAGGGTCAATGATAGATAATACAACTTAAATAATTTAAAGAAGCAATAAAATGGCCACATTGCTGAACAAAGAACAAGAAAATGATGAAAGTTAGTAAAAACCACCATTAACATAAGGCCAAATGAGAGAATTTTTTTCATCAGAATAAAAAAGGTTTTGAAGGGATCCCTTAAAACCCTTTACATAAAGAAAATTCCATGAGAAGAGGATAACCAAATGAACTTCAAGAATAAAACATCAACATAACACAAAGAAACCAAAATAGGGTACAAACCCCACATGACTCTGAGATATTTTGCATTTTCATCCTACTTACTACTACCATGACTCTAAGTTTTTCCCAAGCCTTATATATGATCTCTTCCAAAATTCTAATTTTATCTTGCTCCATTGTTTTCATTTTCTTAGCACCAAAACGAACAACTTAAATAAGAATAATCATTTTATACAATTTATCCATGTCAAAACCATGACTCACACACCAAGCTCTAATTTTCTTATTAACTTTGAGACATAATCTCATAGAGTTATCTATTTAATAGGCCATAATTTTAACATAAGTTTTCACACATTCCTCCAACATATCCACTTGCAAATGATATCCATTTTTTAAGCATTGTAACAATAATGAACGCCTTTGTTGATTTTTTTCATATCTGATTTCTTGGTCAAATTCTATTGCAAATTTCGAAAGATTTATATCATGAAAGAAAGACACAACATATCGAGTTCTTATTGTTAGTAGCTATGTAAGGTAAACGGTAGAACTGTAATTCTAGCCCCTACATCTAAACATAAAGCATTTAACATGAATAAATTTGTTTTCAAATAAACTAAACTGATTATAATAACTTTAAGAATCATCTTTAATTAAATATACAGAAATCAAACTATTTAGAAAATGCATAAATCGGTGCACAATAGCTTCTTTTAATAGTATTTTGTCGAGAGTAACGAAGGAATTTAAAAACGATATGATCTGAATGTGAAGGTAAAAGAGAAGTAACCAGTTTATAGCCTGCAATTTCGGTCGTCGTCATCCCAATTATTTGAAAGTGGACGATATTGGGAGGGAGGGCATGGCGGTTGTGCAATATTCCTCGGCTGTTGCTGCCAAGGCCTATTACTAAACCCACCTGCATACAGAGGACGGGTGTAACCAGAACTGCTACTGATAGGGATTGGCCTAGAACTCTGACAAATATTATAATTCGATGTTTGTCTCCTTTCTTTTGCAATGTTCCAGTTCTCGTGCCCAATACTATTTGAGTCTGTCTCGGAATTCCTCCAAGTGGTGTTGTAGCCTGACCTGTTAGGGTTTATAGAACTGCCTGCTGTTGTAGAACGAAGATGGTTTCCGTGTTTCGGAACGTGCCAGTTGTCATCTCCATTGGCTCTTGAAATAATTGGAGGCGAACGGGAAAGAAGTCTACAATCAGAGGAAGTAGACGACAAAGAAGGCTCTTTCACACTGGTGGTCGTGTTCAAGTTTTCGTTCTCCTTCTGCTTCTTACTCTGCGCGTCAGTTGCGCCACCTTTTGAGTTTTCAGTATTGTTGATAGCTCGTTTAGCTTGTTTCTCATACACCTGCGGGATCACTTGTTTGCCAATCAGAAGCTCTGAAAGGGTCAACGTTCTCCCCTTCTTGTTCTTCTTCTTCATACCGTTAGTGCTATCCGAACACTGCTTTGCCTTAGCATTCTCACTTGAATTCGACATTATGCAAATGTTTCTTGGAGAAATAAAAAACGGTTTAAAATTGACTTACTTCTGATTTTTGTTTATGCGTTCTTCGAAAATTCTAGAATGGTTAAAAATCGAGTTACACCGTAAACAATCGAAATTCCTACTTTATATCTGCTCAATCGTTGCGGCCCTTCCAAATCCAATTATACAGGAACCTATTCACATCACCTAGAAAAATTAACATCACGCGGCTGTGTAACTATTAAACTTCATTGGAAGAAAGGTAAATAGACATTTTTAATAGGCGATAATAGTTTATAGAGTGAACAAATCTACAATTCTAAGCTCATCTATGACAAGTTATATTCTTATTATGGTAATACCAAGAGTAGTTCGAAAAGGTGAGACTAGCAACTAATTTTTAAGTTTGATATGAGCCAAGTAACAATTGTGTGACCATAATACTAGAATTAAATATGAAAATTTTAAAATAAATATTTTTAGAGATTTAGATAGTTTCTACTCCTAACCTATAAAACACAAAATTTATTACAAATTCTAGAAATCAAAGGTTTGAATATAAGGGAGAGATTACCCCTCTATTCACATTAAAAACACTATGACTAATTTGAATAATTTTGATTCCTAATTATTTAGCTAATTATAGGTGTTGATGATGCAGGAGCATCTTGGGTGTAAGAGCAATCTTGCATCATCCAAAAATATTTATGTTTTTATTCAATAAGGGTTATTTTGTGCAGAGCTGCTATTTATGGAAAGTTACTATTTTTTGGTAATTTTCGTCTGTGCTCAGAATGATCTAATTTCTTTCTTGGAGTTTCATTTTGGTCATGTAAGTTTGCCAGTAAAGTTTCATTGCCAGATCAAGTGTATGTTGGAAGATATTGAAGATTTTCGGTATTGGCAGCAGGGTACAGAAACTTTGAACTCCGTTTTGAAGGCTTTAGAGGCCCCGGATGAGGTCAAAAATTTGGGTGACGGGCGCTTGCGCGGGTCAAGCCTGTAGAGCGCTTCGTGGCATTTCTGAAATGGGGTTATAATAGCCGAGCGGGTCAACTGGTGATGACTTATGGTCTTCGGAAGTTGGGCCACCTGAAATGGCGGAAAATAATTTTTTTCAAAATTTCTGTTCGGGTTTCAAAAGTTATCTTGAGCCGACTATGATGTAATAAAATGTAAAATAAAATAATTCTAAGTTTGGTCGGCCTTATTGGCTAAAATTCTGGAATCTTCCCTGGCGGTGGAAAATTGCCTATATAAGGAAGGCTGTATTATTGTCTTAGGCAGTTCAGAATAGTTCTGGGTAATAGTTCGAGGCTTTGTCCTACAGAATATTGTAAGGGAATGCCCATGTGGCTTTGCATATTATAATTCGGAAAGTTTGTAATTCCACATTTGTGGAGATAATAAGAAGCCAATTTTCTGTTCTTGCATATTGTTGTTGTTTCTCTATTTCTGTTATGTGTTTGTGGTATTAAAGGGAGCACCCTTCATCAAGTGGTATCAGAGCAGGAGTTCTTGAGTGTGTAAATAGATCGCCGACTGTGAGGCAGTTTGCACCAGGACCGTGGCTAGGGTTTTAGCGCGCATCGCGAAAATGCCTCTACGAAGGGAACGTGGCGGAAGAGCTGGTGTTGTAACACCTGAGGTTAGAGAGCTGCAGAGACAAGTGCGAGCATTGCAAGAAGAGATTCACAGAGGAATGAATCTTAATGTCAGAGATGAAAGCGAGGATGAAGCCGAAGAAGAATATCAAGAAGGAGAAGCTGAAATTGTGAACCAGGAGGAAGAAAGACTTTTTCGGGCGATTTCCAAGATTGGGAAAAGACCTAAGATTGAGGTTCCTACATTTTTTGGAAATCTTAACCCAGAGGAATTGATCGACTGGATCAATGAGTGTGAAGAATATTTTGAGTATGAAGATGTTGAGGATCCTGATAGGGTCAAATTTGCGAAGGCCAAACTGAAAGGTCATGCGAAGATCTGGTGGCAAGAAATTCAATTGGAGTGAAATAAAAGAGGGAAAGATAAAATCACAAGATGGGATCGGATGGTGGAAAAATTGAAGCGACAGTTCATTCCTGTTGATTATGAGCTTGACCTACTGAAGAAAATGCAAAGTTTGAAGCAAGCAGAAAAATCTGTTCAGGAGTATACAGAAGAGTTCTATCGACTTCTCATCAGAACAAGCCATGCAGAAGCTGATAAGGAGAAAGTTGCCTGATACCTTAATGGGTTAAGGCCAAGCATTCAGGAGGAGTTGAATCTGGTTCGAATGAGCAGTATTGAGGAGGCATACCAATTTTCCGTAAAAGTAGAGGAAAAGCTGAACAAGAAGTTCGAGAGCAGACAAAACGGAAGAGGTCGCGGTGGACAATCTGGTGGACGGTCATATGGTGGCCGAAATGAAGATCCGAAAAAGAAGGATGAGGCCAGTAGCAGTCAGAATCAGCGAGAAAATAATTCCAATCGCTTCCAGGATCAGAATAATAGAGATCAGAGAGGAAGAGGGAGAGGACAAGGATCTGGAAGAGGTGGCTTCCATGGAACATGTTTTAACTGTGGAGAAGAAGGTCATTGGACATTTGAATGTCCTCAGCACCAAGGCAGAACAGACAGAAGAAATGAAGGCCAGGCCAGAGTTGCACATGCAGATGAAGATGCCAGATCATCAAATTCTGAAGATGCTGAAAGAGGAGAAACATTGATTAACAGAAGAGTCCTGTTGAGTGGTGAGAATGAACCTGAGCTAAGGAGGAGCCTGTTTCGCACCAGGTGCAAGTGTGAAGGTAAATGTTGTGATGTGATTATTGATAGTGGAAGCACTGACAATTTGGTGTCAGAAGAGATGGTGACAAAGTTGAAACTCAAGAGACAGAAACACCCACATCCATATCGGATTGCCTAGGTACAGGATGACCACAAGGTCATGGTCAATGAACAATGCCTAGTGAAGTTCAAGATTGGCGGATACCAAGATGAGGTATTGTGTGATATCATATCTATGGATGCATATCATATGTTGTTGGGTAGACCATGGCAGTTTGACAGATGTGCTGTACATGATGGTCGTGCGAATACCTATTCCCTGACAAAAGATGGAGTGCGACATAAGCTAAAACCATTGAAGGAGACTGAAGAAAAGGTATGTGGTAATGCAAGGATAACTTTTGTTGATGGAAGAAATTTTCTAGATGGTATGAGGCATGAGCATGTATGTTTTGCTTTAATTCCAAAAGCTGGTAAAAAAGAAGTAGAAGATGTTCTTGTAGAAGTTGCAGATTTGTTGAATGAGTTTCAGGATATTGTATCCGATAACGTGCCTGATGGATTACCACCAGTCAGGAAGATCAGTCATCAGATGGACTTGATCCCAGGAGTGAGTTTGCCGAATAAGGCAGCACACAGAATG
This sequence comes from Chamaecyparis obtusa, assembly GCA_027943335.1. Classification (NCBI taxonomy): domain Eukaryota; kingdom Viridiplantae; phylum Streptophyta; class Pinopsida; order Cupressales; family Cupressaceae; genus Chamaecyparis; species Chamaecyparis obtusa. The sequence goes on from BSBK01001983.1 coordinate 143,590, forward strand.
ACACCTGCAGAAAGTGAGGAGTTGAACAGACAAGTACATGAATTGTTACAGAAAGGATTGATCCGTGAGAGTCTGAGTCCCTGTGCTATACCAGCGGTATTAGCACCAAAGAAGAATGGAGAATGGAGGATGTGTACGGATTCTAGGGCAATAAACACGATCACAATCAAGTATAGGTTTCCATTGCCACGATTGGATGATATTATGGACTGTTTGAGTGGAGCTGTGTATTTCTCAAAGATAGATCTGAAGAGTGGATATCATCAGATTCGGATCAGAGAAGGAGATGAATGGAAGACTGCCTTCAAGACAAAGGAAGGACTATATGAGTGGTTAGTCATGCCTTTTGGGCTAACAAATGCGCCGAGCACTTTCATGCAGCTCATGAACGAGGTTCTGAAAGAATTTTTGGGTAAGTTTGTCATTGTTTACCTAGATGATATTTTGATCTTTAGTAAGACATTCGATGAGCATATGATGCATATTCGTATGGTATTTGAGAAGTTGAGAGAAGAAAAATTGTTGATTAATTTGAAGAAGTGCAGTTTTGTGAAGAAAGAGTTAGTGTATTTGGGATTTGTAGTTTCAGCAGAAGGTCTAAAAATGGACCCAAAGAAGGTACATGCTATCCTTGAATGGCCTACTCCGAGGAGTGCTATTGAAGTAAGATCTTTTCATGGTCTAGCTAGCTTTTACAGAAAGTTTATCAAAAATTTTAGCAGTATTTGAAGACCCTTGACTGAAACAATGAGAGGGGATAGAAAAGAGTTTAAGTGGACTAATGGGGCAGAAAAGAGTTTTCAATTGTTGAAACGAAAAGTTATAGAACAACCTGTTTTAGCACTTTCAAATTTTAATAAGGTGTTTCAAGTAGATTGTGATGCTAGTGGTACTGCAATAGGAGCTGTTATGAGCCAAGAAGGTAAACCTGTTGCTTATTTCAGTGAGAAGTTAAATGATGCCAAGAGGAAATATTCTGTTTATGATCAGGAATTTTATGCTATAGTTCAGGCATTAAAGAAGTGGAGACATTATCTACTTCCTAAGGAGTTTGTTTTGTATACTGATCATCAAGCTTTGCAATATTTGAATAGTCAAGGAAAGTTGAATCAGAGGCATTTGAAATGGGTTGAGTTTTTGCAGAGTTATACATTTATTTTGAAACACAGGAGTGGAAAGTCTAATAGGGTTGCAGATGATCTTAGCAGAAGGCAACTATTGCTGACAGAAATGCAGATTGAAGTGGTTGGGTTCAAGGAACTCAAGAATTTGTATCCAGAGGATCCTGATTTTGGTGAAGCTTGGAAAGCTTGTACAGAACCTGTTACTCTAGACAGGATGAAATGGCTGAATTTTATCATCCAAGATGATATGCTATTTAGAGGGAGTCAGTTGTGCATCCCACGAAGTTCTATGAGGGAGAATCTCATCAAGGAGAAGCATAGCGGAGGATTGGCTGGACATTTTGGTCGTGACAAAACCCTTTCTTTGGTTAGTGAGAATTACTATTGGCCATAGTTGCAGCAAGATGTAAAGAAGTTTGTACAGAGTTGCAGAGTATGTCAGATGGTGAAAGGAATGAAGCAGAATACAGGGTTGTACCAGCCATTGCCTATACCAAAGAAGCCTTGGGAGGATATCAGTATAGACTTTGTCCTTGGTTTACTGAGGATACAGCGGGGACATGATTCAATTTTTGTAGTAGTTGACAGATTTTTGAAGATGGCACATTTCATTCCATGCAAGAAGACTAATGATGCTGTTCATGTAGCAGAATTGTTTTTTAGAGAAGTAGTGAGACTTCATGGTTTGCCAAAGACCATAGTTTCAGATCGGGACACTAAATTTGTTGGATATTTCTGGCATACATTGTGGAAGAAGTTGAAGACAGATTTGAAGTTTAGTTCATCACATCATCCACAAACCGATGGACAGACAGAGGTGGTGAATAGGAGTTTGGAAAATCTGCTGAGATGTTTGGTTGGGGATAAGCCAACAGGATGAGATTTGATTTTACCACAGGCAGAATTTGCATACAATAATTCTGTCAATAGAAGCACTGGTAAATCACCATTCCAGATTGTATATGGAAGTAGTCCAAGAAATGCATCTGAATTGAGGAAGATAGATAAAGGAGAAATAAGTAGTGCTGAAGCTGAGGATTTTGCAGAACATTTGAAGAACATCCATGGGGAGGTGAGGAAGCATATTACCAAGATGAATGCATAGTATCAGGCTAAGGCAGATGAGAAAAGGATGTATAAAGAATTTCAGGTTGGTGATGAAGTCATGGTTCATTTGTGGAAGGAGCGGTTTCCAGTTGGTACATATAACAAGCTGAAAATGAAGAAGTTTGGACCATGTAAGATACTGAAGAAACATGATTCAAGAAATGCATATGAGGTAGAATTGCCTACTGAGCTAAATATTTCACCAGTGTTTAACATTTCAAATTTGACAGAGTATCATGAGGGAGGTGTTGAAGATGAGATCACAGCGGCACAGTGGAGTATTCCAACAACTAGTTCAGACACTAAGGAGATCGAAGATATACTGGACAGTCATGTTGGCAGAAGCACAAGGAACAGGACATATGAAGAATATCTGGTCAAGTGGAAAGGATGATCTGTTGAAGATTCATCATGGCTAACAAAGGAGGAGGTTAACCATCTTGGTTCTCCTCTTCACACCTGAGTCATGACAGGGTCACTTCTCAAATTACCCCGGGTGTCTGATGCAGGAGCATCCTGGGTGTAAGAGCAATCTTGCATCACCCAAAAATATTTATGTTTTTATTCAATAAGGGTTATTTTGTGCAGAGCTGCTATTTATGGAAAGTTACTATTTTTTGGTAATTTTTGTTTGTGCTCAGAATGATCTAATTTCTTTCTTGGAGGTTCATTTTGGTCATGTAAGTCTGCCAATAAAGTTTCATTGCCAGATCAAGTGTATGTTGGAAGATATTGAAGATTTTTGGTATTGGCAGAAGGGTACAGAAACTTTAAACTTCATTTTGAAGGCTTTAGAGGCCCCGGATGAGGTCAAAAATTTGGGTGACGGGCGCTTGCGTGGGTCAAGCTTGTAGAGCGCTTCGTGGCGTTTCTGAAATGGGGTTATAATAGCCGAGCGGGTCAACTAGTGATGACTTATGGTCTTCGAAAGTTGGGCCACCTGAAATGGCGGAAAATAATTTTTTTCAAAATTTCTGTTCGGGTTTCAAAGGTTATCTTGAGCCGACTATGATGTAATAAAATGTAAAATAAAATAATTCTAAGTTTGGTCGGCCTTATTGGCTAAAATTCTGGAACCTTCCCTGGCGGTGGAAAATTGCCTATATAAGGAAGGCTGTATTATTGTCTTAGGCAGTTCAGAATAGTTCTGGGTAATAGTTCGAGGCTTTGTCCTATAGAATATTGTAAGGGAATGCCCATGTGGCTTTGCATATTATAATTCTGAAAGTTTGTAATTCCACATTTGTGGAGATAATAAGAAGCCAATTTTCTATTCTTGCATATTGTTGTTGTTTCTCTATTTCTGTTATGTGTTTATGGTATTAAGGGGAGCACCCTTCATCAAGTGGTATCAGAGTAGGAGTTCTTGAGTGTGTAAGTAGATCGCCGACTGTGAGGCAGTTTGCACCAGGACCGTGGCTAGGGTTTCAGCGTGCATCGTGAAAATGCCTCCATGAAGGGAACGTGGTGGAAGAGCTGGTGTTGTAACACCTGAGGTTAAAGAGCTGCAGAGACAAGTGCGAGCATTGCAAGAAGAGATTCATAGAGGAATGAATCTTAATGTCAGAGATGAAAGCGAGGATGAAGCCGAAGAAGAATATCAAGAAGGAGAAGCTAAAATTGTGAACCAGGAGGAAGAAAGACTTTTTCGGGTGATTTCCAAGATTGGGAAAAGACCTAAGATTGAGGTTCCTACATTTTCTAGAAATCTTAACCCAGAGGAATTGATCGACTGGATCAATGAGTGTGAAGAATATTTTGAGTATGAAGATGTTGAGGATCCTGATAGGGTCAAATTTGTGAAGGCCAGACTGAAAGGTCATGCGAAGATCTGGTGGCAAGAAATTCAATTGGAGCGAAATAGAAGAGGGAAAGATAAAAACACAAGATGGGATCGGATGGTGGAAAAATTGAAGCGACAGTTCATTCCTGTTGATTATGAGCTTGACCTACTGAAGAAAATGCAAAGTTTGAAGCAAGCAGGAAAATCTGTTCAGGAGTATACAGAGGAGTTCTATCGACTTCTCATCAGAACAGGCCATGCAGAAGCTGATAAGGAGAAAGTTGCCCGATACCTTAATGGGTTAAGGCCAAGCATTCAAGCGGAGTTGTATCTGGTTCGAATGAGCAGTATTGAGGAGGCATACCAATTTGCCCTAAAAGTAGAGGAAAAGCTGAATAAGAAGTTCGAGAGCAGACAAAATGGAAGAGGTCGTGGTGGACGATCTGGTGGATGGTCATATGGTGGCTGAAATGAAGATTCGAAAAAAAAGGATGAGGCCAGTAGCAGTCAGAATCAGTGAAGAAATAATTCCAATCGCTTCCAAGATCAGAATAATAGAGATCAGAGAGGAAGAGGGAGAGGACAAAGATCTGGAAGAGGTGGCTTCCATGGAACATGTTTTCACTATGGAGAAGAAGGTCATAGGGTATTTGAATGTCCTCAGCGCCAAGGCAGAATAGACAGAAGAAATGAAGGCCAGGCCAGAGTTGCACATGCAGATGAAGATGCCAGATCATCAAATTCTGAAGATGCTGAAAGAGGAGAAACATTGATTAACAGAAGAGTCCTGTTGAGTGGTGAGAATGAACCTGAGCAAAGGAGGAGCTTGTTTTGCACCAGGTGCAAGTGTGAAGGTAAATGTTGTGATGTGATTATTGATAGTAGAAGCACTGACAATTTGGTGTCAGAAGAGATGGTGACAAAGTTGAAGCTCAAGAGATAGAAACACCCACATCCATATCGGATTGCCTGGGTACAGGATGACCACAAGGTCATGGTCAATGAACAATGCCTAGTGAAGTTCAAGATTGGTGGATACCAAGATGAGGTATTGTGTGATATCATATCTATGGATGCATGTCATATGTTGTTGGGTAGACCATGGCAGTTTGACAGATGTGCTGTACATGATGGTCGTACGAATACCTATTCCCTGACAAAGGATGGAGTGCGACATAAGCTAAAACCATTGAAGGAGACTGAAGAAAAGGTATGTGGTAATGCAAGGATAACTTTTGTTGATGGAAAAAATTTCTTAGATGGTATGAGGCATGAGCATGTATGTTTTGCTTTAATTCCAAAAGCTGGTAAAGAAGAAGTAGAAGATGTTCCTGTAGAAGTTGCAGATTTGTTGAATGAGTTTCAGGATATTGTATCTGATAACGTGCCTGATGGATTACCACCAGTCAGGAAGATCAGTCATCAGATGGACTTGATCCCAGGAGCGAGTTTACCGAATAAGGCAGCACACAGAATGACACCTGCAGAAAGTGAGGAGTTGAACAGAGAAGTACATGAACTGATATAGAAAGGATTGATCCATGAGAGTCTGAGTCCTTGTGCTGTACCAGCGGTATTAGCGCCAAAGAAGAATGGAGAATGGAGGATGTGTACGGATTCTAGGGCAATAAACAAGATCACAATCAAGTATAGGTTTCTATTGCCACGAATGGATGATATTATGGACTGTTTGAGTGGAGCTGTGTATTTCTCAAAGATAGATCTGAAGAGTGGATATCATCAGATTCTGATCAGAGAAGGAGATGAATGGAAGACTGCCTTCAAGACAAAGGAAGGACTATATGAGTGGTTAGTCATGCCTTTTGGGCTAACCAATGCGCCAAGCACTTTCATGCAGCTCATGAACGAGGTTCTGAAAGAATTTCTGGGTAAGTTTGTCATTGTTTACCTAGATGATATTTTGATCTTTAGTAAGATATTGGATGAGCATATGATGCATATTCGTATGGTATTTGAGAAGTTGAGAGAAGAAAAATTGTTGATTAATTTGAAGAAGTGCAGTTTTGTGAAGAAAGAGTTAGTGTATTTGGGATTTGTAGTTTTAGCAGAAGGTCTAAAAATGGACCCAAAGAAGGTACATGCTATCTTTGAATGGCCTACTCCAAGGAATGCTACTGAGGTAAGATCTTTTCATGGTCTAGCTAGCTTTTACAGAAAGTTTATCAGAAATTTTAGCAGTATTTGTGGACCCTTGACTGAAACAATGAGAGGGGATAGAAAAGAGTTTAAGTGGACTAATGGGGCAGAAAAGAGTTTTCAATTGTTGAAATGAAAAGTTACAGAACAACCTGTTTTAGCACTACCAGATTTTAATAAGGTGTTTCAAGTAGATTGTGATGCTAGTGGTACTGCAATAGGAGCTGTTATGAGCCAAGAAGGTAAACCTATTGCTTATTTCAGTGAGAAGTTAAATGATGCCAAGAGGAAATATTCTATTTATGATCAGGAATTTTATGCTATAGTTCAGGCATTAAAGAAGTGGAGACATTATCTACTTCCTAAGGAGTTTGTTTTGTATACTGATCATCAAGCTTTGCAATATTTGAATAGTCAAGGAAAGTTGAATCAGAGGCATTTGAAATGGGTTGAGTTTTTGCAAAGTTATACATTTGTTTTGAAACACAGGAGTGGAAAGTCTAATAGGGTTGCAGATGCTCTTAGCAGAAGGTAACTATTGCTGACAGAAATGCAGATTGAAGTGGTTGGGTTCAAGGAACTCAAGAATTTGTATCCAGAGGATCCTGATTTTGGTGAAGCTTGGAAAGCTTGTACAGAACCTGTTACTCTAGATAGGATGAAATGGTTGGATTTTATCATCCAAGATAATATGCTATTTAGAGGGAGTCAGTTGTGCATCCCACGAAGTTCTATGAGGGAGAATCTCATCAAGGAGAAGCATAGCGGAGGATTGGCTGGACATTTTGGTCGTGAAAAAACCCTTTCTTTGGTTAGTGAGAATTACTATTAGCCATAGTTGCAGCAAGATGTTAAGAAGTTTGTACAGAGTTGCAGAGTATGTCAGATGGTGAAAGGAGTGAAGTAGAATACAAGGTTGTACCAGCCATTGCCTATACCAGAGAAGCCTTGGGAGGATATCAGTATGGACTTTGTCCTTGGTTTACCGAGGACACAGTGGGGACATGATTCAATTTTTGTAGTAGTTGACAGATTTTTAAAGATGGCACATTTCATTCCCTGCAAGAAGACTAATGATGATGTTCATGTAGCAGAATTATTTTTCAGAGAAGTAGTGAGACTTCATGGTTTGCCAAAGACCATAGTTTCAGATCGGGACACTAAGTTTGTTGGATATTTCTGGCATACATTGTGGAAGAAGTTGAAGATAGATTTGAAGTTTAGTTCATCACATCATCCACAGACCGATGGACAGACAGAGGTGGTGAATAGGAGTTTGGAAAATCTGCTGAGATGTTTGGTTGGGGATAAGCCAACAGGATGGGATTTGATTTTACCACAGGCAGAATTTGCATACAATAATTCTGTCAATAGAAGCACTGGTAAATCACCATTCCAGATTATATATGGAACTAGTCCAAGAAATGCATCTGAATTGAGGAAGATAGATAAAGGAGAAATAAGTAGTGCTGAAGCTGAGGATTTTGCAAAACATTTGAAGAACATCTATGGGGAGGTGAGGAAGCATATTACCAAGATGAATGCACAGTATAAGGCTAAGGAAGATGAGAAAAGGAGGTATAAGGAATTTCAGGTTGGTGATGAAGTCATGGTTCATTTGCGGAAGGAGCGGTTTCCAGTTGGTACATATAACAAGCTGAAAATGAAGAAGTTTCGACCATGTAAGATACTGAAGAAACATGATTCAGGAAATGCATATGAAGTAGAATTGCCTACTGAGCTAAATATTTCACTAGTGTTTAACATTTCAGATCTAACAGAGTATCATGAGGGAGGTGTTGAAGATGAGATCACAGCGGCACAGTGGAGTATTCTAGTAACTAGTTCAGACACTAAGGAGATCGAAGATATACTGGACAGTCGTGTTGGCAGAAGCATAAGGAACTGGACATATGAAGAATATCTGGTCAAGTGGAAAGGATGACCTGTTGAAGATTCATCATGGCTAACAAAGGAGGAGGTTAACCATCTTGGTTTTCCTCTGCACACCTGAGTCGTGACAGGGTCACTTCTCAAATTACCTCGGGTGTCTAATGCAGGAGCATCCTGGGTGTAAGAGCAATCTTGCATCACCCAAAAATATTTATGTTTTTATTCAATAAGGGTTATTTTGTGCAGAGCTGCTATTTATGGAAAGTTACTATTTTTTGGTAATTTTTGTCTGTGCTCAGAATGATCTAATTTCTTTCTTGGAGGTTCATTTTGGTCATGTAAGTCTGCCAGTAAAGTTTCATTGCCAGATCAAGTGTATGTTGGAAGATATTGAAGATTTTCGGTATTGGCAGCAGGGTACAGAAACTTTGAACTCCATTTTGAAGGCTTCAGAGGCCCCAAATGAGGTCAAAAATTTGGGTGACGGGCGCTTGCGCGGGTCAAGCCTGTAGAGCGCTTCGTGGCATTTCTGAAATGGGGTTATAATAGCCGAGCGGGTCAACTGGTGATGACTTATGGTCTTCGGAAGTTGGGCCACCTGAAATGACCGAAAATAATTTTCTTCAAAATTTCTGTTTGGGTTTCAAAGGTTATCTTGAGCTAACTATGATGTACTAAAATGTAAAATAAAATAATTCTAAGTTTGGTCGGCCTTATTGGCTAAAATTCTGGAACCTTCCCAGGCGGTGGAAAATTGCCTATATAAGGAAGGCTGTATTATTGTCTTAGGCAGTTCAGAATAGTTCTAGGTAATAGTTCGAGGCTTTGTCCTACAGAATATTGTAAGGGAATGCCCATGTGGCTTTGCATATTATAATTCTGAAAGTTTGTAATTCCACATTTGTGGAGATAATAAGAAGCCAATTTTCTGTTCTTGCATATTGTTGTTGTTTCTCTATTTCTGTTATGTGTTTGTGGTATTAAGGGGAGCACCCTTTATCAGTTGACTAATTTGAATAATTTTGATTCCTAATTATTTAGCTAATTATAGGTGTAAGATTGATTATGTTATATCATACAAGATTAAAAACATTGAAAGGAAACTTGAATGTAAAATTATAATTGACAAATTTATGTAATAAATTAACTAGATTAAATGACTTGAAACTTTTTTGCACTACAAAAGACCTACCAATTTTATCTACATTCATTGTTCTAACAAAAGTGTGAAAATGGATATTTTGTTGTAATATTTTTATAATGAAATCTAGGTAGAATATAATTTTAAAATACACAAAAATATTTTACGATTTAAATGAGAGACACAATAGTAAAATATGTCATGAAATATGAATGGTGTATTAAATGCACATTGAATCCCGCAATATATAGGCAAGGACGCGGAGTAGTGGTTGAATTTTGATACTTTGAATGCTATTCAAAGATGAAGTATTGTTATCTTACATGACAAGTCTTTGATCAAGTTGCAAATATGCATGCAATGATTGTCTAAAGTGATGAGGAGACATGTTTAAATACTATGAACTAGGAAAAAAATTATAAATTTGCCCAATTGAACTTAATCTAGGTGTGGATATTTCAATAACTACAAAGTTGATTACCTAACTAATTTGACAATGACTTTATTTACATTAACAACTCCCATTAAGATAAAACCTACATATTTTTAGGGTGATGATGAGTCTTTTCTATTCTTCCATATTAGATAGTCCTATACAAATCCATCATAAAAGGATGTATAAAATCAAGTGAGACAACATTTCCTATCAAAAATAGAAATGATGGAAATATGAAATCCTCTAAAAGTGTGAAAATAGAGAGGTGGTGGAAGGAATAAATCATGATGATATTCCAAGTACTAATTCTATCACAATTTATAAAATATACCTTTGAATGAGAGGAAAGCTTAAGACTATGGAGCTCTCTATAAGGTAGTAGAACATAAAGTGCTTACTGATGCTTCAAGAAGAATAGAGAATTTCATCTATGAATGCCAAACAATATTTTATTCCCAATTGAAGAAAGAGAAATGAAAACATGCCAATGAAATCTTCCCATGTGAAAAAATAGAAGTCTGTAAATGATACACATGATCCCATGATAATGAAGAAATTTTTAAAATATTCTCAATTACTACATATGAATATTGATGTATATAATGAACCCAATATATGGATGTCTTGAAAATTCCATTGGTGTGGATGTCAAAAAAAATTCTTATCACCTCTATAAATTAAGATTTATAAAAATAGCCTAATATGTCATGTAAGTAATTATCTTTACCAACTATAGTGAAAATAAAACTATGAATATCCTACTCCCTAAATTATAAGAAACTAAATGTGGAGAAACACTCAACACTAGAGAATATTTTTGGACTAATTTTAATAGTGTAACAATGTCTCTAGAAACACTCAAAATTTTATAATAAAAAATCTAAGGCACCAACATATTTATAGAGCTTATGCATCAAAGGAATGTGTCCATGCTTTTAAAATCCAATTTCCACATCTAGGTTGAAAAGTGGCATCTATAGAAATAAATTTATATACATTTTTTATGTTTTGAATAGAAGTATCTAAACCACTAATATCTCTCCTTTCATAGTGGTAAATTTATACATACAACAACACCAACTACATAGAAACTTACAAAACCTACATTTTGTTATCCATTATCTATATTTTTTTTCTTAAAGGGAAAACTAGTTTTATAGGGACCAAAAACCCAAGTTTAACAATAGAACAAAAAAACATTCTTAAACCTAAACTACCTTAAACCCAGGTGCTAAATAGATGCCAAAAATACCTTAGAAAAGAAAGAAAAAGAAACCCAACAAAATAATAAAAAGGAAACCCAACACAACTATAGATTTTTCATTCTTTTGAACGATATCAACATTAATGTTTTTCATCTTCCTAATGATGCTTTCAACTGAGGTCATACCCTTATATTTTCTATGAAACCTTATAGTAGGGACATTCATGGTCTTCTCTATATTCTCTTTATTAGCTTCAATATCCTCCATAGGAACTTTGTCTCTCTTCTAAGAACCTATTTCCATAGTTTTAGCCTTCTTGGGTGACTTGATATTGATCATGGACAAAGTGGAATTACCCTTGGAGATGGCTGGGAGTACTTTGTCCTATTTACTAATCCTTCTAAGACCATCATTATTGTTATCCATAGTTATTTTATCACCACCATAATAGTTATCATATTGTTTTGGACCCTTCAAAAATCATCCTCCAAAGCTTTTATATGTTTCTCGTAGTACTCTTTCCAGTTCTTGATCACATTCACTAATGACTATATCCTAGCTAGAATATTGTTCAAATTCTCATTGGATGGGTTAGATTTTTCTTTCAAAGTGTTAATCTCTAAAGTAATCCATGAAAATAGGGAGTTTTGGTTATCTAAAAAGTTCTTAAGACTGGCATTTCATTTAGGATTATCTAGCATAGAATAATCCATCTCCTTAAGAGTTTCCCTACCCCCATTTATGGGTGTATATAGATCAATATCTACATCCTTAGCAATCCTACAAGACTTAGGCTAAGATAATACGCCATTCTTATGTTGAGAGGATTTCCTCTTTTTATTAAGAAAGGTGGGTACATAAATCATCCTTTTACCTTTTTTACCTCAACATCGAAGTCCTAGCCACACCTTCTCCATTTAGATTAGTACTAAGGTGAACATAATCTAGCACATATTATGGGAATTCATAATCTAATAACATAGGTCTCTTACAACCTATAAGGTTAGAGAAACGAACCTTCAACATAGAAGATATGGGGCCTTGCTTTCTATAAATATAAACAACCTTGTCTCCATGAAAATCCACATTATCATCATCAAAGGAGGGGTCACCAATAGTGTGCCCTAACAATCTTCTTATACTAAATCCATGATTTGGTAACAAGGCTTCTCTTGACATGAAATTCCTTTTCATACTCCATAATGAAAATAATTAAGCCCTTGTAGAGTATGGAAAAAGTGAGAAATTTATCATGAGCCCTAATAGTAATATTTAGAGAAGAAACCAAATATAACGACAAGAAAATGCACTTATTCTAATGAAAATAGTTCAAAATAACAAAATAGTAACTGAATATGCTACATAATTCACCATATAAGGTAAGGTATTCCATGATAACCTCAATAATGTCATTCCACATCTTGGGAAGGGAATCTCTATCAAATTCCTTTTGTTTGGAAGGAAAACATGATTTTATAACTTCCAAAGAATAATTTTTATCTCTATGGAATATTTTACCCATAATTATAGTGTTGTAAACATTTTCCACAAGTTGTTGATTCACTTACATTTCTAGGAAGAAGATTGATAGAACACCATCTTTCCGGCCATAGAAAAAATCCTCATTAATGAGAGCATCAGTGCCATGGAGTTTCTGAATATACCCTATCAATCCACCTATAGAGTGCTCCCTCTACACTGACTCAATGTTCTTCTACTTCTCATAGACAATGCGCTCTAAATGATTTCTATCAACCCCCATTCTATAAATCCCCCAATAAAAAAAAAAAAAAAAAGAGAAGGGTACCTTAATAATCTAAGGGAAGAAAGCAAAATGAAGAAGTGAATAACCAAAAAAATTGGCCTTTGCATCATAAATGAGATCTTCCCAAGGACACCTTTTCACATGTCATTCGGCATCATTTCCAAAAACACCTTACGCATAGCACCTGACATAATCATTACAAAGTGAGATTTATAGATCTTATCATTAATATCATATTCCTTTTTAAACTATGAATTAACTATAATATTTACTAACCAATCCATAACATAAATTCCCTCACAGGACACAAGAGAAAACATGTATTCATCAAAGTCCCTAAGCATCTCAAGAAAATATTTCATAATGGACCTAATTGTCCAACTCATGAGAAGTGGAAGGGGGGGGGGGGGAGATTCCTTTGAAACAATTGATAATGTTGAGAGTGCCACTTTCAATCCAGAAACTTTTCAATCATCTCACCCTATCCATTTTTATCCCTACATATGTTACAAAAGCCTTGGAAAAGTGGTTTGTATGGGTCAACAAAATCTATTATGTCTAAAGTTATTATATAATGAAAGAAAATAAAATGGGATTTGTGAGGGGCAATCAGTAGGATGAATGAACCTACTAGAAAGAGAACACCCATTTTCTTTCTTTTCTCGTTCACTACATTCAAAGGATATATGGTCTACTAGGCTCACAAAATGTGAAGAATTGAATTGACGTAGAAATTCCTTCATTTTGATAGAATATGACTATGCAAAATAGAAAGTGTAAATAGGAATATAAGAACTAGAAAAATATTTGTAGGAAAGATGAAATAATATGAATAGAGAGAGACATAAGATTGTAAAACCAATTCCAATAGAAGATCTAGAAATAAAAAATAATGACCAATCTGTGATCCAAATTTTAGCCTTTAATGGTAGGTACGGGAAAACCTCAAGGGTTAGGAGTGATTACACTCACTTCAGACCTACATAGTCTCGTTAGATCCAAAAAATGCTAATAAAAATATTATCAATGTATATCTCTATTAGATCTTCATGCACATAATTTAATCTTATATTGTTACCTATCACTTGCACACAAAAAATAGGCAAAATGGTAGTGGAAAGAGGTTTTATATAGTCAAACACTACTAGAGGAATTAATAAATAAGTGTTTTTTTAGTAGTATGGGCTTTATAATATGTTTATTATTTGAATAAGTGAGAGTGGGTGAATCAGTTAGATCAGTTATCCTATAGTCCCAAATACAAAAATGTACCTTACAAAACAATTCCAACAAATTATGGAGCTTGGTAACATAAAATATCAATCTGTCTATCCAGTTTAACAATTACCAGTAATTATCCAATTGTGATTACCAACTAAATCAACTATGTAGTATGTAAAGTATGATAGCAAAACAATCATAACAAATAACACATAACATAATGATTTAACCTAGAAACCCTGCTAAGGGAAAAACCACTTGGGACCGGTAACCCAAAATAATTCACTCTTCTAAAGTGAGCTTGGTAAAGGGCCAACCCTGTTAAAGGTTACAATGGACACTGTTATGTGTGACCTGGTTAGAGGATTTATCACTAACAATTAATTTTGACCAAAATTCACTATGGGGTCAACAAGATAACACTTTACATTCAATGAATGTCATAGGGTAGTACATAAGACTGTTAAGTCCACTTGGTTAAGAGATTTTCTAAATCAATGGTTAAACTAATAAAGTACTGATCTGATTCAAATACAACTCAATTGCAAATATTCAGATTTATGTTGATCCCTTAAAATTCTCTGATCATTAATGAATTTCACTTCCTCAATATTTCTCAATTTACTTTCACTCGGTAAATAGTTCTCTAATGCTCGGTAATGTCTACAGCTCAGTTCTTTCAATAACCAGTTTGATTAGGCATGCATGAATATAGTCTTCATGAGAAATCTCTATAGTCTCCTCTCTGGCATATCTCAATAATGAAACTCATATCTCTTATATAGACAACTAAATCATTTTCATATTAGCCATTATATTTTTCCTCTTAATCTCCTTCATCCATTTTTCCACTTAAATCTTCCTCAGTAGATGTGTTATTAACAAGTTTCAATCTCATCCTTTATATCTTCTCTGAATTTTGTCAGTCGTGGATCTCATAACTAACTTCATCCTTAAGCTCTGAATCATAACAATTTCTAGCTCATCAAATTTAGTTTGTTGTTCTTAGCATTTAATGTTTTCATCCATACTTGATCAATATAGAAATGCATCAGTGATAACTAGCTAACTAGCTTGGTTAATACTATCACTCAGTATACACTACACTGGCTCGATGTATACATAAATATTTAATTACCGAACACATTAACTTGTTCAATTTCAAATCTCTTCCTCATAATAGATTAATGCAACATGCTCAAGTCAACAATATAAAGCCATAGACTCATCAATAAGTTCCCCAATGTTTACCTTATCCTTATCCATCATATCCATCTTTTCCTTATGTAGATATGTTAGTTCTTCATCTTTTCCTCCTTCAAAAGATGTTCATATGTTTGTAACTATCACATAAGTACTGTCAAAACTTGTTGACATCAATGACAACATATTGACTGATTTAATCATCTTACATATCATTTTAGTAGCTCTGTGATCTCTAATCAGTGTTTCTTCAGTTCATCAAATATTCAATCAGTTGTAGTTCACCAATCTCTCCCTTTGGAATTGTTGGTAACATAATAAATATTAAAATATGCCATACACATACCAAACATGTATTCTAAAACTATGTAAGTAAATGTTGTATCTCGATAATCTCTCCCTAGCTCAAGATATTTCATAATCACTACAAAATATAGCAGCATTACATGCAGACTCTACCTATGGATTTAATCTTTTCAGTTCTCAGATTCTCTTTGTTGTTAGTAATAAATATTCAAGTCTCTCTCTTTTTGCAATTTCTCTCCCTATTTGTATTCTTAGAAACTGATTTTTCATATGTACGTCTCTCCCTATTTGTGTTCCCACTAACTAATTTTTTATAGACAGTCTCTCTGATCTTCTCTCCCTTTGACAATAATGCCAAAGGAAATATACAAACAGCTCTTCAACAGCCAAGTAATTCTCTATTCTTCGGTTTATATCAGGTACCTTCAGTGTACAGATAAACAAATTTTTGTTCCAGTCTCTACAATTTTTCACAACCTTAGAAAAAATCCAAAGTGTGAACTATGTGCATCGACATGAATGATCTTCTAATAAGTATAGGTTGATGCAACCTCCATATCACCTCAGTGACTGGTAGATAGGGGATAGACCCCAAGTCTAGTCCTCAAATGTTGAAATGTGTCCTTCGGTAAGGGTTTGGTAAAGATATCAGCAAGTTGTTCCTTACATGTTATGAATTCCAATTTCACCTTCTTCTCTTGAACTTATTCGCTTAAGTAGTGATACTTAATAGATATATGTTTTTTCTTTCAATGCATCAAAGGATTTTTAGAAATATTTATAGCACAAGTATTGTCACAATATATAATCATCAAGTCAGTGATTACCTCATTCATCCCTTCCAACACTTGTCTAATCCATGGAATATTTGAACAATTTGTAGTAGCATCAACATACTCTGCGATAGCATTAGATTGAGAAATGCATGCTTGTTTCTTTCTAATCCAAGTCACAAGCATTTCCCCTAAAAATAATGCTCCACCAGTTGTGCTCTTCTGGTCATCTATGTTTCCAACCCAATCTGCATCGCTGTAAACTCTAAGTTCAAAATTATCTTAGAATGTATACCATAAACCATAGTCTTTTGTCTTCTTCAAGTATCTCAAAATTCTTTTAACTAAAACCATATGTGAATCTTTAGGATTGGCAGAAAATCTAGCCACAATCCCAACAACATGTGCAATATCAGGCCTACTATGTACAACATACATTAGTTTTCCAATCATAGATCGATACAATGTGTGATTTACCTCTATAGATTCATCATCCTTTTTTAATTTACATCTAGTTACCATCGATGTTCCTACTAGTTTACAATCTTCCATGCCAAAAGTTTTCAACACTTATTTAATGTATGTTTATTGAGTGATGAAAATCCCATCTTTCTATTGTATAACCTACAAACCTAGAATGAATTTAATCTCTCCAAACATAGACATCTCAAATTCCTTTCTCATTTCATCAACAAAATATTTTCAAATTAGATCTTGTCCTCCAAAGATTATATCATCAACAAATATCTCAGCAATCAAAATATTACCATCAAATTCTCCTTTCATGTATAAATTACTATTTTTACTAGTTCTTACAAAACCAATACTAATAAGGTAATCATTTAGTCTTTCATACCATGCCTTTAGTGCTTTCTTCAATCCATAAAAAGCTTTGTGTAGTCTACATACCATGTTCTTCTGATTCAGATCAACAAATCCTTTTGTTTGTTCTATGTAGACCTCCTCCTCAATAATTCCATTCAGAAAAGATGATTTCACTTCAATTTTATATACTTTGAATCCCTTATATGCAGCATATGCAAGTAATATATAGACTCCTCCAATTCTAGCAACAGGTGCAAAGGTTTCACCATAATCATTACCTTCTTCTTGTGAAAATCTCTTGTAGACAAGTCTTGCCTTATTCCTAGTGACCTCTCTATTTTCATTTAACTTATTCCTAAACATCCACTTAGTACCAATTACATTTTTATCTTTCGGTACGGGTACTAATGTCCATGTCTTGTTCTTCTAAATTTGTTCAATTTCCTCATTTATAGCATTGATCCATTCCTCATTTTCAAGTGCATCCCTAACATTATTAGGTTCAAACTCACAAACCAAAAATGTGTGTTGTCTTAACTTACTTTGGGTGAGCATGCCATCTTTCTTATCTCCAATGATTTTTTTCTCTCGATGGTTTCTTCTAAAAAATCTTGCTAGCACTCGATCCCTTATCTACTCAACATTCAGTTCAGGTTCATTTTCCTACTCGGTAGCTTCTTCCTGATTCTTGGTGTGCATTTTCTGATTCTTAATAGAATTTTCCTGATGCTCAGTATACTCAGGCTATGGCTTCAATAGATAATCTTGATCTTCAACATAAGTAAACCTACCATAGTCTTCTGGTTCCTTCTTTCTTTTTTCATCATTATTTTTAGCAAAATCAACTCTTACATTAGCACTTTCTATGATCATTTTATTAGTAGCCTTGTTCAAACATTTATAAGTTTTACTCTTATTAGAATATGCCAAGAATATTCCTTCATCACCTTTAGAGTCAAATTTACCATTCCTATCATCTTTCATAATATAACACTTACTACCAAAGATTTTGAAATAACTTACACTCAGTGTGTATCCAAACCATAACTCGTAAGGTGTCTTATTTATTTCTTTCTTTAGTTGAACTCAGTTCAGGATGTATACTGATGTTCTAAATACCTCTATCTAGTACATTTGTGCAACATTTTTCTCAATCATGAATATTCTAGTACAATCAACAATAGATCGATTCCTCCTTTCAACAATTCCATTTTGCTGCGGTGTTCTAGGTGTAGAAACCTACCTTTTGTTTTCATGCTAATTACATAAGTTAGTGAATTCATCAGAAACACACTAACCTCCTCTATTAGACCTTAAGAATTTCAATTCTTTTCTAGTTTCTTTTTGAACTTTAGCCTTATACCATTTAAACAGTTTGAATGCCTTAGATTTTTCTTTCAAGAACATAACTATCGTCGGTCTAGTATAGTCATCAACAAACAAAATAAAGTATCTATCACCATAGTAGCTTTGATTTCTCATAGGACCACATAAGTCGGTGTTTACCAACTCCAAAATACATTTAGATGAATAGTCCTTACTTTTAAAACTAGATTTGTTCATCTTTCATTTCTGACATTGATGGCACATAACATGATCAGGTTTGGTTAGATTAGGAAATCCTCTAACTTTTCTATTTTTATTGATCTTAATCATGTTATCAAAGTTTAAATGACATAACCTCTTATGCCATAACCATGCGTCTTCAATCTTCACCAGTAAACAAGGAGTTTCAACATTGTCAAGATAAAATAAATTACGTTTTGATTGTCCTCCAGTACCAAAAAGATTTCCATTTTCATCATAGATTTTCACCTTCTTTCTTTCAAATGCAACTCGGTGACTTGAGTTATTCAACTATGCTACACTCAAAAAATTGTATTTAATTCCTTTTACCCAGTATGCATTATCACATCTAATTTTATCATTCAATAGAATAGATCCTTTTCCTTTTACCATACAAGGTGTGTCATTTCCTATTTTCACTGATCCTCTATTATAATGCTCAAGATGATCAAAATTATCTTCATCACCAGTCATGTGATGTTTACAGCCACTATCAATGATCCAAGTATCATTCTTACTAACTTTAGAAATGAGTGTTGTTTCTACATACATTCTTACTAACTTTAGAAATGAGTTTTGTTTCTACATACCTTTCCTCCTCTTTTGAATCATCTTTCATTGCAACAAATACTACTTCAATATCATCATCAATGTTAGTGTCAGTTTCATCTTCTCCAACAAGGTAAAATTCCTTTTTGCCTTTATCTTTGTAATCTCGATTGTCTCTATTGTAGTGTTAGTTTCCTTTGTTATTCCTTCTTCCATATTTTCCATCACCAGAGTTGTCGGTATCTTTATCTTCCTCTTTCCTATTAGGACATCTAGCAACAATATGGCCAACCTATTTACAATTTAAAAAAGATAAAGGCAACTTCCCCTTATATCTTTCTTTACCTTTCTGTAGTCTCCGGGCCATAAGTGCTTCAAGCTCATCAAGGTCATCATCAGTATTACTATCACTTTCATTCCTTATATTATCCTTACTGCTAGATTTACCAATCCTAAGACATGACATAAAAGAAGACTCAACAGTTAGTACAACACTATTGTCAAAATTATTCAGCTCAAAAGTTGTTAACTTTCCAGTCACACTATCAAGAGTAAGAGTTTTATTAGGTGCAGACCTCATTTCATGAATAGTAGATATTGTGATTGCATAGACAGGCACCAAGGTTCTTAGTATCTTACTTACCACTTTATCTTCATAAATAATACCTCTTGCTCCTCAGATAGCATTGACTACCTCTTTGATTCAATTTTTGTATTGTGTGATGTTCTTTCCTTACTTCATCTTTATGTCATCAAAGGGTGAACTCACTTGGTGGGTTACACTTTTTTACCTGAACAGACACTGAACTCTACATTTTGAAAAAAAAACTTTTAGATTCAGATGCATATTGTCGTTAAACCATTTAAAATTAGAAGATGAAGTAAACTAGAGTCTTTTAGGATTTTTTGTTTAGATTCTAAATATATTTTTTATTTTTATTTTTGAATTTCTTTGAATGGTTTTTTGTTTCTCCCACGAAAATTGGTCTATTTTTGAAAACGTCATTTTCAAAGAGTTACATTGTTTTCATAGAGCATAACTTTTTTTCTAAAATAGATATCAATGTGATTCTTTCGAATTTAGTTTTGTAACATCTATACAAAGGGAATGAAATTGGTTTGATGACATTATTAGGATTCCTATATATTTTATTAACGTTTAAAGTTGACTAAACTGTAATTTTGACATACCTTGACTACATAGCTTATAACTTGTCATGTATTTGTCCAATTTAATTTTTTTAATTTTTTATACAAAGATAACTTCAATACCTACGACATTGATATTTTTTAGAATTTTTTTCTCTCATTTACTATTTTTCCATAAGCATTAAACATAGAGGTAGACATACGGTGAAATATCTATGTTTAGTAAAACTAAGAATACAAAGTCATACTAAACTTAATATATATTAACATTATAATCATTGGAAAAAAATTTCTTAGTAATACCTTACTACATAGATACATTTTTCTAATGGATTCATTTTATTTTCCAAAAGATAAAGTCGAAGTGATTTTTTGTTAGCATTTTAATAGGTGCAAAGGACACTCCATTGTAGGTAGGAATGAGGAGTATAGATGTTATATAAATGTTTTTCTTATCTAAGAGGAATTGAGCTAGCCATTTGCAACCAATTCCTTCAAATGGAACTTCTCAAGGATTAAATCATCATATTTTATTAAAAATGTGTTATTTCAGCGGAAATCAGCATGTCTAAAAAAGTGTAACCCACTATTGTGGGGTCACCCCAAATCTGCCTCTCAAGATTTTAGTTCTTTCTCTCATCACATTCACGTCACCAAAATAAACTAGAGAAAGTTTATCCCACATTTTCTTTGATGTAGTGCAATTCTTGACATCCTCAAATTCAGCATCAAATAAAGCAACAACAATCTCTATCATAGTAATAATGTGTTCATGTCAGTCTCTCAACGTCTCAAAAGTCAAAGGTCCAACATTCGGTTGTAAGTAGCCATTGTCAAGTAAATGTATAGAAGATTCTCCAATTCCATATATGTGAAGTCTCATCTGGCTTTTCCATGTGGTAAGGTTGTCTTTGTTCAGCTTTGACACTTCCCTCTTATATATCCTATAATCTTTCTACTCAATTCCTTAAAACTTTTCTTCCAAGAAACCAATACGCTCTAATACCAATTGTTAGAATAACTGAGAGGGGGGTGAATTAATTAGATCAGTTATCCTATAGTCCCAAATACAAATATGCACCTTACAAAATAATTCCAATGAATTATCCAACTCAGTAACATTAAATATCAATTTGTCTGTCCAGTTTACCGATTACCTTTAATTATCCAACTGTAATTACTGACTAAATCAACTATGTAGTATGTTTAGTATGATAGAAAAATAATAATAAAAAATAGCACATAAAACAATGATTTCACATGGAAACCCTTCTAAGGGAAAGACCACCTCAGACTGATAACCCAAAATAATTCACTCTTATTAAGTCCACTTGGTTACAAGATTTTTTGAATCAATGGTTAAACTGATATAGTACTGATTTGATTCAAATAAAACTCAATTGCAAATATTCTGATCTATATTAAGCCCTTAAAATGCTCTGATCATTAATCAATTTTACTTCCTTGATATTTCTCAACTTACTTTCACTCGGTAAATAGTTCTTTGACACTCAGTAATGTCTGCAACTCAGTTCTCTCAATAACCATTTTGATCAGGAATTCATGAATATAGTCTTCACATGAAATCTCTGCAGTCTCCTTGTCTCTAACATATCTCAATAATGAAACTCATATCTCTTATATAGACAAGTAAATCATTTTCATATCATCCATTATATTTTTCCTCTTAATCTCCTTCATCCATTTGACCCCATAAACCTTCCTCAACAGATGTATCATTAACACATTTCAATCTCATCCTTTAGATCTTCTCTAAATTTTGTCAGTCATGGATCTCATAACTAACTTCATCCTTCACCTTGAAATCATAACAATATCCAACTCATCAAATTTAGTTCATTATTCTTAGCATTTAATGTTTTCATTCATACTCGGTCAATATAGAAATGCGTCAGTGATAACTACCTAACTAGCTCGGTTAATACTGTCACTTGATATACACTGCACTAGCTCAGTGTATACATAAATCTTCAATTACTGACCACATTGACTTTTCAATTTCAAATCTCTTCTTCATAATAGATTAATGTAATATGCTCAAGTCAACAATATAAAGCCATAGATTCATCAATAATTTACCCAATGTTTACCTTATCCTTATCTGTCATCTCCATCTTTTCCTTATGTAGATATCTAAGTTCTTTATATTTTCCTCCTTCAACAGATGTCCAGATTTTTGTAACTATGATGATAAGTATTGTCAAAACTAGTTGACATCAATGACAACATATTAACTGATTTAATCATCTTACATATCATTTTAGTAGCTCTATGATCTCTAATCACTATTTCTTCATTTCATCAGATATTCAATCAGTTTTAGTTCATCATTTATACCTTCATGATACATTTATTTTCTCACGAAGATGCCTAAAAGTGTTCTTGATATTATCCTAACCTTTGACCTAGGATATCCTAAGAACATGAATACCTTTACATATGCTTAGATATAAATACTAATCCTTCTACACATGCTTGATGCTTGAGTTAATTTGACTTACCTATGATTTCTCCTTAAATTTATAGCTTGATTACTTGAATTCATAGAATGATAAGAGACTGAATTCGTACCAAAATCAAATTCAGCCTCAGGTTCACTTCCTTATACTTCACTAACTGACTTAGCATAGGGTTTTTCCAATATCGAATTTCCATCCTTGAACTAACTTATAAAGAATATATTTTATCCTTCTCTACAAACTAGGGAAATTCTCCTCATATGTCCATACCCAAGGTACAAACCCTTTGCAACTCTTCAACCATTAACCCTTTTTCCATTTTCCTTATCTTATAATGATCAAACTATTGTAATTTAACTCTCTTCAAAATCTTTAGAGGAACTTTAGTATATTCAAGAATAGTCAAACTAGATTCTATCTTCTCTCTTGGAAAAACTTACCATATGTACACAAGATCTGTAAATTAATTGATTTTATATTCATAAATAGTCAAAAATCATTAGAAGTTTTACCCTTTTAACATCAAATTCTCATAATTACTCTTCGTACTAAGAATTTATATAGTCGACACAATCAATCATACATCACACAAAAATTAATCAAACTTATCATGACATACCTCATTAGCTGAACCATATTAGAGACACAATAAATAAAACCATTATCACATGTGAGAGGGGAAAATAATATAGTTACTATTTTAATACTTACCTTGAGCTAAAGCATTAGTCTTAGTTACTATAAAAGATAGAACTACGATATGGTACCATATAAATCTCTCCGCTAGCTTCCTTCTTCTTCCATACCATGACTTTCTTCCAAGATTCACCTAAGATTGTAACATTATTATGCTTTATAAAAAAAAATTTAGTAGAAACATATTTGTATGTGTTAGCATAAAGACCAATCTAACAACATTTGATATTTTGACATTCCTCTATCTAGATCTCACTGATTGAATGCTAGATCTATACTTATTAGCCATGTGACCCTAACTATGACATAAATAATGATTACCATGAAATATATTTTTTATCCCATTTGTCTTAAACATATTACATACTTCACTTCTACATTGGTTTTTCATATGAAAAAATTAGTTTATATAAAATAATGAATATGAAAAGATAAGTACCTTTGAGCATTCAATTTGTTGACTAGACATCTTCTTGTAGATGTTCCTGAGTTCCCGACCTTTCCTCTTACCTCAGATCTTCATATTTAACTTCATTTCAATTACCCTTGACCTTCTAATCTAGACATTCACTTGTGAAACCTAATTCTTCCTTATCATTGTGACATTTCTATTAGGACAAAACTTAACACAAAATTTCATGCTACTTTAACAAACATTTTCTTCAACTTTCATCTTCCTTATTTGTTGATCTAGCTTCTTTTTTTCATCAATATTTTGATTAATAATATCTTTGATATTTTCTAAAATTTTTTACTAATATTCTACTTGATTTTCTCCTTGACAAATTCTTTTACATTTTTGCAATCATATAGATTTTGTTTTAGATCTAACACATTCTCATTTGACTCTTTTAGCTCACAGAGCACCTCTTTGTGTCTTTCCTTGAATTTATGAATTTTCTTCCTTAGCTTTGAGATACATGTATTGGTTTCCTTGATATTTTCCTTCAATTCCACATTTTTAGATTCAATACTTTCCATGTCATCCAATATTATCTAAAAATATTTATCATAGGAGTATTCTCCTACCATATATTCAAACTGCTAAGATCTCCCTAAAGAGGTAAAACTCTATCTAGAAGTGACCAAGGTCTGATAGCAGTAAATAACTGAGAAGGGGTAAAAATTTTATTCGAAAACACTTTTCTAAAAATTAATTAATGCAGTACCAACTTTAACTATTCAAATATGTAAAGTGGATAAGAACATGAAAGTACACAAACAACAAACACCATAACACCTACTTTCTTTTTTCATAAGCTTCTTGTTTGTACACTCAGTTAAATGACATCCATAAAATCACACCATGGGAAGTAAAAATTTGGAATTTTTGGCTATTGAATGGTAAATTTGAATTGTGCATTGGGAAAGAACTCTAGCAATGAAGATCAGGCATCCTCCATGGGTGGATTGGAGAGGATTGTGCAAGTCAAGGGAAGTGGGTTGTAGGGAAATGCAGGGGTAAAGGTTAGAGGCTGTCATGGCACCACTAGCTATAAGGACAACTCACCTAGGCCAGATGCTTTTTGTAGAAAACATTTGAATGGGGACCCAAGGGATGGTGGTTTCCCCACTGATCAAGGGGGAACTCCATGGAGGGTATCATGTGCTGGTCTTGAAGGTTTCAACTTGGGGGAGGCTTGGGCCCCTTAATTGAAATGGTCTTCCCTCTTTAGGTTTAAACCTAATGATATATCCTCCTTTCCACCTATTACCTATAAAATGGTGAGTTTGAAATTTTTGCTCTTGATTCTTTGGTTCACCATTCTATTTCTGCAATGGATCTTACCCTAGATGGGAAAGTTCTGGGACCATGACCTAACATTGAGATTCTTAGAATGATGGTTAAAGGGAAATTGAAACAAAAGGGTCAAGTTAAAATTTATGTTCTTCCTAGAGGTTTTTTTAATCATTTTTCTTCTCTAAGAAGGAGGATTTTGAATTTATGTTATGTGGAGGACCTTGCATGTTTAGAAGGAACTCTCTTGTATTTAAAAATTGGGGTCCTAAGATTGAATTCTATTATTCCTTCTTCCACTCAGCCCTAATTTGGGTTCACTTCCCTCGTCTTCCTCTCTAATTTTAGAATGAAGATATGTTGAAAGGTTTAGCCTCTTATTTTGGGGAGTTTTTATCAATTGATCCTATGACTTCCTCTAAGTCAAAGCTAGTTTATGCATGGGTTTACGTCAATTTTCACTAAGTAAACGATCTACTAGAAATAATAGACATTGTTTTAAAACTCAAAAAATGGCCTCGGGAAGTGGAATTTGAGAGCATTCCATTTGTATTATTTTATTGCAAAAAATTAGGGCATTGGGCAAAGAAATGTACATATAACCCAAAATAGGAGGCTAAAAAGCAAGATGGAGATAGAAGGAAGCCTAAGAAGAAGATACTATGGAAAAAAAGAACCAAAATGAGGTTTTCCCAAAAGGAAATGGGGAAAATATTCTTGCAGCCCTTGGTGTTGGTTTGGCATCAAAATCTATGTGTAATCCTTCTACCCAAGCTGCTATTGAGGAAAATCTCTCTGTTGGGTTTGTGGAAGGAGACAATAATCTTAGCAAGAACCCCATTGTCAATAATAGTAAAAAATATTACAAGTACCCTTTTACTCTGGTACTCCAAAAAAATTTTGATGGTGTGGGTCCTAGGGGCTCAGAATCTCCTATCTGTAATGTTGAGACTTCAGAAAAGGAAAAGGGAAATTTTAATATTAGTGGGATTGTTAACTAGGAAGAGGGAAAAATCAAAGAAATTGATGAGTCTAAAAACCATGAAGAAGGGAAAATTAAGGAAATTAGCAATAGTTCTATAATGCCCCTAGAATTCCCTCGAGAGTGAATAATACCTTAGATTTTGGGAGCATTGATTTGATGACAGATTACTTTAATGATGTTAAAAATTTCTTTTTTTTCATGGAGGGGATTCCATTTTCTTCATTGATCTTGATGATGATGAATTTGTCAAGACGTTCCTTCCCAAAGATAATTTTTCATCTAGCAAGTAGAAGAAAAATAAGAAAGATACTTTTGTTTCTTAAAAAAAATATGACAATGGAGTTCAAAAGAATGGAAATAGGAAGAAGGTTGAGAAGGGTAATCTCCCCTCTTCTTCTTCAGGGATATCTATGAAAGGAATAATA
Source organism: Chamaecyparis obtusa (assembly GCA_027943335.1). Taxonomy (NCBI): domain Eukaryota; kingdom Viridiplantae; phylum Streptophyta; class Pinopsida; order Cupressales; family Cupressaceae; genus Chamaecyparis; species Chamaecyparis obtusa. Next base: position 170,117 of record BSBK01001983.1, read on the forward strand.
AAGGCTGATGTTGAATCTCTCAAAAAATCTCAAGGAAAGAAATATTCTAAGCATACGAGGGAACTAGAAAGTTTAAAAAATATTTTAGATGGTAAGCAAGGTACCATCCCAAATTTTACACCCAAAAAATGAAGATAATCTATTGGAATATTTAGGGGTTGAATAGCTCCAACAACCAAAATATTTTGAGAATCTTGGTTAGGGACCAAAAACCAAATATTGTGATGGTCTAAAAAACAAAGATGGATAGAGATGGAGTGGAAAGGGTTAATGTTTTCTTAAAATAATGGTATAGTGGGTAGTGGCTCTAAACGAGCCTCTGGAGGAACTGTTTTGTTTTGGAATTAGAAGATGGTTTCTGGTCAACCTATGATCATTGATAACAACATGGTTGTTTTGAAGTTTCATCATATTAGGGATAATTTCACCTTTGTTGTGTCAAATATTTATGATCCAAATAATTCTAACCAGAGAGAGAATTTTTGGAACAATCTGGCAGTTGCCAGGGATTACTTTAAGGATTTCAATTGCTTGATCATTGGAGATTTAAACATCCCTTTGAATGATGTGAAGAAATTTGGAGGAAGCCACAACCACCAGGATGGAAGGTTTGATCTCATGGAGTTCATCAATGAACAAGCCTTATGAGATGTGGATATTAGTGGATTAAAGTTTATTTAGTATCATAGGAGTGTAGGTGAAGATTTGATTCAATTCAGACTAGACTTGGCTCTGATATCACATGAATGGTTGCAAAGGTATTTATTCTCCCTCTCCTCTTTATCCAAGATTAGTTTTGATCACTTCCCTATTAATTTTAATGTTGATCATGTATCTGGGAAGAAGAAATTTCCCTTCAAATTTGAGAAAATGTGGATGCTTTACCCAAACTTTGAAGATCTCTTTAGATCTTGGTGGAATATTAAGGTGGATGGTACTGCTATATTTAGAGTGGTTAAAAAAATTTGAAATGTCAAAGAATGTGTCAAGAAATGGAATAGGGAGCTCTTTCGGTATATTTTTAATTATAAAACCAATTTTCAATTGGAATTAAAGGAGATTCAAGATAAAATTCAAATGGAAGGACAATTCAGCCATCTATTGGATAAGGAGAATGATATTCTTGTCAATTACAATGATCTTATTGCAAAGGAGGAAATGTTATAGAGACAAAGATGGAGATCCATCTGGCTGAAGGAAGGTGACAAGAATACTAAATATTTCCATTTGACTACCCTTAAACATGGGGATGCTAACTGAATTTCTTGTCTCAACACTACCAATGGTAAATTAAGAAAGGATGAAGACATCTCTAGAGAAATGGTGAGATATTTTTCCTCTCTTCTCTCTACTGATTACCAACTTAGCTAGGATAGTAATGAGAGGTTACCTTCTTCTATTCTAAAGCTCATTATAGGAGATAAAAATTATCTCCTAAAGGTCATTCCCTTTTCCCCTGAAATTCATAGATTGACGTAGTCAAGGATTGTGGATCCAATTAAGGACAGTCCAACCTTGAAGCCAATCAACAACATAGCACAATAATATAACAAAATAAAATGTTTTAACTCAATTTCCACTAACATGCCCAACTATAAGGCCTTCTAGGTTAGGGCCAATTAAAATCAAAAATAGTTTTTCAAGATCAACAAGATCCAATCCAACATTAGCTAGTCCAGTTCTGAAACAAATTAGAAACTGATGGAAACCCTAAGGTAGATCTGAACTTGTGCTCACAAGCCACCAAGAAATCTCCTTGTCTCCAAACATGAAAACCACTAGGTTTGCTATGACAACTATCAAAAATCAATCTGATCTACTAGATCTCATAGGATCCAAGTCTACAATATCTTTTCCACAACTTCACTTTTCATCTACTACTCCAGCCCCCCTTTAATACTACCCAAACACTCCTTAAATACTAATCTTTAGCCACAAGTTCTCTAGATGACATAATTAACTCCTAAAAAAAAAAATTAAATGCAATACAAGTCGGCTCTCAAATAGCCTTTCAATTATTTAATTCTCCATGTCATCCTCTAGATCTACATAGGAGAATGCAATGACAACTATGAACAATAAATGTACCAAGTCGGCCAACTAAATCACCAAGAACTCCAGTCATTAAGCTAGAAATACCGAGTGTTAGAGAAACAACTGACCAAGCCAAGCAACATTGAGCATCATAGGCATCACCAAGCACCAGTTCCACTGAGCACAAGAAGCTTCACCGAGTTCCTTCAATGACTGAGCTCCCTTCAATAACCGAGACCATCGGTTAAAGCTACAACTTAGTACCACATAACCAAAAAAACACACCACTATGAAGACTCATTGAGGACCAAGAATGCCCATGCATCAGACACCCCAGGTTTGAAAAAATGTTCATATGTTGGAAGAACATCTTTTGGGATTCATCACATAAACCCCAAACTGGTTCTTCACATACAAGTCCTCCACCTTTTCACTTTGCATACTCTTCCACTTCTTCTTGCTCTGTATTTCAAGTCCTTCCTTGATAACACACAGGTATGTTCTCCAAAATGATCATCCATACCTTCAGGATCCACCAACTCAACTCGGCTACCAATACTCAGACTTCTCCTACTAAGTGTTGTATCTAGCAAAGGCATGAGAGAAAACTTCTTGTCATCCTTCTTAATAGTAAACATGTTCTTCACACAATCATATTGCCAAGGTCTACCAAGCAATATATGACAACAATTAATCTCCACAATATCACATAACACAAGATCCTTATACTGGCCAATCTGAACACCAACAAAGCACCGTTCTCTTACTTCTAGCGCATGATCATTTTGCAACCAGCCAGTCCTATAAGGACAAGGATGTTTTATTCTATTCAAACCAAGTTTTTGAACCATGTCCTCAACAACAAGGTTATTAGTACTACCACTATCAACAATAATATCACAAAGTTTACCTCCAGACTTGCACCGACTCCTGAACAAGTTACTGCTTTGACAAGGTTCATTCTTTGTACTGAGAAATGTTCACCGAACTAGCAAGTTCTTAGATTCAGGTTCATTCTCAACATTCTCATTCACCACAATAGTTCATCAGTGACCAAACTTCTTTATTGTACACTCAAAAGAATGGTGTCCTTCTTCACCACAGTTATAACAAGTACCCTTAAAGATAACTCTACCTATCTTCTTCTTTGGTTCTATAGGTTTATGTTCATCTTCTGCAATTAGTTTATCCTTCACCAAGTGATCAATCTTTTCCTTCCCTCAGGGATTACTATGTTTTTTCCTCTTCAACTTATTTTCTACCTCTAGAGCATACTGATAAGCATCTTCAACCGAATCAATCTTCAGCATACCAAGATCATCCTAGATATTGATTCTCAAACAATTCACATACCAAGCCACCTTTTCCTTACCAAGTTCTATGTGTCCAGACCGAATAGTACGCATGTAGAACTCCTTGGTATAATCTTCAATAGTTAGATCCTTCTTCTTCAAATTCTACAACTTCTTAAACAAGTCAAGCTCATAGTCAATAGGTATGAACTTAGCTTTCAATTTAGTCACCATCAACCTCCACTGATTGATCTTCATTTCACCTTCATCTTCTCTATCTCTTTGTAATTCTTTCCACCAAAGTGCAGCATGTCCTTTCAATTTTGTCTATGCCAACCATACTCAAAAAGGATCTTCAATTTCTTCCAGCTTAAAGAAATATTCTAATTCACCAATCTAGTCAATCAAGTTCTCAGGTTTCAAAGTACCAGAGAAAGTAGAAACTACCATTTAGTAACTATTACTTAATCAAGATCCAGATCTATGCAACCGACTAGTTTTTCCTTCGCCAGATATGTCCCTCCAATCATCTCCACTAGATCCAATAGCTTCAAAGTCTTTAGCAGATTCCTCATAACCATCTTCAGTACCAACATTCCAAGGTACACAAGCAACAACTCTCATGATCTCAGGGATCATGGCATTCTTCATCAGCTCCATCTTAGATCTAAAATCAGATTTCACCTTCTCTGTAATCCTAGATTCCATAGTATCATATAGATCCGCAACCACTCTAGGGTTAATCTTCTCAGAGGCATCCTTAAAGATAAGAAAACCCTCTACCAAAAAACCCTACACTGACCACCTTCTGACAACTTCCAAGTTTTATGCAAGTCAGATCGTAACTTGCCACCTCACACAAACAACTAGGCCAAGATTCCACAAGTTAAGTACGATGGATCTGAAACCCAAATCATACAATCTCTTTGCCAACAAGATCAACTATGCAAGATCGGCCTTTCTAGGTCAACCTTTTCTCCACAAGATCAACTCAACTCTGATACCACCTGACACAATCAAGAATGGTGGATCCAATTAAGGATAGTCCAATGTTGTAGCCAATGAACAACACAACAGAATAGCACAACCCAAGAAAATGTTTTAACTCAATTTCCATTAACATGCCTGATTGTAAGGCCTTCTAGGTTAGGGCCAATTACAATTAGAAATAGTTCTTCAAGATCAACAAGATCAAATCCAATATTAGCTAGTCTTGTTCTGAAACAAATGAGAAATTGATGGAAACCCTAAGGCAGAACTTGTGCTCGCAAGCCACCAAGAAATCTCCTTGTCTCCAAGCATGCAAACCACTAGCTCTGCTATGAAAACTATCAAAAATCAATCTGATCTGCTAGATCTCATAGGATCCAAGTCTACAATATCTTTTCCACAACTTCACTTTTCATCTCCTACTCTAGCCCCCCTAAACAACTACCCAAACACTCCTTAAATACTAATCTTCAGCCACAAGTCAGCCGGATGTCAAAATTAACTCCTACAAACAAATATTAAATGCAATACAAGTCAGCTCTAAAATAGCCTTTCAATTATTTAATTCTCCATGTCAACCTCTAGATCTACATAGGAGAATGCAACAATAGCTACCAACAATAAATGCACCAAGTCGGCCAACCAAATCACCAAGAGCTACAATCGGTAAGCCAGAACTACTAAACACTAGAGAAACAAGCGACCAAGCCAAGCAACACTAAGAATCACAGGCATCATCGAGCACTAGTTCGACTGAGCACAGGAAGCTTCACCAAGTTCCTTCAGTGACCGAGCTCCCTTCAATAATCGAGACCATCAGTTAAAGCTGCAACCAAGTACCACAAAACCAAAACAACACACCACCATGCAAATTCATCAAGGACCAAGAATGCCCCTGCATCATAGATCTATTATGTCTTTCCAAGAGGATAAAGTGTCAGACCTTCATGAATTCCCTACATTAGCTTTCTATAAAATGTGGCATATCATAGGGAATGATGTTTCTAATGTTATTAAGGAATTTTATGGATCAATTTTGTAAGAAATTAATGCTACCTTTCTTGTGTGTATTCCTAAGAAAGTGGGGGCATATAGTGTCGACATGTTTAGACCTAAAATCCTTTGAAACACTCTTTACAAAATTATGTGTAAAGTCCTCACCATGTACATTTTGAATTTTTTTTCTAGGTCAATTTCTATCCAACAAATTAGTTTTTCTCTTGGAAGGAAAATATCAAATTCCATCATTGTGGTTCATGAAAATATGCATTCCTTGGTCAGATCTTAGAAGAAAGGTTCTAAGATTTTTACATGTATGCTCTACGACTTTTAAAAATCCTAGCTATGTATGAAGATATCATGGAGAGAATACATAATAAATTCATCTGATGTTGTATGGAGGGAAGGTGGAGAATCTCGTTGACTTCTTGGGACCAACTGTGTAAGCCTAAATTTAGAGGTGGTCTAGGAATTAGGTCTATCAAATTTCTTGATAAGGCTCTTTTGGCCAAATTCATTCTTGCAAAATGCTTTTTGTTAACATGGTTTTTTATCACCAGATTAATGATTATTAGGTTCACCTCATTTCCATTCATCCTAGCTTGGAAGATATCCAAATTTGGATTAATGCTCAGGTTATATACTTGGGTCAACCTAATACCCTCACATGGACTCCTAATCCTAATGAATGCTACTATGTGTCTTTTGGGTTATTACAGCTCTACCCCCATGAAGACATCATTCTTTATAGGACATCTAGCTAGTTTAAAGAGATAATTTTAAAGTTTGGAATTTTCTTCTGGATTATGATTTAAAAATAAATTCTAACTATTGATAATTTGTGCAAGATGGGATTCCACCTTTTCAATAGATCTTCTCTCTGTAATAATAATTTTGATTCTTCCCTACATATGTTCTTTCAATGTTCCTTTTCTTGTGAGGTTTGGGAAGCCATTTTGTTTGGTTGGAACTTATCTTGGGTCTTCTATGGAAGTATTAAAGACTTCATCTCACAATGGTCCTGTCTATATTTTAATATTAATGCTAAGGCAACTTGTGTATTAGTTACTCCACATTTATGTTGGAACATCTAGAAGGAACACAACCACTGATTTTTTAGGGACAAAGAAGCTTATATGTGTGTGGTTGCAAAGAAGACTATAAGGAAAATTAAGGAGAATTTAATTTCTATCAATAATGAAGGGATTTTGGGAGATGATGGGTATGATCCTAATTCTTGCCTTCTTTATAATATTAATATCAAAAATAAAAACCTTAGCAATAGGGATAATGTGGTTTTTTCTTCTCCTCTAGAGAGTTCGTAGAAGGTGAATTTTGATGGGGCTGCCAAAGGAAATGCAAGTCAAGCTGGTTGTAGGAGGATCATAAGGAATATGAATGGAAACTATATTGGGGCCATGGATACCTATTAAGGAAACCAATCTAGTCATGTTGTAGAAGAAAATAGGGCCTTACAAATTATAAAACTTGCTAAAGACCTTCAATGGGTCCAAAAATTTGGATAGAAGGTGAATTTAACAATATTATTAGATGTCTACATGACAATTCCCCACCTATGTAGATGGTTGATAATGTTATAAAAGAAGCCAAAGAATTAATTGAAACCTTTAAAAATGTCATTATTACGCATGCTTACCATGAAGATAATAAGGTGGAAAACTGTATTGCCAACTTTACGGTGTGTACCAATCATATGATGTTTCATCATCAAGAAATTATGTTCGATAATAAGCTTAAGGAAATTATTAAGGGTGATTTAGTACATAGTGTCATGGGAAATATACATTTAAATAATGGTAGTGATTGATAATTTCCTTGTCTTTTTAACCATTATGATCCTAAGAAGGGTTAAGCAGACCTCACCTACTAATTATAGCTTGTATGCTTTATGGGCAATTTTTGGCTTTATTTTCATCAATTACATTGTGAAGGGAAATTTAAATTAGATAATTGGAGGAAGAAACTTGTTCTAGGTCTATTTTAATAGAGATATGGGTGGTGCTCCTAAGCATTAGTAACCTAGCTCTTGTAAGGAATGGAAGGAAATTCAAGCTATTTGGGAGAAGCTTCAAAATGGTGATGTTAAGGTTTATCTGGAGAAACTTCATGACTATAAGGAGGAAGCCACTACTGATTTCATCAAGGGATGGAAAGGTGAAATTGTAACTATGTATTTGATTAATTTTGATTTAACTAGTGGGTTCATTTTAGAGATCACTGGCCTTCCCTATGATGGGAAGGAATTTTGTAAGGAAAGGAAAATTATGGATGGGGATGTCAATAAATTTACTAAAAATGAGGAGGAGAGGAATGCTCTGATTAAAGTGGGTGATTACTACTCCAATGAGAATATTAAACCTATATGGAGGAATGTGTTTCTATGCATTAGGGCATATTTCAATTTGGATGATAAGTATTTCCAAGTTGAGAGCTACAACTTTTCTCTTCTGAACCACTTTCATTATAGAGATAGGGTTTCATTCCCTTTCTATATCTTTAAGTCTTTGAATAATAGTGTGATTGAGCATAAAAAATAAGATAGAAATCCCACTCTTCATTAAGGGCTATTCTTTTTTTTTACTAAATACTACAAGTCTTACACCCCCGAACCCACTATTAATAATTAAAGAAAAGGACAAGGTGAAATGTCTAGTGGGGTGAGGCAAAAATTTCGTTGGGGGTTAGATAAAGTTAAAAAGGGGAGGATTATTCTAGATGACAACGATAATGGAATGGAGACAGGGGATGACTTTGTCAAGAACATAGATGGCATGAATGTGGGTGAGGAGAAGGATAATTTATGGTAGGATTGGGCCAAGGGGATGGAGATTGAATATTATTATTAATCCAAAGGTTTCTTTGTCTCCTCAAAAAATAATTAAAAAATTATAATTAACCCTTCCCCTCTAGTGAAAGAAGATGATAGCATCTCCTCAAAGTAGGATAATTCTAGTAAGGGGATTGACGGAAAAAAGAAAAATATTTTCTTTTCTAGTCAAGGTAAGAATCCAGACCTTAATTTGGCTGATTATCTAACTACCGATTCTTCTAAGAATCATTTAGACCCTAAATCTACTCCTCTAGATAATAATCCAGCTAACCCCATGGATATGAGTGAGAAGGGTGACTTGCAGAAATCTGTTGCTAGCCCTTCTAATCTTGAGTTCCTTCATAAGGCAAAAGCCAAATATAATGTTTCTTTTTCTCTGGACCAACGGTTACATAATATGGTTCAGAGGCTCTAGAATAATATTTTTAACCTCTAAGTCTAGCTGGATGAGGAAATGAAAGCCAAGAAGAACCTAGAAGAGAAATATGGAAAAATCATTGAGTATATGAAGTTGTATGAGGATGGATTGAAGAAAATTTTGCATGATAGTGATTTCAAGATAAATACACCATTAAAAAGTTCAAGAAAATCATAGGGTAGATCAAGATATGGAGGGAATTGTACTAGACATCAATATGGGTAGTTAGAGGAATGATACTACTGAGGTTGTTAATGATGGTCCTGCAAATATAACTACAACTAGCCTTGACAAGAAATATTTTGCCTCTTCTAAAGTATTACAGTAGATGCTCAAAGACACCAAGGAGGAGGTGACCATCATTGGGAGCCAGACTGCTAAAGCTCTGAAGGAGCTAGTTTAGTCCTTTTCTTTGTTTCCTCTGGGTCTTTCCTTCTAATTTGTTATTCTATGGTTTGTTGGTTTTTTTTGGTAGCTGGTTGTTGGTTCATTTGTTGGTTATGTTTTTTTTGGACAGTGAGGTCTCAAACTTTGGTACGTAATTGTTAATCTTTTATAACTTATTGTAAGAGGTTTTGGGTCCCCCATTAAAACCCATTCTTTCCTTAATCTAAAAATAAACACCATAACACCAAAATTAATATTGAAACAAAAGATGATAAAAACTATAAACAAACTAATTCTCATGAATATAAAACTAGTTAAGGTGGGACCCATTAAGGTAGATTTTACAAAGGCTCACTATCATTTTTCTCACTATAGGCAAGCCTCACTACTTGTTGGCCTAACTACCCTAATCCATAAATGACTAATTACAATTTTTTTACAAACAACGTGTGAACTCATAATGTTCCATCTCTATATGCCTAAAATACTTCCATTTCATAGTGCAATAGAAATTTAGTAAAGTAGATACGATTAGAGATCTTCTTCTAGTCTTCACCAATCTTATACAAAATTTAATAAACCTCTTTGTTACTCACTTTCCCTTTCTTTTTCTATTACTATTTTCACTTCTTATTCAGCTCATACACTTAGCAACTAAGTATTTAGATAACCATGATTCACTTCACCTTCAATGTATACACATTTACATTTAGGTCTACATAGATTTTCTATATATACATATGTTCAAAAACTCAAATACATATGTTTCCCAAAAAACAATATGTTGGCTTAAATATAAAAATATATTTTCAATATATAGTTTAGTTCAGGCTAGCACTGTACCTAAAATATGGGTCACACATATGAGAATTGTATACAACATTGCCACATGACTCAAAGATAGGTCAAATATAAGATAGGCGTGCTTTAAATATCACAAATACCAAAATATATGTATATTCTTGGGTCGATGGGATTGTAAAAACAAAAACCATCATGATGTACAAAAATTAAGCACTGAACAAATGATAGCTTGAGATATGATCAATCAAAAATTAAATACAACTGTCATACCAAAATCTTCTTATAAAATACATGAATATCCAAATATAAGGAATACTCAGAAAGATATCTTAATACAACAACTAATGATATCCATCCAAAACTTCATATTTTGACATTCAATGAGTACCATCTAGATATACCAAAAAGATATATTAGCATTACCAAAGAAGAGTTAACCATCCAAATAATTCATTATCATAACAAGCTACATAGGATAGATTGAATTGGTACATTTATTGGACTAACCCCCAATGTTCCCCTTCAGGATTTGTGACATGGTTTAACAACCTTGTATGTCATCTATAATTCTAATTTTTGTATCAAGTATTAAAAGGTTGATCTATTGGTGCAATGGAAACCGCTTTTTGTAACAAGTGGTATTAGAGATTGGTAAAAATTGTAAATCCCCTCACATTAAGGTAAGGGGAGATTTTTTTGACTAACCACCAACATCCCAGTTCAAGATTTGAGACATTTTTTCACATCCTATTGTGTCATCTATAAGTCTATATATTGTATTAGACATTAACAAGTTGATCTTTTGGTGCAATTACAACCACTAGTTATAACAACATTACCTAGAGCACAACCATTAGGTATAAGAATTTTTACATCAATGAAAATAATGCCAACAAAAACATCTCAACATATTGAATATTTTATGTAATGGCAAAATGACTCATTGTGAGTACTCGTATGGTAGGAAGCATTTGAATTAACAATCCAACCATGATAACTAAAATAATTAGCCTAATTAAATAGAGTATCAAAAGCACTATAATTTGAGGAATTATCAATGGAAGCATTAGTGCTTAGGTATCGTATTTTGGTGCTACTTCACATTCCATATCTTACCATAGGTTTAATACTTGACTTTTCATTTTCTAGGGAGATTAGAGTACCCATTTAACGTACGCTTCTTCTTAATATCAACCTTAGGCTCTTTCTCCTTAAGGATTCCTTATACATGCAAGAAATATTTGGAATTATCATTAATTTTCCTTATCCTCATCTCTTTTGAAATAAGTAGAGAAACTAAACTATCCATATTAGTCTCTACACCACCATTATACATGGAAACAACTAGAATATCTCAAGAATGGGGAAAATATAAAATTACCAAGATACCCTTATTTCATATTCTATGTTAACATCAACTGAAGTAAATTGACTTAAAATAAAATTAAATGCATTTTATTATTGAGAAATATAGTCACCCTCTTTTATTATATGAGAATAAAAATGTCTTTGCAAATATAGTTTGTTGGACAAACTTTTTGTTTAATAGACATCAATTATTATCCTCCATAGCTTGTAAATTTTGTCTTCTATAGAGACATTTAAGAAGAAAGATTATAAAAGACACAACAAAATGGTTCCTCATGCCTTCCTATTTAAATTTTCTACTCGTCGTCTAATACAAAATATTGTAAAACAAGGAGAAGAAACCTTCCAATATGAACTTAAGTTGAATATTAATTCAAATATATAACTTAATATTAACCTTCAACAAAGTGATTGAAGAATGGAAATAAGAACTAGAAAGTCATTGTACCTAAAATATAAAATCACTTCTAGAAAAAGAAATACATGGAACAAAGTGAGGAAAGTGTATTACTAAATTATAATTAAAAATATAAAAACAACACACTTAAGTATAGAATCTTAGACTACTCTATTCATTTTGGAACTAAACAAGATCGAATGGGTAACTCTAGCTAAAGGTACCAATTGATAGGAGTTTATAAGGATCAATAATGGTGTTGTATAAAAAAATTAAGGAATAAAACAACCTAGAAAATACCTCATGCCCACCCCTGTTAGTACTCAAATTTGTAGATGCTCAAAACTTAATCAGAAAACTCTGATTTATAACTCTAGCAGTCCCAATAGACACATCAGCAATAATCAATACTAAGGTATTAAGGATTTTCAATCCTTCTTCTCTTTGAGCTTAAAACTTCAAGTGGGTATTACCTTTCTAGATTGGATTCTTCAAATATCACAACTATGATCTATATAATTGATACAGATCTAATCATTTTAATTTGTACAATTTAAAGTAAATCATTTTAATTTGATTGATGGTGAAAACAATTGCAAAATAAGCATAGACCAGTGCCTAATCCTAGGGCATCAGAGTCAATAAATGCACATCTAGAGGAAATCTCTCAAATCAAACACACCCCAAACCCCATATAAGATGCCTTGCAAATTACCCTCTTATGCATAAATCATATCATCTGATTCATGTATGTATACAGAAATCTCAGAGACCTCATTCAAGATTTATACCTTCCTTGAAAGGAACTCAAATTTCAACCCCACTATCTACCTTGTAGAAAGATATGCCTAAAATGCTTTGCAAATTTAAACATATAGAGAAATCAAAACCATACATGAAGACAATAAGAGATATACATGGAAATTTAGTATATTTTATTGATAAACCTCTAGTATCAGTACATTCAAAGAAACATGGATTCCTTAGAATCAAAAACTAAATCTATAAGCTCCTATGATAATATGTATTTTTACCACCACCCTTGGTGTGAGAGAGAAACAACTATATATAGAGAAACCACCTTGGGATCCTTGAGAAAAGGATCTAACAAGCTACAGGTGGCTCTGATAGTGACTTGTAGTAGAATACAAAAGTTTTAAAGTTTACAATATAAAAAAGGAAAAATGGTGCCAATTTTGTTTCTTCTTGGAGTTGAATTTCCATTTTGAGTTGCACCTTTGTCTGCATGTATTCAGATGCAACCACTGAAGTTTTTTGTGTGAATGATGACCACCTAACCGGCTAACCTACATCATCCTCTATTTGATCAATTGCTCTCCCTATGCTCATAGATCGGGTGCAATGCTAGAACTCATTTATCATCCAAGTCATCCAAGTCATTTGTGGCAAGCCTACTCACCTTAGGATTTGTCATGTTGTCCCATGTATTGACTTGGTCTTCTCTTGGCCATGGGAATTGTTGGATGCTCTATAACTACTTCTTTTGCCTTTCCCATCTTACATCAGCAATTTGTTTTACATCTATGATGAACTTGCTGATGTCTATTTCTACTCTGATGGCCTCATCCAAAATTGTGTTGAAATGATCCATATCAACAACATTCTTATCCTTAAGAAAATCCTCTTTCTTAGGTAGTAAGAGGTCAAAATATGACCTCCATGTATCCAAATCCTTCATTTCTCCCTCCTCTATCTTGACCTTGGGAATGAACTTGTTGAAATTAGGCCCAAGCATTACAATCTTTGCCTCTACCTGGTTCGCTTTTCCTTTGAAGAAAGATGACACAACACCAATCTTGGAAATCTCAGCTCCCACTTGTAGTACTATCTCTAGGATACCATTTCTTAGACCCTGTACTACTGCTAATCTCTCAAATAATGACTCCCTTATGGACCAAGTTGTGTGATATGTACTCAAAATAGAAAAAAAATTGTTTACTTCAGTTTGTAAACCATGCAATTTATTATATGTAGTATATACTACCTCTACCTTATCTTTCAAAAAATTTATTCTATGTTGCAAAATTGTAAATAAGGACTGCATTATACCCTTAGTTTTCTCCTTGTTTATTCTCTCTTCTATGGTAGCAGCTTCTTCTTCACTTATACCCTGTACTATTGGTACTGCTAGTTGCTTTGGTGGTGTAGGGGCAACTATAGGCATGTTGAGAATTTGCAACTACAAGTCCTCTACACACTTTTCTAATTCTTTCTCTTTCATTATCAAAATCTCCATGTCCTTGACCAATGCACTGTAATCATTAAACAAAGCTTGGTTCCTTTCTGATAATTGCTTGGTCTTATCCTCATTTAACCTAGAAAAATGGGTCAATACTTGTGAAATTTCAAGATCTCTAGTATTATGAATTAATCAAATCATTTTTTCACCATCCATCTTCTCCTGGATGTTTAATAGAATAGGCTTTTGATCCTTTGGATACAAGCTCCACATGGCTAATGCCTTATTCTTAGGGCTATATCCAAACCCTTTTATTAAATCCCCCACCTGGGTTTCTGAAGTCAAATTTATATTATCTTGTTTCCTGATTTGGTCAATTATGAAAGCTGAAGCCAAATCCCACCCAGGTACAAGTAGTATATTGCTAACCTTCACTAGTTGTCTAGCTTCTTCTAGGGTCAATGTCTCTAATTCTAGATCATAATCCTTTAGGATTTGTAAGGCCTCATCTGGTATTTGGCCATCTTCCTTGATTTTCACTATAGAAGCCACTTGTTGTTGCTTTCGCCACAAAAGGAAGTCCTTGAATTCATTTGACTTGATAAAATTTTCATCCTTCAAGAAGGCATCCTGCTCCAACATCCTTTCATCTTGTCCTAGGATCAGAGGTAACTCAACTACATCTGTTATTTCTTTATGTTTCCTCTTTTCCTCTTTGATCCTCTTCCTGAGATGATGATCATGTTCTATGTCACTTGGAAAGAGAGCTTTTACTTTGTCTCCCTTCTTTTCTTTGGTCTTAGCCCTTGAAGACTCTCCTATTTGTAGCTTTTGTTTTTTCTAAGGAGGCTTATTTGTGTCTTGAGCGATAGGAAGCTTTGTCAAGTCCATTATCACATTTTCTTCTCCTTGTTGGGTAGCAGGAGATCCTTGTTCCATAGTAGGAGGGCTATAAAATGGATAACCTCCATCACTATCCTCCTAATCTGACTCAGAATGTTTCTCCTTCTCCCTATCCTTATCATCAATTTGATCCTCAATGGAATTGACCAATGTCTGGTAATTGTCCATCATCATGCCTAATCTTTGCAAGTAGGGCACAGTGGGATAGAAAACTCCAAAGGGCAATCCCCTAGTTTTCAAATGCTTCTCATACCTCATCAATTTAGTGAATTGATATATCCTCCTCTCTACTACATCATCCTCAACAATGTTCCTGATTAAATCTTCCTCAGGATACTCCTCATGTCTTTTGTTGATGTGCATGGTAGGGGTATAGTACTTTCTAGCCATTACAATCAAAACCTCTATAGCAACATACCTGGGTGATGCAACATTCATTCTAAATTGGCCTAGATAATCATTCAATTTGGAAAATGCATTCTTTCCAATTATGAAATTGCATAGAAAAAAATATCTAGGGGTAAATGTACCCTTTCTAATGGAGGCTAGATGCTCCTTATTGGTCAATATCAACTGCCAAATGATTTCCAGGAAAGCCACCCTCGGTGGAACAAAAAAATGGTAATATGTGAGGTGGCTAGGGGCATCCATACACTCTTATTCTAGTGTGGGTCCTCTCATAATAAAAATCTCCCCAATTGTGCTATTTAGGCCATTTGTCAACAAACTTGCAGGGTCTTAATAGTTGAAGAGCCTTCACTAGCAATGTACAAAGATCTAGTCCTAGTTCCAGCATGATTGGTCTCAGCATCCAATTTTTAAAGGCATAGAAATCATAATTCAGGCAGGTAGGGCTCCAAGAACCTATCCAAAACCGTACTGGATTAGGTTGTCCCTTCCACATCATTTGAGGATGCAAGTACTCCAGATTCATAAATTGGTAATTATAGAATAAGATAAGGTGCATTAATAGAGAGTAATGCAAAAACTTGGGGGAATCCTCCCTTTTTCTTATTGCCTCTAATCCCTTATGCATTTTTTCAATAACATACCTAATGTAATCATATCCTTTGCTGGTATGCATAGTTTGTGAGTCCAATACCATCATCAGAAGGTCATAAGTAATCCTTTCTAGCCCACCATGTACTCCAAGTACTCTACATAGACCATATGCAATATACTTCATATAAAAGGCTAAATCCTTATAGAAGTAAGGGGTTGATCCAGGGACTGGCACAATGCAATTCCTGTTGCCTCTGTTGACATGATTTTTAACCTCCTTGGCTACAAGGAAATATTCTTGAGTATACGTATTCTCTAGGGCTTGTAAATTAATTTTTGTGGCCATGGGGATATTGATACCAAAGGCCCTCATGAATGAGTTCCTATCCAAAGTGACTAGGGCTAAACCATTGTACTTTCTGATTATTTTTGATAGGGGGTCATAATGGTTGGCTAATGCAATTATTAAATCAATGTCGAGAAAAACATATGGGACTATCAATTTGGCTAACCCTGATGTCCAGGGGTTTGACATAGGAACTGGACTCTCAGCATTTCTATAGAAATATTTAAACAGATACATTCCAAAAATTTCAGGTGTCTTAGCATCTCTTAAATAGCTCAAATTATCAATGAAACTTTCATCACTAACCTTTTTGTTCTATAAAGATCTTGGTAGCAAAGTGAGAAACTCATTTGAATAGCTTTCTTTAGCCTCTTCCTTAAAGCCTTTACTGGTAGAAGCACCACTGGTCAATGGTTGACTCATTCTGACTGCAACTATATACTCTTCTAAAAATACTAAAACTATAAATTTTTTGACTGCAAAAAGCTCAAAAACTCTTTGTGCCTTAGCTTCAGCTCTTTGGAATACTTGGTAATGTCACAATGATTGACAATCATTTATTTATGCTAGAGAATTGAACACACTTTTCCCTTTTGAGATTTTGAATTCTAAAAATTATGTCACCTCCGCCATTACTTGGCATGCCCTGGACTTTAATTCACTAGTCGTGGGATAAGACAGTGACAGGTAATCAAATCTAACTTCTAGTGATCTACTGACTAGCAAGCCAACCATAATTGCTAAAAGATTTGGTGCTTTTTCATATTATTCAGAGATCTAGCGACCAAAGGGAAATCTTTAATCAATATTTTATGAAATAATTTCTAGCGACTTGGCAATTATATAAAACTATATTTTCCATTCCGAGATCTGGTGACTATAGTCTTTCATAAGTCTTATCTCCTCATTTTATTATTATGAGACTTAGAAACTACCTTTGATCTTTGAATCTCTTGATGATCTCTCTAACCCTGGGTTTATCTAGCGATCTAGAGAATAGACTAGTCTTTGAATCTCAAAATCATTTCTTAACCTTGAGTCAAATCTAGCAGTTGGGAAACTGGAATAAGTCTCCAAATCTCTAAATATTTCTTCTGGCGACTCGACGAAAATCCTTCTTGCAATCTCTAGATTTTGATCTTTTAACCGCTTGTACTGGGAGATCTCATGACTGGCGGTGAGTCTCTAGATCTCTGAACCTTTCATGCTAACTGCTAGACTTTGTGAGATTGGGCGACTATGGTATAAACCCTTGATTTTTTCATCTAGTGATTGACCAACTATAGTTTATTTCATATCCATTGAGAAACTATTAATCTTTTGTTTCTCGGTTAGCACTTAACCTTTAGTCATCCTGAGATTGTGTGACCAAGGTTATCTCTTTGTCGTCAGATGATTTTCTTAGCTTGAGTTTAATTCAAAGACTATGCAACAAAGCATTTCTCACAATCACCGCAAGATTTCTTAACTCGTGGTCTAATTTGGAGATAACATGACCACCGCCCAATTTCAAACATATCAATGGCTCAAATATATTCACTGCAAACCCTTTTACTAACCCAAACTCTTCTTGCGATCTACTGGCTGAAGACATCTCACAGTCACTAGATATTTCTCTTTACCTTGGGTTTATTCAAAGACTATTTGAAACCCTTTGTTCACCAAGTCACCAGATATTTTGTTTAACCATAATCAAAATGTGAAACATAACATTGGCCATTGATTCTTCTTTCATCCTTTGGTTATCATTGAGTCACTGGATCTTTTATGGTCTAACCGCTTCATTGTGAGATTAAGAGACAACCATGTCGCTAGATCACCAAGTGTTTAGAGAATAACCACCAGGAATCAGAGAACACACAACTATCACACTCACTAGGTCGCTAGATCATATACTTAACTGCCAAAGAATTAAGAGATTACGAGACTTAAAAGAAAATTAATTGTCAACCTTTATTTAGAGATTTGGTGACCAATCAGTGAGTCTCCCAATCGCTAGAACTTTGATAACTTCATTATTCCATCAAGAGATTACCTGACTACATGCTTTTCACATCTAGAGACTTAGCGACTATAGTTCACTCTTGAAATATTTATCAATAATAGTCGTTGAATCTCATGATAAAAGGGAATATTCTCTAGGCTTATAGAGACTACATGACAAGGCATTTTTTGAATCGCTAATTTAAAAGGAATATGTTGAATGCATTCTGAGATCAAGTGACTAAGCTATAACATAAAGCGCACATGCTTAAAGGATCACTTAAGTCACTTGAAAAAGTAACAACAAATTAAAACTCAATCAAGCTTTGGTAGGGTTTTTTTTATTTTTACAAGGAAACTGACCTAGCACCTAGGGTTTTCAATATTAAGGACACAAATTTGGCATTTTGGACACAAAACTTGTAGGATAAAAGATACAAAGATCTGGAAAGCTACTAAGGAAACAAGGGAATAGAGCAATCATGGAAAATTTTGAAAATATGACAAACAGTGGCTCTTTCTAAGGATTCTTAAATGCCAATTTATAGAAAGGAGCCAGAATCTGTGGGTTGAAGACCAATACAAACTTAACCGAATGCTGGAAAATAACACACAACTTGAAAACTAAACACACCTATACACTAAGAAACTACTGTGCATGGAATAGAATTTATTTCAATTGAAGAAAGATTTCAGGAATTGTCCATGCACTGGCAATTCTTGTTCTTCACCATCCATATTATTTAGGAAGTAAGAGTCTTTCCCATGAGTTTTGTGGATGATATAAGGACCTAGCCATAATGATTCAAATTTCTTGTGCTTTCCCTTATCCTCACTTCTTGCATTCCATTGTAAGACCAAGTCTTCAGGCTGGAATTTTCTAACAGTTGTCCTTTTATCAAACAAGTATTTCATCTTTTGTTGCAATATGATATTCTCTTTTTGGCCTTCTCTTCTTGTTTCATCCAATTCAACAAACTGGAGCACCCTATCTTCCAAAGGATCAAACATTTCTAAATCTTCCTCTTGTATGAATTTGTAAATAGGCAATAAGTTATTTATAGGCAACCTTGATTTCTCTTTGCTTCTAGTCTAACATAAGTGGATGGTTAAATATCAAAGGATTTGGTGTGGGCCACTTATTTTCTATAGAACATTTGTATTTTTCTTCTAGATGGGCTTGGGATCTGATTTTCTTCCTTCTACAAACATAAGTACTTGCAGTGGCTTTGTGTGTATGTAACGTGGGAGGAATCCTATCAAAACATTTTGACATTATTTATTAAAATTGCTAAGAATGAACCTATTAAGGTGGTGTATGAGTCTTTTTTGTAGGAGTCTTTTTTTGTTAAGTCCTCATATGAAAATATAGAAACAAAATAGGTCTGAAGGCCCCCAATGCTATTGAATGTTTTTTTGGAATTTTAACAACCTTCATTCTTTTATGAATAATGTTCTGATTAGAATATTGGAAGACAATGAATATATGGGAATATAGAAAATGCTTTAAATTATATCGAAACCAATCACTATTTCAATAATTATCATCTATACATTTGTACGATCAATATAATTAAAAGAAGATTAAAATATGTAGTACATGAACTATTGTAGTGTGGGTTCTATGAAAGGAAGTTCATGAACTATTGTTGGTAAACATAACAAAACTGTAGTGTCTCTCCAACTCTATCGTTCCAAGGAGGTAACAGAGCCTCAAACTTTGGATTGCAAGTACAATGAGGTGAGTATATTTAATGTTAAATACTATTCCATCTAATAAATAACATGTTGCAATAAATGAAATACTATGATGTTGTATCATGTTGTTATTTACATTTTTGAATAGTATATTTATGATGGTACTTTATTGAGTTAATATATTAGTTGTTTACATTAAAAAAATAGATTAGTAGGATATGATGATTGCCACTAATTCTTAGACATTGTGTCTTATATGCCACTGTGAATTTAAAGAAGATTTAAATGGACATATGCTCATATTAATAGAAATAATTTATTTAAATAATTCAAGTTAATGCAATATTGTATGGATATATGTTGTGTATAATGTACCACATCTTGCTATGCATTTTTCCATTGGTGCTAGTACGAAGTGAGACGAAGCCATAGTCACTTGCTTGTGAGATCCACATGGTGTCCTGTTATCCTTCACTGTGACTGTCTTTGTTTATGTGCTTCGGCTATATATCCTATGTGCTAACTTGAATAGGTACTAGACACATTCCACCTGAGCTACAGGATTTGAGTGTGTCTATTTCCCCAATGGTGGTTATTCGGAGATAACACATTGACCAACTTCCTTAAGCCTATCCTCATCATGTTAAATTGAACATGATTTGTCCTTGAAATAACCTTATTACATTTGGCTACTACTATATGGTAAAAGCCAATAACCCTAACCCTATGTGGATACCCTATGATAAGTGTTCTTGTGTTTAGATGCCTTTTGTAAAAGTTTTATTACAAATTATGAGATTTGTTAGATTAATAATTTTATTTAATAGTCAATTTTGATTAAATGAGTTTAAATAAATTATTATATGATTTTTTTTATGACAAAATAATGACTGAATAATATTTGGGGCATTTGGGAATAATTGGGGATTAAAAAAATGAATATTTATTAAATCTATGATTTAGTGTTATAATAAGATTTATAGTGTAAATATTTATTAAATATTTAAAATAGATTAATTGATATTTTAAAAAAGATGAATATGACATATATGTGCTTATTTTGATAGTTATTGCATTATCATGATAAATTGTGTATTTGAGAATAAAGAATGCATTTTAATTATTAGTTATTTTAAATATTTAAAAAAAGTGAAGTGAAAAGTCTTTTTTGGAAAGAAACAAAGAAATAGGAAAAAGAAAAAGAGTTCTTTTTGGGGTTATTTTTGAAGTTGTTTTTAGCTCTCAAACCTTTCTACATGAGAAATTTGATTTTTTTGTTGGGAGAAATCTATTGAAATTTTTTTTGTGAGTATGAGCTCAATGGATTAGTATCTTCAAATTCTTCTTGCTATCCAAAAGATTAAAGCTATGATCATGTATGTGAAGAGTTCTTCAATTTTAAAGTTTTGCTCAAGTTCAGGTAGATTTTTGTTCATTTCTCTCTCTACTCAATCTTTTCAATCCAAATCAATTTTGTTTGTTTAGCAATAAGATTTATATTATTTCATATTATTACACATTTTGGTGTCATGCATTGTATCATTTGTTTTGAAAAAAAAATGCCAAAAAGTGCCCTAGATAGTTTTATGCTGCCCAAATTTTTACAAATAGTGAAAATGTGAATTTTATGTTAAAAAGGGGGTTTTGGGCACATTTAGAACCAAAGGGTATATTTAGAATTTTGATTTTTGAAAGTTGAAAATTGAAGCTATTTTAATGGAGTTTATAAGAGTTGATGGTTTTGGTTGAAAAATAAAAGAAATATAAAAAGTGAAATTTGAGTGTTTTGAATTCATATTATTTTGTGGAATGATAAAATTATATAATAGAATTTCTTACTCGACTCAATTTGAGTCCATTCTCATATAGTTATGGTCATTTGAAGATTGTATGTAAATAGTGATATAAAAATGCAAATGTGATACTTTATGTGAATAACAGAACTTCATTGTGAATTCAAAATTGAAATTTTATTTGAAAAGTGTGTTGTTGGGTAGAGTTAGATCAATGGGTTTTAATTTTGTAGTTTAAATCCAAATTTGATTTTTACACTTTTATTCATCGCACCATTTTGCGTGCTGTATAGAACCCATCATTCATCATGTTGGACATGAACTAGATTTCGATATAGGTTTTCTTTGCTACAATAAATAACAAAAAATAAAATTGAAATGGTCATAGGATATTTCATATATTTTTATATTTTGGTCTAAAAGTGGTCTTTCAAGTTAAAATGCTGCTTTTAGAACCCTTATAGAATTTTACCAGAAATTAGTATTTTTGTGTCTTAGAGCTCTCTAATCAATTTTTTGGATAATAGACTTGTCATGAAATATGTAGGAATGTTTAGATACAATATTTATTTATCGGATCACCTTGGGATCCATGTCCTTGACGTTGTGTCCAATTGAGTGTGTGTTATGTAATCTGCTTGCCTCAAGTGCTTTTTGTGTTAGTATAATTTTGCATTAGTTATTGTTCTTTTTTTTTACCTTTTATACTGAGCTAATATCATCCATTTTGAAAGAATGTATTTGTAATTAATTATTAAATTACTCTCCCTCGAATAAGTTAATAGTTTCAGAATTCATATTGCATATTGTGAAAGTGGTTTATGTCTGTTTTACATGTATGTTCTCCTCATGCCTTATAACTTGTTGACTTTGGGATGTGATGTGGAAATGAAATTGCTTATGAGAGGCAAGGTATTGATTTTGGATTCCTTGATTTTATGAGAGGATTATTCATTTTGTGTGAGCTGCTTGTGCTATAAGATGACAATTTCTCATTTATTTTACTCTATCACCTAACCTCATTATAGATAAAGTAGAACCCTATATGCATTACTTTATGAAAAGTAGATAATAGATCTTATTATTCATGTGCTGAAGTGAGTGTCCTATGTTTCACATGTGTGTAAGCCTACTCCATAGTGTTTCATTATTGTTGTGTTTGGGCCATGTGCTCATCTCCTAGCATGGTGGGCTGGGCTTAAGGGTTCCACATGTCGGGTGGTGTGGCCAATCACCATTGGGGACCAGGGTTCTTCATTAGTAGTGACTTCAACTTTAGCATTAGGCTTCATCTTTTTCCTCTCCTCCTTACTTATCTCTTATTATATTTGGTTCATGTTATATCACTCTCGTGTATGTTATTAAGGACTCATGTCCTATGCAATGTAATCTTGTAAGATGGATCCTTAATATGGAGGAAATGTAAATATAAGCAATAAGGAGATGCGTAGTAGTAGTTTCATGTTTTAGTGTTGGTACTGAACATGCTTGTTATAGCTCCTCTTTTGGTATTTTCATAGTTAAGATTATCATAGGAACACTTCAATTGGTGCTCTAAAATGAATATCAGTATAATCTTGTGATTATGTTTCTGGTGCAATCGAGTGCTTGCCACCTTGATGTGCCTATTTATAGTACTCCATGTGGTGGGGGTTATTCTCCCCCCTTTTTTTCCTAGCTTCTTTTAAGAAAGTCAACAAGATTATCATATGATAGAGTATTCTGTTGTACCAGCTAGTATTTCATCATACAAAAAAATAATTCCTTGTATAATTTAGGAACTTCATCGTATTTCATTTAGATTTTCATCTATTTTTTGGTAAAAGATTTTATCATATGATAAAATAAATGAGTTTATCATATATCAAGGAGTGGGAACTTATGCCCTTGGCCAGAAGACATAAGTTAACTTTTTAGATACCCTTTTTGGGAAATGCACCCTCCCAAATCTTAAATAGATGAATATTTCGATCATCCTAATAGAAATTATATGTTTATTTATGTTTTTCTGTGTGATTAATCAGTAAATGAACTTGTATGATTAACCATGGTA
This sequence comes from Chamaecyparis obtusa, assembly GCA_027943335.1. Lineage (NCBI taxonomy): Eukaryota > Viridiplantae > Streptophyta > Pinopsida > Cupressales > Cupressaceae > Chamaecyparis > Chamaecyparis obtusa. The sequence continues at coordinate 193,635 of BSBK01001983.1, forward strand.
GGAATTGTCCCTTGGGCTTAAAAAAATAAAAATTAAAAAATTAAAAAAGGAACATCAATATGAAAATGTATATCATAGTAATTGGATAAACTCTTATATATTAATCACTTAAACAATAGCGAGGTAGTAGACGCATGTAACCATCCCTTGAATTTTAGTAGCATGCTTGGGATTCCTTGGTGGTGTTGTAAGACTTCTGCTTAAATATGTAGATATATAGTTGTGTCATATTTCTTACAATTATTATATTAGTTAATGCTTATTATTTTAGTTGGTTTCATTGTTGTAATATTATTAGTTAAAAAAAAATAAAAAATGTTTATTTTGATCCTTGTTCCAATGATTCTCGGGTGGGGGATGACAGTTTGTATCAGAGCCCATGTTCATACACTGGGCCTCTGTGTTATGCGCTCATTGTTGTTGGTGTGATTGATGTGTAGATAATATACCCTATGATGGTTATAATTTTTTTTCTTTTATTCCTTAGTATGACAATAAATATTTGGAGTGATGAATCCTTATTTCTAATTTGTGGAGTGGATGGTCTGTTAGATCTTTCTCATTATCTTCTCAATTAAAAAATGAACCGCCATTGAAAATCTCTCGATGTTAGATGTGTTTGTCTCCTTATATCCTTGGTGGTAGATCAAATTAAGTATGTCATAGTGTATTTGTGAGAATTTATAATGAGGTTGGAGATTGTCATGATATGTCTTTTCTGTGCATTCCTTTTGGTAAGTAATTTATATGGTACTTAAATTAGCTTCATGTTTACTTCTTTCATGTGTTGTGCATTGATATTGCATATAATTGTTGATTGATATCATGTGGATTTAGATTATTTTTAATTCATTACTTAATAGGTGCATGAGGTAAACATTAAATAGATTTTGTTCATGATAATTGTTTAAACATGATTTCTTCATGTCTAATGTTATGAATATGTCATATTTATTAATGGTTACATAAATTCCAGTGATCTCTTCTTTACTTTCTTTTTTTCTATTATTTGATATGTAATTACAAGGATGCTTATTAGTGATGAAAATATTATATGTATGTAAAATTTGATACATTGTATGATTGGTACTTATGTTTCTTTCTGTTTTTGTAAGTAGAAATTTTAAATTTTGAAAATTGTTAAATTTACTATCTTTACCTTCATTAGGACATGGAAATGTGTGCTCATTTTATGAGTGTTGATATGATATGTTGTTACTAATGCACCTTTTTCATATTCTATTAGAATTGCATTTTTAATGAAATATTATTTCTTTATGTTTGTAAATGGATAAATATTGACAAGTATGTATAGTGAAATGAGATGTTTCCACTTAAAGTAGAGATATTATAATATTGGTAATCAGATTTGTGTTATGTTGAATCAAGTAAATTGTGAAGTAATGAAATGAAAAAATATGAATGTTGAGTAATGTTATCCAGTAATTAAATTTTTGATGGATAATAGGGAGTACTTGAATTATATATATGATGTTTATGTTTCTTAATTTTTGTAAGAAATAAAATCTATGTTATATTAATTTATTCTTAAATTGAGAAAGTACTCCTCATGCATGTGAACATCTAGTACCAGTGATATGTTGTGTGTTGTCTATAACCAGTACTTGGTTTGTGTGCTCATGAGGTGGTGAGTATATGTGTACCCACCCATGGAGGCTAAGTTTGTATTTGGGTATGGAAGAACCATTCCATCATTATGTTGCATATGTTGACCCTACTAAGTGCCAACCTACGGGTTGTTGATAAGTCAATACATGTAGGGATAGTAGCGTATCTTCTTTTTCATGAGTGGACATCATGGCATACGAATAATGGCAGTACGAAGTGATCTTAGCTTTCACCTCTTGAGGAAAAGTTAGTTAATGCTTCCCCTATGATGAACTTGAGAACAAAGTTCATATGTGTTATCCCTTATCCCCACAGTTCTTGAGGATGATATCAGTATTTTATGTGAGATTCTATGGATGTATTGGTTATCATTGATGTTTCATGCATTTGTATATACACTTTTGTGATCTAGCATGAGGAGGGATATTTTTGGCCCATGTTGTGATGTATTCCGTATTGCACATGTGGGTATGTGCAAGATCATGAGGGGCCAAACTATGCCCTTAAGTGGCAATGAAAAATCAGCAAATCAGGGTTAGTCAACTTGACATGAAAATTTTAACTAGCTATGAACCTAATATCAAAAAGTTGTAAGAATACAATTTATAGAAAATTGAATGTAGTTTCTAAAATACTAGGCCTTTTTTGAGAAAAAGTTAGTATGATTGGTGAAAAGTATAGATTTCAATGCAGCAATACAAAAATTTTAGGAAAAAAAGAAGAAGTAGGTGTATGTCTGACCACCTTAATCATTATCAAATGATAATATTTTATTATAAGATTTTATATATGAGTAGTAGACTCATGCCTAGATGTGATGCATATTTTTTTATAATTTTATTCCAAAAAAATTATTAATTATGAATTTTTTTCTACAACATTTTTAGAATAAAAAAAACCTCGTGTCTGACCACCTTAACTCATTCAAAAATTTACAAATTCAATTTTATTTTATTTTTCCTTATAGTAGGTGAAGCATAGAATGTGATGCATTTTTCAAATTTTAAAAATGTTATACCGTCTGAAAGTTATAGTCATTTTTGAATCAGTATATAAATTAGCACTTTAGAGGTAGCTCAATTAGAAAATAACTAATAATTACTTACCGAATTCAAAATTTGATAGCAATTATATCGATAGAAAGTTGATAATCTCCTTAAGATACCCTTTTCATTTTATCAAATTCGGGTGAAAAAAAAGTCGTCAGCCCAATTATCAAAGTTTTGAACTGACATTGCCACTTTTTGGCCCCTCATGATCTTGCACATACCCATGTTCTAACATGATGCATGAGATATGATGCCACACCCATAGGTGTTCCAACACATTGTTAGTGATGATGCCATGTTGCTGATGGTAGTGAGATGGGCTCAGGAACATGATGCCACGTACTTAGATACGTGTAGGTGCCCAATATGTATATTTATTTTATTCCTACTTGATGTAGAGTGATAGGTAGGTGCTTGCATACTTGTAGAGGGGGGCCCATGGTTGCTCAATTTTTGAGGACCGATAGGCATATGAGAGTAGCCTAGCTAGGTATACCTCTGGCTATGGAAATCACCTATTAAGAGGTATTGCTATGCGGGGTGTGACCTACTTGTGTTTTCTCCATGAGGTAAATTGTCATGTGACATACGATCATTGTGTGCTTTTTCCACTTGTTGTATGGTCATGCCGGGTGATATGATATGTTTTATATATCTACTTGATGTGGGGGATAGTGTCGAGGTTGCTACCCCATGCCATGTGATTTGTGGGGTCTTTTCAGGATACATGAAGGGCTATTGTGAGAGCCAGATGATTGTTCCCTCCTTCCTCATTGGTTGACTAGATGTAGTCACATAGTGATGCAATGTAAATTTTATGATATTTTTTTATCTTTTCTCATGTGGACCAACAATTTATTTATGTTATCTGTGATAGTCTAGCCACAAATTGTGAAATTTTATTGCATGTAGCTCTTGGGGTTACATTTCATTTATTGTTGCAATTCCATGGATTTTCTTACCTTATTGTTGGAATTGAAGATTTAATTTATTTTGTTTGCAGACTTTGTTGGCTAAGCTATTCATCCTTATTTTTTTTGAAAGTTGGTCTTGTGTTTTAATGTGATTCATCTTCAAGACTGGAGGAGACGGTCTTAGAGAGTGTATATGAGGAAGTAGACATAGGGAACCCCCATAGTATGGAGGTATGTGAGGTTGTTATGCAGCCATGACCACTACCTACCTTAGAGTGGTGACTCTCCCTTGGAGGCTAAACACCTTACTCCAAAAAAGGGATACTGGTCACGTGGTCTTGTATGGAAGGTTTCATTGTATTGTGAGTAACCCATCCCCATCAAGCCACTGAGTGAAATATGGATTCAGATGAGATCATACCCAAAGCACATGTACATACCTGATCTTGAGCTTTGTGTTGTTGTAAATGCATGTTAGTATCACATATTGTGGTAGAAGTGGACTTTCATGTTGTTATGTTCATATATCATCATGTTTTATGATTTGTGGTGCTAACTATGCTATGAATTTGTGAAATTGAAAATGTATCATGAAAGAGTGTTTTTTTTAAAATGATATATGATCTTAAAATGCTTAGTTTAAATATATATTTTCTTAGAAAGATGATAAATGATAGCAATTTGATTCATATTGTATGATTTGGCATGCTTGCTAAAGGAGGATTGATAGAAAATAACGTATTTGATTGATTGTTTTAAACTATGTATGAATTCTATATGGAGATCATATGGAAAACTTAAAAATATTTCTATGATGAGCCTTAAATGTGTATAGTAATGATAAACTTTTAAAAATAATAATAATTATAACATTGATAGCTAAACTCTTCATGATTACTTGATCTACATTGATGTTGATATACACATATGTATTGTATTTAACCATATTAATGAGGATTATTTTATGTCTTTCTTTGGATCTAACGAACATATATATTATTAGTATTGGGTAAAATATATTTCAGGACTAATGTCTGGTATGTTTCCATCTTAGCCTTTATGACTTCCAGGAGTAAGTCGAGTTTTAGGGGAGAAGAATGTAGTGTCTCTCCAACTCTGTCATTCCAAGGAGGTAATAGAGCCTCAAACTTTGGATTGTAAGTACAATGAGGTGAGTATATTTAATGTTAAATACTATTCCATCTAATAAATAACATGTTACAATAAATGAAATACTATGATGTTGTATCATGTTGTTATTTACATTTTTTAATAGTATATTTATGATGGTACTTTATTGAGTTAATATATTAGTTGTTTACATTAAAAAAAATAGATTAGTAGGTTAGGATGATTGCCACTAATTCTTAAACATTGTGTCTTATATGCCAGTAGAAGATTTAAATGGAAATATGCTCATATTGATAGAAATAATTTATTTAAATACTTCAAGTTAATGCAATATTGTATGGATATATGTTGTGTATGATGTACTACATCTTTCTATGTATTTTTCCATTGGTGTTGGTACAAAGTGAGATGGAGCCATAGTCACTTGCTTGCGAGATACACATGGTGTCCTGTTATCCTTCACTGTGACTATCTATGTTTATGTGCTTTGGCTATATATCCTATGTGCTAACTTGAATAGGTACCAGACACATTCCACCTGAGCTACAAGATTTGAGTGTGTCTATTTCCCCAATGGTGGTTATTCAGAGATGACACATTGACCAACTTCCTTAAGCCTATCCTCGTCGTGTTAAATTGAACATGATTTGTCTTTGAAATAACCTTATTACATTTGACTACTGCTATATGGTAAAGGCCAATAACCCTAACCCTATGTGGATACCCTGTGATAAGTGTCCTTGTGTTTAGATGCCTTTTGTAAAAGTTTTATTGCAAATTATGAGATTTGTTAGATTAATAATTTTATTTAATAGTCAATTTTGATTAAATGAGTTTAAATAAATTATTATATGGTTTTTTTTTTGTGATGAAATAATGATTGAATAATATTTGGGGCATTTGAGAATAATTGGGGATTAGAAGGAAGTGAATATTTATTAAATATATGATTTAGTGTTATATTGAGTTTTATAGTGTAAATATTTATTAAATATTTAAAATAGATTAATTGATATTTTAAAAAAGATGAATATGACATATATGTGCTTATTTTGATAGGCATTGCATTATCATGATAAATTATGTATTTGAGAATAAAGAATGTATTTTAATTATTAGTTATTTTAAATATTTCAAAAAAGTGAAGTGAAAAGTCCTTTTTGGAAAGAAAGAAAGAAAGAAAGAAATAGGAAAAAGAAAAAGAGTTCTTTTTGGGGTTATTTTTTAAAAAGTTGTATTTAGCTCTCAAACCCTTCTACATGAGAAATTTGATTTTTTTGTTGGGAGAAATTTATTGAAAAGATTGTTTTGGGTATGAGCTCAATGGATTAGTCTCTTCAAATTCTTCTTGATGTCCAAAAGATTAAAGCTATGATCGGGTATGTGAAGAGTTCTTCAATTTTAAAGTTTTGCTCAGGTTCAAGTAGATTTTTGTTGATTTCTCTCTCTCTACTCAATCTTTTCAATCCAAATCAGTTTTGTTTGTTTATCAATAAGATTTTGAATGTTTCATATTATTACACATTTTGGTTTCATGCATTGTATCATTTGTTTTAAAAAAAAAATGTCAAAAACGTGCCCTAGGTAGTGTTATGCTACCCAAATTTTTAGAAATAGTGAAAATGTGAATTTCATGTTAAAAGAGGGGTGTTGGGCACATTTAGAACCAAAGAGTATATTTAGAATTTTAATTATTGAAAGTTGAAAATTGAAGCTATTTTAATGGAGTTTATAAGAGTTTATGGTTTTGCTTGAAAAATAGAAGAAATATAAAACGTGGAATTTGAGTGTTCTGAATTCATATTATTTTGTGGAATGATAGAATGATATAATATAATTTCTTACTTGACTCAATTTGAGTCCATTCTCATATAGTTATGGTCATTTGAAGGTTGCATGTAAATAGTGATATAAAAATGCAAATGTGATACTTTATGTGAATAACAGAACTTCATTGTGAATTCGGAATTGAAAATTTATTTGAAAAGTGTGTTGTTGGGTAGATTTAGACCAATGTGTCTTAATTTTATAGTTTAAATCAAAATTTGATTTTTGCACTTTTTATTCATCGCATCATTTTGTGTGCTATCCAGAACCCGTCATTCATCATGTTGGACATGAATTAGATTTTGATATAGGTTGTCTTTGCTACAACAAATTAAAAAAATAAAAATTGAAATGGTCATAGAACATTCATGTGAGGCCCCACCTAAATATATCAACACATATACCTTATATGATGAGGTCTCCTCAGGGTATGTTATTTGAGTTTGATAATATATATATATATATATATATATATATATATATATATATATATATATATATATATATATATATATATATATATAACTCTTAATTGTGATTATGTTTCTCACACAAAATAGTGTAACTATGTTCAAATTGAATCTCATATATACAGTGAAATTGAAAATACAACATGGCATAGTTGATACAAAGTATTAACTTAGAATGAACAAATGTTTAAAGGGGGTAAAGTATGGGTCTTTCACTTAAGGGAGACAAAGTAAATATAAATGTTTTGTATTATATGATGAACTTAACTTCATTATTATTTGTATATGATGCTATATTGTATTGATGATTTAGATTTGTTGTGGTGTGATCTTGGTTTTGAAAGAAGCGAGTGGAATAGAACAAGTCTGATGATGAGGAGGTATGTAATTTACTCTTATGATAAGTAATTTACTTTTATGATAATAATAAATGTAACTAGCATTAATTTCATTCTCTATATGATAATTTTAGTTGGTTGAATATGTTCTTGTTAATTTCAAATAATATAATAATTTCCATGATGTGAGTTATGACAAGAAGGTTAGGTGAATAAATTTTAAATCATGTGGTATCATTTACTATGTTAATTGTTTTATTACTATGAATAGAGGAGGGTAATATTGTATGGTGATTAGTGATAGTGATTTAATAACATAGTACATTTATGTTATGGATTGGTGTAGAAATCTTTTAATAAGTATACAAGTCAAGTACTCATCAAGGGAAGCTGATGGCTCTCAAATGAAGGTCAAATCAAACTATAATAAAATATTATCAAATATTATAATTAGATTTATATGATCCAAAAATAAAAGATGTAAGGAACAAGAAAATATTGAGGTGAAACACTCCTTAACAATTTATTGAGCAAATACAAATATGCAATATAAAATACATTATATAAATAAATTATATATTAAAATGAGCATTAATGTAATATTAAATATATAAATGAAAGAAATGGAATTGAACAAATGTGTGAATAATAAAATGTGGACGGGAATGAAAGACCACCACTTTTATCAATGAAGTCCTAAACTCTACACTATTTTCCCTTTAAATGTAATGGATGCTGAACATATAAATAATTTGTATGTTTTAGAGAAGGTTACATTTTGAGACGATAATAATGAGGCAAGATTTTAGGCCAGGGAATTTAAGCCAGTGGAAGGAAAATATCTAATCAATAGGGCAGGTACTATGTTTAATGATGATGCCAATAGATGATTCCCTTGTCTTTATTTTTTTCATCTACTCTGACCCTTGGTGAGACCTGGAAGCCATTTTTTAATATAATTGTGCTAGGGAATTAATGGACGAGAGGGACATGTCATTAATAAGGCATGGCGTCCCTTTCCTTTGGGGGGGAATAGAAGATTCATTTTTATGTTCTCTGTGTATCTCTCACAAGGGGGACACATTTTCATTCTACCACAACAAATGTGTGTTCTTCCGGTGTTCAATCCTTACATTTACCTATCCCCTTTGCTCATGGAGTTGTTGATCTAGTAAATGATGGTATTCAAGAAGAGATAGAACCAATGACTGTTTCAAATTTTGATTTGGGGTGAATCAAATAAGTGAAGTAGAAGATTTATGCCTCTACTATTTAGCATAAAGCCACCAGATATTGGAAGAGAGAAGGCGTAGCTGTTGCAGGAATATTAATGCATGTGGGAGACTACATTAATCACTTACAACCCCGTATAGCTGTTGTTCAATTTGAAAGACCAGAATCCAGGTCGGAAATGCATGCTGGAAACTTCACTGCCTTGAGCATGGTATTCAGCTTGATGGGCAGATGCCCAATGATAAGACCGTTGGAGGAGGGGATGATGTTTTCAATACATTTTCAGTGAGAGTGGAGCTAGGAACCATGTTCCTTGGGCTGTATTTGTAGATCTGGAACCTACTATTATTGATGAGGTTTGCACCAGCATGTACCATCAACTCTTTCACCCAGAGCAGCTTATCAGTGATAGAGAAGACACGACTAATAACTTTACATGTGGCCATTACATTTGGTACAAATATGCACACTCAAGTATCCCTATTTAATTTCAAATGTGTATGGAATCTTTTGTGTTAGACTAGTCTCTTGATTGTCTTCTTGAAAGGCTCATGGTAGTTGGGTTAAGTCCAATTGAAACCATGCATTATTGATTTTATTTATTTTTCCTTTAGCTGCTTTAGTGTCAGTATAGAAAAATCATTATTATTATTATTTTTAGACTGTCTATGGCCTCCTTTGGTATTGTGTTGGGTGTCACTTTAGTGCTAGGACAATTTGAGTAAGGGTCTTTTATTTTTGCTTAGTCTCCCACTATGTTCAGCTGTCCAAACACTACCTTTTAGTTGAAGTTTCCCTTGTATTTTATCATCATTTGGGGAAATTTCATTTCTTATCTTCTGAGATTTTTGGGATTGGAATGTTTCCCTGCAGCATCACAGCCACCATTCTAGGAAATTCTCAGGATCTTTTGGGATCAATTATTGCATGCTGCTAGATATCCTATCTTGCCAGTATTAAAAGGATTTAGCACTGCCAAACTTGTAATGTAACCCACCTCTTTTATTAGTCTTGATCTATTAGCTCATATTTTTTTGTTACATGGTATACCTTTCTTTATTCTAAATTGAATTAGAATTAATCCCTAACCACACTTGCTCACTTGTATCACTGTCTATGCCATGGACTCTTATCTATTGGTCTTTTCTTTATATTATGTATACTTTTGCGTTCTTAGTGTTTATTTTTATGCCTCTATGTGTTGCCTACATATCCACCATTTTGCAATGTTGTTCCTTTATATTTTCGTGCAATGATTCTCCATACTATGTTTTCCTAGAACATCCTAAATTTTTGTTTGGTTTGGGACACTGTTGCAATGTAAATGTATGCCTGGTTGCATTCTGCTAAAGAATGTGTTGTTTGTTCATGTCTTTCTCTTGACATTTAAAAAAAAAACTGTTCCCTTAAGAATTTTATTACTTCCTTAAACTTACATAAGGAATTATTCTCTCATTCATTTAAACAAGGGAAAGAATAAGTTTATTTGCCTTAGCATATTCCAAATCAGTTTTTGTCCTCTTATTAAAGTAGCTTTTCTTTGTTCCCCTTTGCACAGACAAGTGTAGGTTATTTAAAATATGTGAGCTAAAGTTCTTTTATTTATGGTATCTCAAGTAATTTAAAAAAAAAATTAGTCATCTTAACTTTTAATAGGGCTATAGGTTTAATCAAGTAATTTAAAGAGAAGTATAATTTAAGAATGTTTATTTTGAGAAAAGTGTTTTTTCTTTCTGTTGTTTATTAAGTTAAAAATTATTTAGTGTTTTACTTAGCTAGAATTTTGATTTGTTAAGTCTCTTATTTCTTACAATAGAACAAGAATTAATTGCTATGAAGGTGAATTTTTATATTAGTTCTCATATGAAATAGCTAATTAAATGTATTAGGAATTCAAGTCTTTAGTAAATTTAGTTAAGTTGATTTTAATATAGTAAATAAGTTATCTGATTTGAAAATCAAAAATTAGTAATTATTTAAAGGTGATAATGGAAATTAAAGTTGATGAGTTGGTTTATTATAATTTGATGAGTGGAAGTAAATAATCCAAATAACTATTTATTCACTTTACTTCCTATAATAAATGGTTTATGCTCTTTTATTGTTAATATGTAATTATGTGTAATGATTAATTCCAATTGTTATTTTGAAAATTATGTTGATAATTAATTAGATGAACTATTTCCTTAGCTTGTTTACTCTAGTGTAAAGGGTCAACTTTAGGAATTAATTTATTAGTGGATAAGTGTTCGTTGGATCGTTAATATAATAAGAAACGGGTTTGTGAGTATCACTACATCATTACTTCAAAAATATGAATGAATGAAGATTGACTCTAAATTATATAGTTGAATATTAATAAAATATAATAGTGTTTGATGGTTTACAGAAACTTTACCTTAATGTAATGAATATGCTAGTGACCTCCATAGATTGGGAGGTCCATTGTGGATCTCAAGCTATTTAATTTGAAATTTCTTAGGAATATATGGACTTAGGTTTCAAGTAAATGTGGGGACATTCACCCTCAACTTAATCTCAAATAAAATTATCCTTAGATTTGTTTTACATAATATATCTCTAGTTGGTTTTCATCTTTGTGTTGCCTACGTAGATGGTTGCCGATGGGTCACTATAGGATGAAATGAACTATTGAGAGTGTTTCATACCCACTTCTATCATTCTTTAAATATTGGTTTCAAGTCAATACCAAACTACAAAGTCTCTGTGCTTTACATAGGCAAGGTGATTAGAGATGAGCCCCCAAGACTTAGGTCTAGACCTTAGGACGCGTCTTTGTATAGATTAAAATAAGTTTGGCTTATGCTCTATTGATATCATGTCCACTTCTTTTTTTTACCAATTCATATGTAACTACAATACGATTCACCCAACCAATATATTGACGATGAATTACCTTTACGATTATGTATCTAACATTCAATGGATCTTATATATTATGTCTCTAGTGGTGCAGTCACGTATGCAGGTACAAGTACTAAAGACAAGGAAAAGAAAAGTTAATAAAATTAGAAAGAGTGACGTAGGTATGCAAAGCTATGACATTTTTATTATTTGGACATTTTAATTAACTATATTTATTTTAAAGTAGGTTTATAGTCTTTCTGGATGCTAATTAAATGATTAAAAAATAGATTCCTAATCTAGTATTTAAATAATATGGTGCATAATTATTGATTTAGAAAAACAAATATTTCCAAAAGAGTTAAGTTGGAGTAGTATAAACAGGTTGTGTGATGTCTAATTGAGTGTTTAAATTTTGGGCATTACAATTCCATATATTTTTATATTTTGGTTTGAAAGCGGTCTTTCAAGTTAAAATGCTACTTTTAGATCCCTTATAGAATTTTACTAGAAATTGATATTTTTGTGTTTTAGAGCTCTTTGCTCAACTTTTTGGATAATAGACTTGTCATGAAATATGTTGGAATGTTTAGATTCAATATTTAGTTATCGGATCACCTTGGGATCTATGTCCTTGACGTTGTGTCCAATTGAGTGTGTGTTATGTAATTTGCTTGCCTCAAGTGCTTTTTGTGTTAGTATAATTTTACATTAGTTATTGTTCTTGTTTTTGACCTTTTATACTGAGCTAATATCATCCATTTTGAAATAATGTATTTGTAATTAATTATTAAATTACTCTCTATCGAATAAGTTAATAATTTTAGAATTCATATTGCATATTCTAAAAGTGGTTTATGTGTGTTTTACATGTATGTTCTCCTCATGCCTTAGAACTTGTTGACTTTGGGATGTGACGTGGAGATGAAATTTCCTATGAGAGGCAAGGTATTGATTTTGGATTCCATGATTTTATGAGAGGATTATTCATTTTGTGTGAGCTACTTGTGCTACACAATGACAATTTCTCATTTATTTTACTCTATCACCTAACCTCATTATAGATAAAGTAGAACCCTATATGCATTACTTTATGAAAAGTAGATAACGGATTTTATTATTCATGTGTTGAAGTGAGTGTCCTATGTTTGGCATGTGTGTAAGCCTACTCCCTAATGTTTCATTATTGTTGTGTTTGGGTCATGTGTTCATCTCCTAGCACGGTGGGGTGGGCCTAAGGGTTCCACATGGTTGGGTGGCGTGGCCAATCACCATTAGGGACTAGGGTTCTTCATTAGTAGTGACTTCAACTTTAGCATTGAGCTTCATCTTTTTCCTTTCCTCCTTACTTATCTCTTATTATATTTGGTTCATGTTATATCACTCTTGTGTATGTTATTAAGGACTCATGCCCTATGTAACGTAATCTTGTAAGATGGATCCTTAATATCAAGGAAATGTAAATATAAGCAATAAGGAGATGCTTAGTAGTAGTTTTCGTGTTTCAGTGTTGGTACTGAACATGCTTTTTATAGCTCCTCTTTTGGTATTTTCATAGTTAATATTATCATAGGAACACTTCAATTGGTGCTCTAAAATGAATATCAGTATACTCTTGTGATTATGTTTTTTGGTGCAATCGAGTGCTTGCCACCTTGATGTGCCTATTTATAGTACTCCATGTGGTGGGGGTTATTATTCCCCCTTATTTTCCTAGCTTCTTTTAAGAAGGTCAATAAGATTATCATATGATGGAGTATTCTATCATACCAGCTAGTATTTCATTATACGACAAAATAGTTCCTTGTACGACTTAGGAACTTCATCATATGTCATCGAGATTTTTTTTTTTTTTGGGTAAAAGATTTTATCATATGATAAAGTAAATGAGTTTATCATATATCAAGGAGTGGAAACTTATTCCCTTAGCTGGAAGATGTAAGTTGACTTTTTAGATACCATTTTTGGGAAATGCACCCTCCCAAATCCTAAACAGATCAATCTTTCGATCATCCTAATAGCAATTATATGTGTATTTATGTTTGTCTATGTGATTAATCAGTAAATGAACTTGTATGATTAACCATGGTAGGAATTGTCCCTTGGGCTTAAAAAATAAAAATAATTAAAACAAACATCAATATGGAAATGTATATCATAGTAATTGGATAAACTCTTGTATATTAATCACTTTAACAATAGCGAGGTAGTAGACGCATGTAACCATCCCTTGAATTTTATTAGCGTGCTTGGGAATCCTTGGTGGTGTTGTAAGACTTCCGCTTGCATATGTAGATATATAGTTGTGTCATATTTCTTACAATTCTTATATTATTTAATGCTTATTATTTTAGTTGGTTTCATTGTTTTAATATTACTAGTAAAAAAAAAAATTATGTTTGTTTTGATCCTTGTTCCAAGGATTCCCCGGTGGGGCATGACAAAAATGTTTCAAGGTTTAGATTAGTTGGGAATACTCATTGTAGTTGCTAATGTATTTTTTAATTCATTTGTAAATATTGTTTTTTTCTTTTATTTGATTTATTATATTTATGGTTCATAGGGTTTGAGGGATTTATTGTTAGGTATTAGAGTTATTTCTAATCATTGAAAAGATCTTTAAAATATCAAAATTATATCTTCATTTCTTTAACCTAAGTTGTGATAAAATATACTTCTAAATAAAATAATGGCATTCTTATCATGTGATACAATGGAGGTTTTTTCTTATAATGAAGAAAAACATTTTTAATGATATCTAGATGTAAAAGGTTATAAAAGACATGTAGAATAATTACATTATCTAATAACATACAAAAGACACTAAACCATATCCTAAGGAGAGATGTTTTCAAGAAAAAACAATGATAGGAAAGGTTTGGAACAAAGTAAGAATCTAACTTGAATTTTTTTTCTTAAAAGACATATCTATGAAGTGTACTTGATGGTCTCATAACTATTAGAAGGGTGACAATTTTTAGAGGGAATAATAGTTTATAGAATGAACAAATCTATAATTCTAAGTTCATCTATGACAAGTTATATTCGTATTATGGTAATATGAAGTGTAGTTAGAAAAAGTGAGACTAGCAACTAATTTTTAAGCTTGATATGAACCAAGTAACAATTGCCTGACCCTTTCTTAATACTAGAAATAAATATTAAAACTCTAAAAAAAGTATTTCTTGAGATTTTTGTAGGTTCTACTACTATCCTATAAAACAAAAAAATTAGAATAAACTCTAGAAATTGAGTGTTTGAATATAAGGGAGAGATTACCCCTCTAATCAAATTAAAAACATTATGATTAATTTGAATAATTTTGATTCTCAATTATTTAGCCAATTATATGTGCGAGATTGATTATGTTATATCATACAAAATTAAAATCATTGAAAGGAAACTTGAATGTAAATTTATAATTGATAAATTTATGTAATAAATTAACTAGATTAAATGACTTGCAACTTTTTTGCACTACAAAAGACCTATTAGTTAGATCTATATTCACCGTTCTTTGAAAAGTGTGAAAATGGATTTTTGTTGTTGTAATACTTTTACAAGGAAATCTAGGTAGAATATACTTTTAATATACACAAAATCATTTACTAGTTAAACGATACAAACAATAGTAAAATATGTCATGTAATATGAATGGTGTATTAAATACACATTTAATCCTTCCATATATAGGAAAGGAAGAGGAGTAGAGGTTGAATTTTGATACTTTGAATTTTATTCTTGAAGATGAAACATCGTTATCTTACATGAAATGTGTTTGATCATGTTGCAAATATGCATGCAATCATTGCCTAAAGTGATGAGGACACATGTTTCAATACTATGAAGTAGGAAAAAAATATAAAAATGCCCAAGTGCACTTAATCTAGGTGTGAATATTTCAATAAATACAAAGTTGATTACCTAGCTAATTTGACAATGACTATTTACATTAACAAATCCCATGAAGATAAAACCTACATATTTTTTATGTCTGATAGTGAGTCTCTTCTAGTGTGTGATATTAGGTGCTCCTATATAAATCCATCATAAAGGGAAGGATAAAATCAAGTGAGAATATAACTTTTATCAAAAAGAGAAATGATGGAAATATGAAATTGTATACAAGTGTGAAAATAGTGAGGTGGTGGAAGTAAGAAATCATGATGATATTCCAAGTACTAACTCTATCATAATTTATAAAACTATACCCTTGTATGAGAGGAAATCTTAAGACTATGGAGCTCTCTATAAGGTAGTAGAACCTAAAGTGGTTATTGATGCTTAACGAAGAATATAAGATTTTATCTATGAATTCCAAACAATATTTATTCCCAATTGAAGCAAGAGAAATGAAAAATTTATCAATGAAATCTTCCCATGTGAAAAAAATAGACATTTGTAAATCATACGCACGAACCAATGATAATGAAGAAATATATAAAATATCCTCACTTGCTATACATGAAGATTGATGTAGAACATGAACCAAATATATGGATGTATCGAAAATAGAATTGGTGTGGACGTCAAAAAAAGTTCCTATCACCTCTATAAATTAATATTTTATAAAATAAGCCTAATATATCATGTAATTAATTATCTTTACCAACTATAGTGAAAACAAAACTATGAATATCCTACTACCCTAAATCATAAGAAATTAAATATTGAGAAACACTCAACAATAGAGAATACTTTTGGAATAATTTTGATAGGGTAACAATGACTCTATAATCAATTAATCTGTCATACCCAAAAAAATAAGGCACCAAGATATTTATAGAGCTTGTGCATCAAAGGAGTGTGTCCATTCTTTTAAAATCTAATTTGCACATCTAGGTTGACATTTTGCATCTAAAGAAATAGCTTTCTATGCACTTCTGATGTTTTGAATAAAAATTTATAAACAACTAACACCTCTCCTTCTATTATGGTAAATTTATATATAGACCAAAAACTACATAAAAGCTTACAAAATCTACATTTGGTTATCCTTTATATATAATTTTTTTTACTAAAAGGAAAACTATTTTTATAGGGACTAGAAACCCAAGTTGAACAATAGAATAGAAAAAAAACTCTTAAACAAAAACTACCTTAGAACAAAGCACTAAATAGATGCCAAAAAGCCCTAAGAAAAACAAGGTAGAGCAACCCAGCAAAATAACAGAAAGGAAACCAAATATAACTACAAATTTTTTACAAGACTATGATTCTTTTGAATAATATCATCATTAATTTCTTTCATCTTCCTAAAAATACTTTCAATCAGGATCATACCATTATCTTTTATATGAAGCATCGTAGTGGATCCTTACATGGTCTTATCTATATCCTTTGTATTATCTTCAATATCCTCCATAGGAACTTTTTCAATCTATTCTAAGAACCTATTTCCATAGTTTTAGCCTTCTTCATTAACTTAATATTGATCACAGGTAAAGTGGAATTACCCTTTGAGATGGTCTGGAGCACTTCATCCTATTTACTAAGCCTTCTCAAACCATCACTGGTATTATCCATAAAAATTTTTCTCACCACCACAATAGATCTCATATTTTTTTGGACCCTTCAAAAATCATCCTCCAAATATTTTATACATTTCTTGTAGTCATGTTTCGAGCTCTTTGTGACATTCACTAGTGACTACATATTAGCTAGAATATTGTCCAAATTGTCCATGGTCAGGTTAGATTTTTCTTTCAATGTGTTAATATCTAAAATAATCCATAAAAAACAAGGATTTTTGGTTATCTAAGAAATTCTTGAAACTGACATTTCTTGTAGTATTATCTAGCACAAAAGAGCCCATCTCCTTTAGAGTTACCCTATCCCCATCTATGGGTACCTTTGGATCAATATCTAGATCCTCATCAAGACCAAAAGACTCAGGCTAAGAGAAGATGTCATTCTTATTGGATTTGATGATAAAACAACTCATAGCTCCCAAGAACACCTGCACATAAACACATGCAATAGAAAGAGAGAGAAGTAGGAATCTAGAGAGGTGTGAATGCATGGATCCATGAGAGAGGAGACATTCTTGATGTGCAAAAACAATAGTTGCAATTCAATAAAAATAATTTTTCTCATTTACAAATTCATCAAAACAAGAGGAGATCAATTCTTATAAAAGGAGATCTAAAACCCTAAAAAGGTAAAACCTAGGTTGCACAATAATAATTAATAAAGTATTTAATTATTATATGCATAAAGTTTATCTTAAACATAAAGAGATAATAAGTGACTTAGTAATTAAATCAAACATGATTTAATTAATAAGAAAATAATTTATTACTCTAGCACCCCCCTTAAGATGAACTTTGGGAGAACCTAAACACCTAGAAAGAACGATTGAGAGCAAATGGGTCCTGGCAACAAAAGGCTTGATTAGCTACCCAAGTACAAAAGAGAGTATCTATAAAGAAGAGAAATAGAGAAAACCACATGGGAAAAACTCTACTCTAAAAAGAGACAAAGACTAGTCTGATGGACTAAAGAATCCTTCAATACTAGGGAATGTTCTAGAAAATAGGAACAAGGATGAACATGTAGAACATCACTGAAGCAAGAAGTTGTAAACTATGTCAAGAGGTAACTGTTGATCTAAAGATCCTCCACTAAAATATGACTAGGTAGAGAAGACTATAATCTACATGAGTACCCTCAAATGACACTACTTGAATCAGGAGGCAAACAAAGGAAAACAAATGAAGTCAAAGATACATAATACTGTAATCTGCATGAGTTCCCTCAAATGATACTACTCAAATTAGGAGGCAAACAAAGGAAAACAACTGAACTCAAAAATATAGATGGCATAAAAACACCAAAAGTCTGAAGAGATGATCAATCAAAGCTTGAAGAGTGCATCCAAAAATAGGAAAGAGAAGAGTGTCCATATGGTAAATGATCCATCTCACTAGAATATATAGGTACTGAGCCACTATAGCTACCTAGTACATAGAATTAAATACTAAATGCATAGCTCACACTATCAAACAAAGGAGCTAGTAGAACAACAGTAGAAACCTCCTCATAATTATGACAAGGGAGAAATGAGAGGTATACTAAAAATATCATCCAATATGAACTGCATGATGAAGAAGAATCTAAAACATCAAAGGTGCAAAGAGAGTACAAACACATATAGATATACCTGAGGCTAATGTCATTGGAGGAACCCTCACATGAAAAAATTAGATGGAAAACAAAGGAAAACATCAAACCCCCCTGACACTTTATAATGGAGTGCGAGTACATAGAGCATGAACATGTGGAAGATCCCATACATGTAATAGAATGACACTTTATCTTGGTGCATGTACATAAAAGAATTCTACAAAAGTGAATTATACATTACTAAAAGAAAAAGGAAGGCAACTGAAACAAAAGAACAACCTAAGAAAGGCCATTCCTTAAAAGGAAAAGAACCCAAGACTTGAAACATCCAAGATATACACCAGATTGCAAAAAATGCAAGAAACCAAATAAAATATACCTAGAGAAGAATCTAGAAAAATGACTCACAGCACTGGAAATTTCTTAGAACAAGCTTTCCAATGATTTATCATTTTCCCAAAATGGAGTCCAAATGCGCAAGATAGAGCTCCTAGAGTGAAAAAATGAGCATCTACATTTTACAGTAAAAAAACATTAAAAAAGAAAAACATAAATTCAAACCTCTAGATTTGGATAGATCTCAGAACTAGGTTTTTGACAATATCTCATTTTTCTGATTTCAACACCATATGCTCAAGTTATGAGCAAAAAACCATAGGTATGTTGATGGGCCCAAAAATGGTGTCGAGGTGTATTGACATGTGATGGGCCCCTTGTCACCATACAAATAGGGGATGAAGCTACATCCACTAAAGGATTAAATTTGATGGCCAAATGGTTGTCTCCACCCCAAAAAAATTAAATTTTTTTTAAAATCATCATACTTGCAATGGGATGTGTGCTAGGGTCGTACGACCCTAGTACACAATTTTTTTTTCCTCAAAATGCAACAGAATCCAAATTAGGCATGCATTATATGGTTTTGGGGGTTCTTGGCCACTGCTAGCTTAATGAAAAGGTTCATTTTAGCCAAAAATGCTCCAAAATATCAGTGACTACCTTGGGATCCATGTCAGTGCCGGTTGCAAATTTTTTTTGCCACAGATTCTAACTTTGTCTAAAATGGACAAAATTTATATGGATCTAGGGGTTCTTATATGCTTTGAATGCAACCATGAGGTGTGTTTGAATCTAAGATGACCAAAAATAGAGGCTTCCCCACAAATTCAATAGAAAACCCCTCTAAAATGCAAGTCTGACGAACAGGACCAAATTTTTCAGGACGAGGACATGGGAAAAGAAATATGAAGCTCTGATACCATATTGGAGTTGATGAGAAAAAAAACCACAGCTCCCAAGAAAACTTGTATGCAAACACCTTTCATAGAAAGAGAGAGAAGAAAGATGCTAGAGAGGCCTGAATGCATGGATCCATGAGAGAGGAGACAATTTTGATGTGCAAAAAGAAAAGTTTCAATTCAGTAAAATGAATTTTTCTCAATTAAAAGTTATAAAAACAAGAGGAGATCAATCCTTATAAAAGGAAATCTAAAACCTTAAAAGGGTAAAACCTAGGTTGCACAATAATAATTAATAACATAATTAATTATTATATGCCTAAAGTTTAGCTTAATTAGAAAGAGATAATAAGTGACTTAGTAATTAAATCAAACATGATTTAATTAAGAAGAAAATACTTTACTAATCTAACAATTCTTACATTGAGAGGATTTACTATTTTTATTAAGAGACGTAGGTCAAGAAATCTTCTCTTTGCATTTTGCACTCGATATGGAAGCCCTAGCCACACCTTTTCCTTTTACATTAGTACTAAGGTGCACATAATCTAGCACATATTTTGGGACTTCATCATCTGATAACACAGTTATCTTACAACCTATAACATTAGGGAAATGAACCTTCGACATAGAAGATGAGGGAACTTTCTTTTAATAACTATGAAAAACCTTGTCACCATGAAAATCTACATCCTCATCGTCTGAGGATGTGTCATCACAATGCACCCTAACAATCTTATTATATTAAATTCATGATTTAGCAACAAGGCTTCTCTTTTCATGAAATTCCTTTTCATAATCCATAATAAAAAGAATGAAGCCCTCGTAGAGTATGGGGAAAGTGAGAGATTTCTCATGAGACCTAGTAGCAATATTCATAAAAGAAATCAAATAGCAGGGAAAGAAATTGAATGTATTGTGATGAAAATATCTGAAAATAAAAAAATGGTAATTGAATATGGTACCTAATTTATCATCCCAGGTAAGGTAGTGCATGATAACCTTAGTAATATTATTCCATGCCTTGGGAAGGAAATTTCTATTAAATCCCATTTTGGTGTTCTTCTTCACCTTACCTATTTTGTTTGGAATGAAACAAATGATTCTACCACTTTAAAAGAACATTTTTTCCTCTATGGGATATTTTAGGTCCTCAATTACATTGTTGGAAACCTTTTCCATAAGTTATTTATTTACTTTCAATTCTAGGAAATAGATACATAAAACCCCATCTTTCCAAACATGAAAAACATTCTGAGTAAGAAGAGCATCGGTGCCATGGAGTTTCTCAATATACCATATCAATCCACCCACAGAAAACTCCCTCCACATCGACTCAATGTTCTAATAATTCTCATAGATAATGTGATCTAAATGATTTCTATCACCCCGTATTCTATAAATCCCCCAATCAGAAACAAAATGAGAAGAAGGGTATCTCAAGCTTCTAAGGGAAGAAATCACAAGAGAAAAGAGAATAACAAAAAACTGTGTCCTCTTCATCATAAATGAGATCTTCCTAAGGACACCTTTTCACATGTCATTCAATATCATTTCCAAAAACTCCTTACACATAGCACTCATCATAATCATTAGGAAGAAATATTTAGAGATTCATTGGGATCCTATCATTAATATCTTATTCACTTTTCAACTATGAATAAACTCTAATATTTTCTAACCTATCCATAACATAATTTCTCTCAGGGTACATATGATAAAATATGTATTCATCAAAGTCCCCAAGCATCTCAAGAAAATATTTAATAATGGATCTAATTGTCCAATTTAGGGGGGAATGTGCAATTCCTTCAAACCAATTGATAATGTTGAGAGTGGAAATTTCAATCAAGACACTTTTCAAACATCTCTCCATATCCATTCATATCCCTACATAGGTTGTGAAATGTTGTACAAAGTGGTTTGTATGGTTACCCAAAATCTAAAATGGATAAAGTTATTGTATTGAAAGGAAATAATAAAAGAGTTTTTTGAGGGGAATCATTAGGATGAATGGACCTACTAGAAAGTGCACACCTATTTTATTTATTTTTTATTTCACTACATTTCAAGGATAGATGATCCGCTAAGCTCACAACATATGAACCATTGAATAGATGCAAAAATTCCTTCACTTTGATAGAAGATGATTATGCCAAATGGAAAGTGTAAATAGGAAAGTAAGAACTAGAAAAATAATGCTACGAAAGATGAAATAATATGAATAGAGAGAGACATAAGATTGTAAACTCAATTCCAATAGCATATCTTTAATAAAAAATAGTGAGCAACCTGTGATCCAAATTTTAGCCTTTAATGGTAGGTATTGGACAATATCAAATGTTAGGAGTAATTAGACTCACCCAAGACCTATGTAGAATCCTTAGATCTAAAAACATCAATGTATAATTTTATCTTGTATTTCTACCTATCACTTGCACATAAAAATAAGGAAAAATAGTAGTGGAAAGGGGTTTTCTATAGTTAAACACTAGTAGAGGAATTAATCTTGAAATAAAATAGTAATTAATAAATAAAGAAGTTTGTTTTTAGTAGTATAGGATTTATAAGTAGTAATTAGACTCCCCATGTACCTGATGAACTACAACTGATTGAATACCTGAATAACTTGAAGATCAGTGATTAGAGATCACCAAGTACTGAAATGATATGTACTTGATAATTAAATCAATCATTTTGTTGTCATTGATGTCAACTAGTTTTCACCGTACTTATCATGATAGTTGCAAATATCTAAACATTTGTATAAGAGGAGAAAACATGAAGAACTGAGATATCTACATGGAGGAAGATGGATATGATAGATGAGGATAAGGAATACTCTTGGTAACTTATTGATGAGTCTATGACTTCATATTGTTGACTTGATTATGTTACATTAATCTGTTATGAAGTTGGAAGAAAAACTTAACAAAGCCGTATGGTCAGTAAATGAAGCACTTTAGTATACACTGAGCCAGTGTAGTGTATACTCAGCGATAGTATTAATCGATCTTGTGTTCACCGACACATTTCTTTGTTAACCGAGCATGGATGAAAGAACTAAATGTTTAGTTTAGCCAACAGAAATTGATGAGATGGAATGTGTATGATTTCAAGGTTGAAGATAAAGTTTTTTATGAGATCAATGACTAACAAAATTTGAAGATCTAAAGTATGGAATTGAAATGAGTCATTGACACATCTATCGAGGAAGGTTTAAGTGGAAAAATTAATGAAGGAGATTAAGTGGAAAAATATGATGGATGAAAAGAAAATGGTTTACTTATCTATATGAGAGACAATGGTTTCATTTTTGAAACTATGCAGGAAGAAGGAGACTACAGAGATATCATGTGAACACAGCTTCATGCATGCCTGGTCAGACTATTTGAAGAAGAACCAAACTGCAGAATAGTACTGAGCATTAGAGAGTTTTTACCGAGGGACAATAAGTTATTGAATATTGATGAAATGAATTGAAATATTGATAAGAGGATTTTTATGGGCTTAGAATAGATCTTAACATCACAAAATCAAGTTGTATTATAATCAGATCACCTACTATTTCAGTTTAACCATTGTAACAAAAAAATCTCTTAATTGAGTGGACTTAACTATCTTATGATATTCCCTATGTCATTAATAGAATGTACATTCTTATCCTATCAACCCCATAGTGAATGATGGTTGGATGATAAGTGTTAGTCTTAAATCCTCTAACAAGGTCACACCTTACAGTCTATTTTGTAACCTTTAATAGGATAATAGGCTTAGTTCTTCACCGAGCTCACTTTAGAAGAGTGACAAATATTTTGGGTTGCCGGTCCGAGGTGGTTTTTCCCTTTATAGAGTTTCTACATTAAATAATTATGTTATGTGTTTTGTGATGAATGTTTGGTTGTCATACTTTACATATTGCATATTTGATTTGATCAGTAATCACAATGAGTAATTAACTGGTAATCAGTAAAGGCGCATATAGTTTAGTATTCTATGTTACCGAGTTGCAAATATTTGTGGAATTTATTTTAAGAGATACATTTTGTAATTGGGAGTATTGGATAAATGATCTAACTGATTCACCCCCACCTCTCAGTTATTCTAACAATTGGTATCAGAGCATATTGGTTTCTTGGAACAGGGTTTTAAGGACTTCAGCAGAAATATCACAAAATGTATAAGAGGGAGGTACCAAAGCTAAATAAGGACAGCTTTACAATATGGAAAAGACAAATGAGACTTCATATATTTGGAATTGGGAATTCTACCCTCACCCTATTAGATAATGGCTACTTAGCACTAGCTACAGGACCTTTGACTCTTGATCAATTGAGAGATAGACATGAGCATAATATTACTATGATGGAGAATTTTTCTTCTCTATCAGATGTTGAGTTTAAAGATTTCAAGGATTGCCTTACTTCAAAGGAAATGTGGGACAAACTTTCTCGAGTCTATGGTGGTGATGTTAATGTCAAGAGAGCTTGAGCTGAAATCCTAAGAGGAAGGTTTGATGATATGAAAATGAAAGAGGGAGAAAATATTATGTAGTATACAAACTGAATAAAGGAGGTAGTCAATGCTATCAGAGGATCTGGTGGTGTCATTGATGAAGATAAAGTAGTAAGAAAAATTCTAAGGACCTTGCTACCTGCTTATGCAATCATAATATGAGCTATACATGAAATGAGGTCTGCACCTAGTAACACTCTTACTCTTGATAGTTTGATTGGTAAGCTAACCACATTTGAGTTGAACAATTTTGATAATAGTATTATACCATCTGTTGAGTCTTCTTTCATGTCTTCTCTGAAGATTGGTAAATCTAGCAGTAGAAATAATAAGGATGATAATGACAATAACACTGATGATGAGCTTGATGAACTAGAAGCTCTTATGGCCCAAAGGTTACCTAAAGGTAAAGGTAGATATAGGGGTAAATTACCTTTAGCATGTTTTAACTACAAAGAATTTGGTCATATTACTACTAGATGCTCAAATAGGAAAGAATATGATAGAAAAAAAGATCGATCTGGTGAAGGAACCTATGGGAGGAGAAATAACAAAAGTTTTCAACACTACAACAAGGATAACTGAGACAAAAATGATAAGGGAAAAGATGTAGGTTACATTGTTAAAGAGAATGATACTGATACTGATACAGATGATGATGTTGAAGTAGTATTTGTTGCGATGAAGGATGATTTTGAGGAAGAAGAAAGGTATGTAGAGACAACACTCATTTCTAAAGTTAATAAAAATGATACATGGATCATTAACAATGGTTGTACATATCACATGACTAGTGATGAAGAAAATTTTGATCATCTTGAGCAATATAATGGAGGTTCAGTAAAAATGGGTAATGATACACCATGCATGGTTAGAGGAAAAGGATCTCTGCTGATAAATGATAAAATCAAATGTGATAATGCTTATTTGGTAGAAGGACTAAATTAAAATTTGCTAAGTGTGGTACAAATTAACAACTTAGGTCACTGAGTAGCTTTTGAGAGAAAGAAGGTAAAGATATTTGATGATGGAGGAAAACTTGTTGGAACAGGAGCACAAACCAAAGGTATCTTCTTTTATCTTGACAATGGTGAATCTTCCTATTTAATGATGAAAAATAAGGATTCATGGCTATGGAATAATAGGTTATGTCATGTAAAATTTGATAACATGATTAAAATTAGTAGAAAGAAAAAGGTTAGAGGTCTGCCCAGCTTAACTAAATCAGATCATGTTATGTGTCATCAATGTCAAAAAGGTAAAATGACAAAATCTAGTTTTAAGAGTAAAGACTATTCAACAAAGAGAATCTTGGAGTTAGTTCACACTGACCTATGTGGTCCCATGAGAAATCAGAGTTACTATGGAGATAAATATTTCATTCTATTTGTTGATGATTACACTAGATTGATCACTGTAATGTTTCTAAAAGAAAACTCTAAGGCATTTAAGATGTTTAAATGGTACAAAGAAAAAGTAGAGAAAGAAACCAGGAAAGAACTGAAATGCTTGAGATCTAACAAAGGTGGTAAATTTATTTTTGATGAATTTACTAACTATTGTAATGAGCATGGTATAAAAGGACAGGTTTCTACCCCAAGAACATCTTAGTAGAATCAGATTGCTGAAAGGAGGAATAGCTCAATTATTGATTGGGTGAGGACACTGATGTTAAAAAATAATGTTGCTTAGACATACTAGAGAGAGGCAATTAGCACAACTCTATATCTTCTGAACTGAGTACAATTGAAGAAGGACACAAACAAAACACCCTATGAGTTATGGTTTTGTCACAAACTGATAGTAAGTTACTTCAAAATTTTTGGTAGCAAATGTTTTATTCTGAAAGATAATAGAAATGGAAAGTTTGACTCTAAAGGGGATGAAGGGATATTTCTTTGATAGTCCACTAAAATCAAAGCTGACAAGTCTCTAAATAAAGTTACTAATAAGATGATTGAAAGTGCCAATGTCAGAGTTGATGAATTTGATGATAAAAATGGTGAAGAAAGAACTAGGGAGCCATAAGACTATGGTAGATTCACTTACATTGAACATCCATAGTACCTACCAATGTCATAGGCTAAGTCGACTGAGCATCAAGAAAAAAAATCGAGGAACAACAAAGGGAAATTGAGGATCAGGAAGGAGCTACTGAGCAAGCAAATGAACCTGAACAGGATGAACATCAAAGAAGAGATCAAGTAATGTAAATATTTGTCAGAAAATATCATCCTGGGAACCAAATCATTGCAGACAAGCAAGCTAGCATGCTAACAAGAAGTAAGTTAAGACAAGGTACATGTTTAGTTTGTGAGTTTGAACCCAAAAATATTAAGGTTGCACTAGAGAATGATGAATGGATAAATGCAATAAATGAAGAGATAGAACAAATCAAGAAAAACAAGACATGGACCTTAGTACACAGACCAAAATATTAGAATGTTATTCGTACTAAATGGATTTTTAGGAATAAGCTAAATGGAAATGGAGAGGTTACAAGGAACAAAGCTAGACTTGTATGCAAGGGATATGCATAGGAGGAAGGTATAGATTATGGTGAAATTTTTTCACCTATTGCTAGACTAAAGGGATTCTGCATGTTACTTGCATATGCAAAACATAAGAAATTTAAAGTATATCAAATGCATGTTAAGTCTACTTTTCTGAATGGGATACTAGAAGAGGAGGTCTACATAGAAAAACCGAAATGGTTTGTTGATCCAGATAAGAAAGACATGGTATCTAGACTACACAAAGCTTTATATGGTTTAAAACAAGCACCTAGAGCCTGGTATGAAAGTCTGCATACTTATTTGTTAAGTATTGGTTTTGCTAGAACTCGTGAAAACAACAATTTGTATATATGAAAGGATAGTCTAATGACACTATTTTGATTGCTGAAATATTTGTGGATGATATAATTTTTGGAGGACAAGATCATATATGTAAATTATTTACTAATGAGATGAGAAAAGAATTTGAAATGTCTATATTTGGAGAGATTAAGTTCTTTCTAGGCTTGCAGGTTATTCAGTAGAATGATGGAATTTTCATCACACAATCAAAGTACATAAAGGAAGTATTGAGAAAATTTGGCATAGATGATGCTAAACCAATTGGAACACTGATGGTCATTGGCTGCAAACTAACTAAAGATGATGAATCTAAACAGGTAAACCAGACATTGTACTGATCTATGATTGGTAAACTGATGTATGTAGTACATAGTACACTAGACATTGTACATGTAGTGGGGATTGTTGCCAAATTTTATGCCAATCCAAAGGGTTAATGTATGGTTGTAGTAAAAGAATCTTAAGATACTTGAAGAAAAAAAAGGACTATGGATTATGGTATCCTAAGGAAGGCAAGTTTGAACTAAGAGTCTACACCAACGCAGATTTGGCTAGAAATATAGATGATAGAAAGAGTACAAGTAGAGGAGCATTTTTCTTTGGTGAAAGACTTGTTACTTGGACAAGTAAGAAACAAGCTTGTATTTCTTAGTCTATTGCTGAAGTAGAATATGTTGCTGCTGCTACAAACTGTTCAAACATTTCTTACATCAAGCAAGTGTTGCAAGGGATGAATGAGGTAATCACTGAGTTGGTGATTATATATTGTTACAACACTAGTGTAATAAAATTCTAAGAATCTTGTAATGCACCCAAAGACCAATCATATTTCTATTAAGTATCACTACTTAAGAGAACAATTATAGGAGAAGCAAGTCAAACTGGAATATGTTACATAAAAATAGCAACTTGCTGATATTTTTACCAAGCCTCTACCGAAGGAAACATTTGAATACTTGAGGACTAGACTTGGGGTCTGTCGTCTATCTACCAGTCACTAATATGATTTGGAGGTTGCATTAGCCTAATCTTATCAGAAGATCATTTGTGTTGATGCAACATAGTTCACACTTTGGATTTTGTCTAAGGTTGTGAAAGATTTGAGGAATAGAGATTTGCATATCAGTATACCAAGATACATTGTATGCACCAGACAATAGAGAGTCACATGGCTAATGTAGAGCTATATGTTTTATATTTTTCTTTGGCATTCTTGTCAAATGGAGAGATAAATAATATTAAAAATTGAGAGATCATTGGAACATCTATCAAAGTGAGAGATAATCTGAGAAAGTCAGGGAGAGTTTTGAAGATTTGTTGCTAAGAAAAAAATGAATCTGAGAGCTGAAAATATCATATCTGCTGAGGAAAGTCTATACTTGCAATGCTGCTATGTAACACAATGATTAAACATATGAAATATCAAGCTAGGGATAGCTTACCGGACTATGGTATTTGCTTATATAGTTGTAGAATAAATGTTTTCTATGTGTATGGTATATTTCATATTGCTTTAGTTACCATCAATGAAAAAGAGAGAGATTGATGAACTACAACTGATTGAATACCTAAATGACTTGAAGATCAATGATTAGAGATCACTGAGTACTGAAATGATATGTAAGATAATTAAATTAGTCATTTTATTGTCATTGATGTCAACTAGTTTTGACAGTACTTATCATGATAGTTGTAAGGATCCAAACATGTGTATAAGAGGAGAAAAGATGAAGAACTAAGATATCTACATGGAGGAAGATGGATATAACAGATGAGGATAAGGAATACTCTTGGTAACTTATCGATGAATCTATGACTTCATATTGTTGACTTGATTATGTTACATTAACCTTTTATGAAGTTGGAAGCAAAAACTAAAAAAATAAATGTGGTCAGTAAATGAAGCACTTCAGTATACACCAGGCCAGTGTAGTGTATACTGAGTGATAGTATCAACCGAGCTTGTGTTTGCTGACACATTTCTTCATTAATCAAGTATGGATGAAAGAACTAAATGTTTAGTTTAGCTGATAGAAATTGATGAGTTGGAATGTGTATGATTTCAAGGTTGAAGATAAAGTTTTTTATGAGATCAACAACTAACAAAATTCAAAGAAGATCTAAAGGAGGGATTTGAAACAAGTCATTGACACATCAGCAAAATCAATGAAGGAGATTAAGCGGAAAAATTTGATGGATGAAAAGAAAATGGTTTAATTGTCTATATAAGAGACATTGGTTTCATTTTTGAAACTATGTGGGAAGAAGGAGACTATAGAGATATTGCGTGAACACAGCTTTATGCATGCCTAATTAGACTAGTTGAAGAAGAACCAAATTGCAGAACAGTAACGAGCGTGAGAGAGTTTTGACCGAGGGATAGTAAGTTATTGAATATTGATGAACTGAATTGAAATATTGATCAAAGGATTTTTATGGGCTTAGAATAGATCTGAACATCTGCAAAATGAAGTTGTATTGTAATTAGATCACCTACTATTTCAATTTAACCATTGTAATAGAAAAATGTCTTAACTAAGTGGACTTAACCATCTTATGATATGCCCTATGTCATTCATAGAATGTACATTGTTATCTTATCAACCCCATAGTGAATGATGGTTGTATGATAACTGCTAGTATTAAATCCTCTAACAAGGTCACACCTTACAATATGTTTTGTAACCTTTAACAAGGTTGGCTTTTCACCGAGCTCACTTTAGAAGAGTGAAAAATATTTTGGGTTACCGGTCCTAGGTGGTTTTTCCCTTTACAAAGTTTCCATGTTAAATCATTATGTTATGTGTTTCTATGATGAATGTTTGGTTGTCATACTTTACATATTGCATATTTGATTTGGTCAGTAATCACAGTGAGTAATTAACTAGTAATCAGTAAAGGCATAGACATATTAGTATTCTATGTTATCGAGTTGTAGATATTTTCTGAATTTGTTTTAAGAGATACATTTTTTAATTGGGACTATTGGATAACTGATCTAACTGATTCACCCCCCCTCTTAGTTATTCTAACAATACCTTCTAAAGAGCTGCATACAAGAAAATCTAACCTTAGGGTTGAGTTAGGATCCATTTTGATATTGAAATTTGAAAAAATAAATAAATAATTCTCAAAATCAAGGTTGGATGAAAAATGGGACATGGAATCCTTGGAAACTAAAAGGAGGCCTATGTAAGAACCAAAATTGTACACCTTTCTAATTTAGCATATTACAATTAGCACCCACCTTAGTGAGAGTTTGTTCCTATTTTATACTCATGGTAAGAAGAGAAAAGAATAGGAAAATAATATTATGAAGGTAAATGAGAAAGGGAGACATGAATCCCCCAAGTGAGTTGGGCCCTCATTATTGTAAAGAAAAGAAAAAAGAAACTTATAAATAAGGAGTAGTTGAAGAAAATACTTGACAATACTAGCCCAATAAGGTTAAACTTCTCATGGATTGTGTGTGTGTGTGTGTGTGTGTGTGTGTGTGTGTGTGTGTGTGTGTGTGTGAGAGAGAGAGAGAGAGAGAGAGAGAGAGAGAGTACATTTGGGTATAATTTTTTATGGCTATTTGTCATAATTCTGACCTCCATTAGTCATACTTCAGACCAAAATAGCTATCAGAACTTTTTAGTTAGAAAATTTGACGTATCCATGGTCGTCATAATTCCAACATCAATTCTGACAAAAATGACGTTGGATAACATGGGTCTACTTTTGGAGAATTTAGGTCACATTATCAACACTTTCCTCATCGGTTTATTTTTCATGGTTGTCAAAATTCTAATCACAATCAGATGAAATATTCTGACAAACATAATGTCCAATGCATAGCATCTTCATCAATTTATGTTTGCACGGATGTCAAAATTATGACAATAAATTGACAAACTATTTTGATGAACATGATTTCAAATGTGTAGAATCATTGTCAGTTTTTCTTGCACTGTCGTCAGAACTATGACAAAACCATTACTCACACACCAAGCTATAATTTTGTTATCAACTTTGAGAAATAATCTCATAGAGTTATCTATTTAATAGACCATAATTTTAACATAAGTTTTCACACATTCCTACAATCTATCCACTTCCACATGATATTTTTTTAAAGCATTGTAACAATAATGAATATCTTTGTTAATTTTTTTTTGAGATGAATGAATTACAAAACCCTATGAATTCTTTGTCAAATTCTATTGCAAATTTCAGAAGATTTATATCATGAAAGAAAGGCACAACATATCCAATTCTTATAGTTAGTATCTATGTAAGGTAAATGGTAGAACTGTAATTCTAGCCACTAGATCTAAACTTAAAGCATTTATTTAACATGAATAAATTTGTTTTTAAATAAACTAAACTGATTATAATAACTTTAAGAATTGATGATCGTCTTTGATTAAATATACAAAATTCAAATTATTTAGAAAATGCACAAATCGGTGCACAATAGCTTGATATAATACAATTTTTCTCAAGAGTAACCCTAGATGGGAACATAAAAAAGAAGTAAATAGCTTAAAGCCTACAATTTCGGTCATCGTCATCCCAACTATTGGAAACTAGATGATATTGGGAGGGAGGGCATGGTGGGTGTGCAATATTCCAGTTTTCATGCCCATTACTATTTGAATCTGACTCAGAATTCCTCCAACTAGAATTGTAGCCTGACCTGTTAGGGTTTATAGAACTGCCTGCTCTTGTAGAATGAAGATGGTTTTCATGTTTCAGAACGTGCCAGTTCTCATCTCCATTGGTGCTTGAAATAATTGGTGGAAAATGGGAAAG
Source organism: Chamaecyparis obtusa (assembly GCA_027943335.1). Taxonomy (NCBI): domain Eukaryota; kingdom Viridiplantae; phylum Streptophyta; class Pinopsida; order Cupressales; family Cupressaceae; genus Chamaecyparis; species Chamaecyparis obtusa. Next base: position 225,624 of record BSBK01001983.1, read on the forward strand.
AGGTCTCCAATCAGAGGAAGTAGATGAAAAACAAGACTCTTTCACACTGGTGGTCATGTTCAAGTTTTCTTTCTCCTTCTGCTTCTTACTCCGCACGTCAGTTGGGCCACCTTTTGAGTTTTTAGTATTGTTGATAGCTCATTTAGCTTATTTCTCATACACCTGTGGGGTCACTTGTTTGTCAATCAGAAGCTCTAAAAGGGTCAACATTCTCCCATTCTTGTTCTCCTTCTTCATCCCATTAGTGCTATTAGAACACTCCTTTGCCTTAGCATTCTCACTTGAATTTGACATTATGCAAATGTTTCTTTGAGAAATGAAAAATGGTTGAAAATTGACTTACTTCTTATTTTTGTTTATGTGTTCTTTGAGAATTATAGAATGGTTAAAAATTGAGTTACATTATAAACAATCAAAATTCCTACTTTATATCTACTCAATCATTGTAGCCCTTCCAAATGCAACTATACAGGAACCTATTCACATCACCTAGAAATATTAATATCACATGGTTGTGTAACTATTAAACTTAAAATTAATTATACTAATTATAAACCTTGCATTTTCCAAACCTTGCTTTGCAACTTCCCACCCAAAATGTTTTCAAACTACTGGCTCCCATGCCTGCCTCCTCTGGGGGAGATGATGTCCCCCTGACTGACCCACCTATTGGTCCTGATGGACCCTAGACCATGCTCGATATCTCCTCTATCATGAGCCTAGCTATTGAGTAAATAGGGGAATCTCAAAAAGATGCCCCGTTGTCCACCCCGAAGCCTAATTGGAAAGGTGCCCTTGTTGGGGAAACTCACCAATCTCTAGAGGCCTTGTTGGTGGATTTTATTTAGACTGAGGAAGGCACTAAACTGTCTTTCCCAGACGTAGTGGTAAACTGAATGATGGTGGATTTCCAACTATCCCTAGTTGGTCATTTCTTTAATTTTTGACCCACCATTGAAATGGTTAGGAAGTGGATCTCTATTTAGTGGAAGATCAAGGGTTCTATCATAGTCTCTGCTATGCCTGGGGGGATTTTTTTGTTCAAGTTTACCACTCTCAAGGACCTATCTTGTGTGTTGTGGGGTCATGGTTTTATGGCAAGCACTTCCTGGCCCTCGCAAAATGGAAAGCCAAATTCAATCTGATGACGAACCTAACAAGAACGGCCACGGTTTGGGTTTGCCTCCCTGGCCTCCCTCTCGAGTACTGGGATGAAAAATTCTTCAAATGGATTGGTGATTCCTTCAGCTCCTTCATCACATCAAACCAGGTGACTCATTTAAAGTCCAGGCTTGTCTTTGCTAGATTTTGTGTGAATGTTTCTCTAAAAAAAAACCCTGCCCAACTTTATCATTTTGAAATCTAAGCTGGGTAGATGGACCCAAGCTCTGGTGTATGAGAATGCTACCCTATTTTTCTAGAACTGTGATTGTAGGGGCCATGCTAGTGATACTTGCAAGTCCTTGAAGCTGGGAAAAAAAAAAGGAAACAAGGACAAACAAGTGGCTGAGGGTCCTCCCCCTGTAGGTGAAGAAGAGAAGGTGGATTCTAGGCCACCCTTGGTGACTAAGGAAATGGAAATCCCATCTATGGAAGATCTAGCCCTAGAAGAGGGTGAGATAGTTCCCCCCTGGGAGATGAATGTCGGGTGCCCTGATCTAGGTCTGCTTGAGTCCACTAAGGAACTGGTTCTTTAGCAGGTGGTGGAGCCATTAAAACCCCCCCGAAGTCCCCCCCCCCCCAAGTGGAGTTGAAGACTAGCCCTATTGAGATTGAATATCTTGCCATTGTGGTAGCTCTGGAGGTGCTCTCCCCAAAGAAAGATGCCAAACCCCCCCCCAAAGCCAATGAAGAAGAGCCCTTCTAGCCCCCTCGATGGCTTAGAGGATGATGAAGGAGAATGGAAAATGCAAAGAAAGAAAACCAAGCCTAAAAAGGCTAATGTGGGAATGGAACCTCCCAGGGGAAGGCCTTCAGATAGGGCCTAGAGATCACGAGGGACCACAAGGGATGTTGCAATAGGTAAGCATCAAACCTTGGAATCTAGTTTCAAAAGTAAGAAATGAATTGCCTTTCTTGGAATGTGACGGGATTGAACATCTCCCTCAAGCAAAGTGCTATCAAACACTACATTTTTTATCTCAAGCTTGATGTTCTACTCCTTCAAGAGGTTAAGATGTCTGCTAGTAATTTCTCTACCCTAGTGCCTAATCTTTGGCCAGGTGTTGCCTTCCTTTATTCTAAAGCTACGGGGGCATCTAGTGGTATTGCTATGCTCTAGAACCCCAACAAGATAACTGGTCAGCTCTCTACTACTTCTCCCAACTTCCTTGTGACCACCTTCAAGAAGATTGGGTATGAATGGACTATTTTCAATATTTATGCTCCTAATACCCAGGTGGGTAGAGCTTCTTTATGGGATGAGCTTGGCCATCATCTACACCTGGACTGTGCTACGAATTTCCTACTGGCTGGGGACTTTAATACCCCTCTTTATCCCTCTAAAAAGTGTGGTGGTCTGGTGGACTACTCAAATAGTATGGGGGAGCTGGCTCATTTTATCTCTTCCACAAGCCTTATAGACCTCACCCTGAAAGGGAACCCCTTCACTTGGTCTAACAATAGGAAAGGTTCCCACCTCATCCAAGTGAGACTGGATCAGGCCCTTGCCACCTCTTCATGGAACCTTTTCCTAAACTCCTCACTTTCTTCCCTCTCTCATACCACGTCGAATCACAACCCCCTCTCCTCAACTGGCTTGACACCCCCATGGCCAGCCTAGGGCCCTTCAGATTTGAAATTATGTGGTGCTCTCACCCTTCCTTCAGGGACCAAGTGAAATTATGGTGGAAGACTAACATCAGGGGTACTGCTATGTTCAGAATAGCCCAAAAGCTTGAAATTATCTGAAGAGAGGTTAAAGGTTGGAGAAAACATAATTTTGGTGACTTTCATAATGAGAAGAAGAAACTATTTGGAGCCTTAGACTCCCTCCAGCCCCAATTGGCTACTAGAACCTACCCACCTCAGGTTCACGTAGAGGAGGAGGTAACTAGACATGAGTCACAGGAAGTTCTGAAAAAAGAAGAAATCTACTAGAAATAGAGATCGAGAGTCCAGTGGCTTGCTGAAGGGGATAGGAACACTGCCATCTTTCATAGGTCTACCAGTATCCACAAAAGAAGAAACACTATCCCTGCTATTAAGGATGAAGGAGAAAATGAAGTCAAGGAGAAGGATAAGATCAACCAGGTGGCGGTCAACTACTTTAGGACACTACACTCTAGTGAGGGCCTCGTTTGCCTAGACAGCATCCAAAACCAACTTCTGGACCAAATCCAAAGTGCTATAACACTCAGTGACAATAACATGCTTACAAAGTGGGTCTTTGATGAAGAGGTTAAGAATGCAGTATTTGCCATGGGAGCTTACAAAGCCCCTGGACTAGATGGATTTCCTTCGGCGTTCTTTCAGGAGTACTGGGACATCATGGGGACCGATGTTACTCAGGCTGCTAGAGACTTGTTTAGGACTAGGTGCATCCTCAAACAACATAATCAAACCTACATTTTTCTAGTTCCTAAGCATGACAACCCTACCGATATGATGGACTTCAAGCCCATCAGCCTATGCAATACCTTTTACAAGATCCTTACCAAGATCCTGGTGGGTAGAATCAAACTCTTCTAGACAAGATTATCAGCACTACTCAGAAAGGTTTTGTGTTAGGTAGGCAGATCCTTGATTTGGCCATTGCCACTCATGAAATCATCCATTCCATGGATAGAAGCAAGGCTCCAGGTATGGCTTTCAAATTGGATATCTCCAAAGCTTATGACAAAGTCAATTGTTCATTTCTGATTAAAATTCTTGCTAAAATGGGGTTTAATGAGAAGGTTATTTAGATTATACAAGAATGTACTCAAACTGTTAGCCTTTCTATTATGGTTATTGGCTCCCCTGGGGCTTACTTTAAACCTGAGAAGGGTCTTAGACAGGGAGACCCCCTCTCCCCCTACCTCTTTATTATGGTGGCTGATGTGCTTAGCAGGAATCTTTGTATGCTATCTGCCATGGGAAGAATAAAAGGAGCCAAACCTACTTCCACTCTTCCTTAGGTGGTGTTAGAATAATTTGTGGATGACACCTTCCTTTTTGGGTACTCTTCTGTGATTGAGGCTAGACAGTGGAATTTTATTTTGGAAAATTATGCTTGGGTGTCTGGATAGTGTATCAACTATCGGAAGAGCAAGTTGTTCTTCTTCAATAACCCTATGGAGCTTCAAAATAAGGTGTTTAGAATCATGGGTTGTCTGGCAGCCTCACTCCCTTCCACCTACCTAGGACTCCCCCTTACAGTTAAAGAGATGTCCTAGAATTTTTGGAATTCCATCCTTGAAAGAACCCAGAGGAAACTTGCCAGCTAGAAGGGGAAGTTTTTAAGCAATGCTGGTAAACTACAGCTAGTGGCCTCCACACTCCAAGGGATTCCTATGTACTTCTAATCTCTCTTTAAAATTAGAGGCTACATGGTAGACAAATTGGAAAGTATCCAGAGAATCTTTCTATGGGCTAGAGCTGAAGAAAAGAAGAGGATGTCCCTTGTGAACTGGGATACTATATGCCTCCCAAAAAGAATGGGTGGCTTGGGGCTAAGAAAAATTGGGCTGATGAATAAAGCCCTCACCATGAAAATTGCTTGGAAGCTTATAGAAGAGAAGGCAGATTGGTGCAGACTTATTGAAGCCAAGTATCTCCAAGGACACCCCTTTAGGTGGATGTATCTTGATGGAGACCTTCCTTGCATATCCAAACTCTGGATGAACATATGTAAATGTAAGACCCTCCTGTCTAAAGGTGCTCTCTAGCAAATAGGTAATGGGAGATCTACCAGATTTTGGAATGACCACTGGAATGTGAACCAACCTAATTTGGGTTGTAGATTCAAACCTCTTATGGACTACCTCAAACCTATCTTGCGTAACTGGGTCTCCAACTATATGATTGGTAGGGATTGGGAGGATATACCTAATCGGGTAAGGAACAGACCGAACCTGCAATACTTAGCCAAGGATCTCATGGAAATTATAGCTAATGTTAGAATCTCTAAGCTTGAGGACTCTATTATTTGGGCCCCCACCTAGGTTGGCACCTTCTTTGTTAAGTCTACTTACAATCTACTTCTAAAGGAGGAGGGCAACCCTGGGGACTAGAAAAAGGTGTGGATTCCCCAGCTCACACCGAAAATAATTTTTTTTTGGTGGACTTTAATGCATGGTAAGGTCCTAACCTAGGATAACATAATAAAGAGGGGCATCCCCATGGAAAAAAAATGTATCCTATGTAAGAAGGAGGAAGAGATGATGGAACAGTTGTTCATCCACTATGATTATGCCTCTAGAATATGTCAGGAGGTTATTAGTAGTTTAGGTATATCATGGGCCTTGGATAGAGAAGTGCATCAATTTAGCAACTGGAAATCCCACTCCAATCAGTCCCTGCTCCAACTCCTCTGGCATATGCTACCCCCTCACATCTATTGGGCCATTTGGAAAGAAAGGAACAACAAGATCTTTAGAGAAGAGAAAAACTATTCTAAGACATGTCTCCATATAGGTACTAAGCTCCTGTGTGAAAATGCCAAGATGGCTAAGTGGAAGCTCCCCCCTTATCCTCCCGCTACTTGGGAAGTGAGAATTGCTAACAGATGGAATATCCTTAATGGGTTCTCCAGATTTGATAATGCTAAAAAGATAGCTAGGAAAGCTACTAGATGGGTTGCCCCCCCCAGAGGATGGACTAAGTTAAATTTTGATGGGGTAGCTAATAATCTAAGCAAAGGTGGGGGTGGTGTCCTGAGAGATTATAAAAGTGATTGCCTACTAGCTTATGCTGGCCCTATCAATAACTGCACTATCACCCAGGCAGAAGGATTGGCCCTTCTCTAGGGGATTAAATTTGCAAAAGAAATGAATGTCAGACAACTAGAAATTGAGGGGGATTCCAAAGTGGTTGTTGAGGCTACAAAAGGGGTGCTAGTGTGGGGTGGCGGGCTAGACCTATTATTTTGGAGATCGGTGAGCTGATTACTAGCTTCCAAAGCACCACCATAGCCCACACGTATAGAGAAGGGAATTTGATTGCTAACTCAATGGTGGTAATGGGCCTAAAACAAACTAAACTCAATAGTTGGAGGGTGGTTAGGGACTTACCCCTGGTGACTCAGCAAATAATTGGGGGAGAAATGAATATCAACGTTTAAATGTGCCACAACATCTTATACATTATGAATCCTTACTAGATCACGTGTTGGCATGTTCCGATGATTTTTGTGATTATGGAAAGGAGAACCCAAATTCCCATAAAAACTCATAATTACTCCTTAAACATGTAGAGTAGGCACTATCCAAATATGAGGGCTTACTTGGTGAATGAGGACAGCAAGTGTGTCCCTGGCATTATTACTATTTATGGCACCTGGAGATCCATTAGATCTAGCAGTACAACACTCAGTTTCCAAAACTTTTCGCCAAGCCAACATTTTAAGTATAAACCATTCTCGAAAAGGTTTGGCAATTTTGAGGGGTTCTTTAAGCTCTACAATAACATTTGGCTCTCTGGTTTCCTAGATATTAAGCTTTGCAATAACATTTAGCTCTTTGGTTTCCTAGATATTCTGGTGTGGGAAGGTCTAAATTTGGAAATGGGTGGCAACACTCTCCACATTGAACCTGATAGAATTGATGAGGCCTTCAACTCTGATGCGCTAGTGACAATTATTACAAGGAGAGAGGCATTTGGGGCTTTATGGAGAGAATGAAGGGGGGGCATGATGAATGAATTTCTAAACAATTTGTGTCATCCTGGAACAACCGGAATGTCTCTATTGGTGGCATCCATTTTTAGTTAAATGAGGAGGTCATAGCCAAGGTGATTGGGCTCTTTATGATGGGGAGAAAATAGAAAAAAAACCAGTCAAACTCCTGACCCTACTAGTCTCAACCAGTTCTTCAAGGAGGGAGAACTACCAGTGAAAAAGCAAGGGGGCTTCAATAGGGAGGAGTTTCCATATTTTTGGCCCAAAATCTGCTTCATTATGATGAAATACTTCATGTTGGAAGGTAAGTTTACTATCTTTTACTACTACCACTTACCATTCCTCAACCATGTTCGTAACAAAGATTTAATCTCCATCCCTTTCTATCTTCTACATTCCTTAGAAAGTAACATTCTTGACATTAAGGATAACCCAGATAAGCCTATTCCCATCCTCCATCAGGGCCTCCTTCTCTGCATCTATCAGTTCCATAAAGCCATCTACCTGACACACCAACCCCCTCAATTATCCAAGAAATACCCCAGGTGGATTCCCTAGACAAAGCTGATAATCCCACCCAATCCTCCTCCTAGTCCATCTATGTCATCTAGGAGCCTGAACCGGGTACCAAAGAGGGTAGGAACCGAAAAAAATGTTTCAAAAACCCATTTAAAAAGGATAGCCAAGAGGTGTCCTATGTCTCTAAGTCTGAGGATATTAAAAATGGGAAGGAGGATAACAATACTTTGGAGATAGAATGTAGGCCAAAAAAAAGGAAAATGATGTAGAGCTAGGTTAGTCTAGAGGTGGATTTGAGTGGCTCGGGCTGTAGGAGGTCTAACAGACTCACCAAAAAGTAATGTAAAACTAGGTTGTAGGAAACGAATTCTAAAGAATAGTCTATGATTGAGAAAGACTCCCAAACCACTGAGTCTATGAATGATTCTTTGGATGACCACATGAGGCCCCCTAGGACTAGTATTAACCTTGTTCCTGACCCCAAGTAGGCCATGGAAACCCCCATTCCTACCCCACCCCGGAGTCCTGCTCAAGACCCCCAGGATAAGCCCCACTCTATTTACAATACCGAGGCCTCGGAGGATAGTTTCAAAGGTACTCTTAAAAGGAGGTTCACAAACTTGGATAGAGAAATTGTGGAGATCAAGAATAACATGGAGGAGCTGATGAACCAGTGTATGCTAACCAACAAATTTGGCTTGAAGGTGATGCATGCTTTGGCTACTACTCTCTGTCATGTGCAGGAGAAGCTGGTGGGTGGCACTGTGGAAGCGAACGTGGACAACAAGGACCTGTTCCTATTTCTGCAGGAAGAATGGGTGAGGACCCTATTGTCTAAGGAGTTGGGTGGAAAAAATTAGTTATATTTCTTATGTGTTGGTTATCCTTACCTGTACCTGGGTCGTGGACCCCCTATTTTTTTATGGTGTCAATGTTAATTTTTACCAGTTTCTGTTCAGCCCTGTGTGGCTCTCAACTGATACTTTATTTTCTACTATTTAGTTTAGATACATTATTTTTATGATTTATGTTTTTGATAGGGGTAGATTTAGACTAGTGATTATACTATTAGACTATTTATCTACTGTGACTGGTTATATTAATGTGTTGTTAATGCACTACTAGTCCTTTGTTCAGGCTAGCACACTCTTGCTACTTTTTTCTATCAAAAACTATTAAACTTTATTGGAAGAAAGAGAAATATATGGAAAATTAGTGTGTTACTATTATTACTCTAGTTTTAAATAAGACACTAAACATATGGGAATTTAGAAAATGCTTTACGTTATATCGAAACAAATCTCTATTTCAATAATTATCATCTATACATTTGTACGATCAATAGACTTAAAAGAAGTTTAAAAAAGGTAGCACATGAACTATTGTAATGCGGGTTCTATGAAAGGATGTTCATGAACTATTGTGGGGGTAAATATAACAAAACTTCTCAAGATTTAAGTGATTTGTTACTGTATTCATTTGTTAATATTGTTTTTCTTTTAAGTTGATTTATTATATCTATGGTTCATGAGGGTTTGATGGATTTAATAATTGAAAGGATCTTTAAAATATCCAAATTATATCTTTATTTCTTTAACCTATATTGCGATGAGATATACCTTTAAATAAAATAATGACATTCTTATCATGTGCTACAAAGGAGGTTTTTTCTTATAGTGAAGCAAAATATTTTTCATGATATCTAGAGGTAGAAAATGATAAAAGCTGTAGAATAATTACATTATCTAATAACATACAAAGGACACTAAACCATATCCTAAGTAGAGATTTTTTCAAGAAAAAACAATGATACGAAAGGTTTTAAACAAAGTAAGAGTCCAACTCCAAGCATTTTTGCATAAAAGAAATATCTAGGAAGTGTGCTTAGGATCTTGTAACTATTAAAAGGGGGACATTTTTTATTGGCAATAATAGTCTATAGAATGAATAAATCTACAATTCTAAGCTCATTTATGAAAAGTTACATTATTACTATGCTAATACCAAGTGTAGTTAGTAAAAGTGAGACTAGCAACTAATTTTTTAGCTTGATATGAGCCAAGTAACAATTGTTTGACCCTTATATAATAATATATATATAAATATTAAAATTCTAAAACAAAATGTCCTAGAGATCCAGATAGGTTCTACTCGTAACCTATAAAACAAAAAATTTAGAATAAACTCTACAAACTAAGGGTTTGGATATAAGGGAGAGATTACCCTTCTAATCACATTAAAAATATTATGAATAATTTGAATAATTTTGATTCCTAATTATTTAGCCAATTATAGGAGTGAGATTGATTATGTTATATCATAAAAGATTAAAATCATTGAAAGGAAAATTGAATGTAAAATTATAATTGACAAATTTATGTATTGAATTAACTAGATTAAATGACTTGCAACTATTTTACACTACAAAAGGCCTACCAATTTGATCTAGATTCATCGTTCTAAGAAAAGTGTGAAAATGAATTTTTTATTTTAATATTTTTATAAGGAGATCTAGATAGAATAAAATTTTAATATACACAAAAATATTTTACTGGTGAAGTGATAGACACAATAGTAAAATATGTCATGTAATATGAATGGTCTATTAAATGCACATTCAATCCTTGCATATATAAGCAAGGAAAAGGAGTAGAGATTGAATTTTGATACTTTGAATACTATTCAAAGATGAAATATTTTTATCTTACATGACAAGTGTGTTCTTGTGTTGCAAATATACATGCAATGATTTTCTACATGTTTCAATACTATCAAGTAGGACAAAAATAGAAATTTTTTGAAGTGAACTTAATCCAGGTGTGAATATTTCAATAACTACAAACTTGATTACCCAACTAATTTGAGAATGAGTTTATTTATATTAACAACTCCCATTAAGATAAAACCTACATATTTTTATGTATAATGACAAGTGTCTACTACTATGCTATGTTAGGTACTCCTCTTCAAATCCATCAAAAAGGGAAGTAGAAAATCAAGTGAGAATACAACTCTTAGCCAAAAGAGAAATGATGGAAATATGAAATTGTATACAAGTGTGAAAATAGAGAGGTGGTGGAAGCAAGGAATAATGATGATATTCCAAGTACCAATTCTATCACAGTTTATAAAAATGTACCCTTATATTATCTAGGAAAGATTAAGACTATGGAGCTCTCTATCAGGTAGTAGAACCTAAAGTGCTTACTAATGCTTAAAGAAGAATAGAGAATTTGATCTATGAATGGAAAATAATATTTATTCCCAATTGAAGAAAGAGAAATGAAAAAGTTTCAATGAAATATTTCCATGTGAAAAATTATAAGTCTATAAATGATACACATGATCCCATGATAATAAAGAAATATGTAAAATATTCTTAATTACTACATATAAAGATTGATGTAGAACATGAACCAAATATATGGACGTCTTGACAATAGAATTTGTGTGGATGTCAACAAAAGTTCCTATCAACTCTATAGATTATGATTTATAAAACAAGCCTAATATGCCTTGTAAGTAATTATCTTTACCAACTATAGTGAAAACAAAACTATGAATATCCTACTACTATAAATCTTAAGAAACTAAATATGGAGAAATACTCAACACTAGAGAATTTATTTTTGGACTAATTTTGATAGTATAAAATGATTCTAGAAACAATTTAAGTGTCATACTAAAAAAACCAAGGAACCAACATATTTATAGAGCTTGTGCATCAGAGGAATGCATCCAAGCTTTTAAAATCTAATTTCCACATCTAGGTGGACAAGTTGCATATAAAGAAATAATTGTCTATGCACTTGTAATGTTTTGAATAGAAGTCTCTAAACCACTAACACATCCTCTTCCATAATGGTAAATTTATCTATACAACAACACCAGCTATATAGAAACTTAAAAAATTGGCATTTGGTTATCCATTATCTACATTTTTTTAATTAAAGATAAATCTAGTTCTATAGAGACCAGAAACCCAAGTTTAATAATAGAACAACAAATATATTATTAAACAAAAACTACCTTAGGACTAGGCACTAATGTCAAAAATACCTTAAAAACATAGGGAAAATAAATCCAAAAAAAAAGGGAAACCCAACACAACTATATATTTTTCATAAGACTGTCATTATTTTGAATGATATTAGCATTAATGTCTTTTGTCTTCATAGTGATACTTTAAACAGGGGCCATACCCTTATCTTTTCTACAAAGCATCATAGTAGGTCCTTGCATGGTCTTCTCTATATCCTCTATATTAGCTTCAATATCATTCATAGGAACTCGGTCTCTCTTCTAAGAACCTATTTCAAAAGTTTTATCCTTCTTGTATGACATGATATCGATCATGGACAAATTTGAATTACCCTTGGAGATGGCATTGACAATTTCATCCTATTTACTAATCCTTCTAAGACCATTACTGGTATTATCCAAAGTTTTTTTTCTCATCACCAAAATATCTCTCATATTATTCTAGACCCTTCAAGAATTATCCTCCAAAGATTTTATACATTTATCTAAGTCCTCTATCAAGTTCTTGATCAAATTCACCATTAAATACATATTAGGCGAAATATTAGCCAAATTGTTAGTGGTCAGGTTATATTTTTCTTTCAAAGTGTTAATCTCTAAAATTATCCATGAAAAGGATTTTTGGTTATCTAAAAAATTCTTAAGACTAACATTTCTTGTAGGATTATCTAGCATAGAAGAACCCACCTCCTTTGTAGTTACCCTACACCCATATATGGGTGTCTACATATCAATATCTAAATCCTCAACAAGCCCACAAGACTAGGGAAAAGAGAAGATGTCATTCTTACATGGAGAGGGTTTCCTCTTTTCATTAAGAGATGGGCATCCAAAAATATTCTCTTTACCTTTTTCACTTGACATGGAAGCCCTATCCACACCTTTTCCTATTACATTAGTACTAAGGTAACCATAATTTGGCACATATTCTAGGACTTCAACATATGATAACACAATTCTCTTATAACCTATAAGGTTGGTGAAATGAACCTCTATCATAGAAGATGATGGGCCTTACTTTTTATAAATATGAAAAAACTTGTCTCCATGAAAACCCACATCATCATCTGCAAAGGAGGTGTCACCATAGTGCACCCTAACATTCTTCTTATATTATATCCTTGATTTTTAAACAAGCCTTTGTTGGAAACTACAATTGAAGAAATTGTTGTGTTGTCATTGATGTCAAACCTTAACTAGTAAGATTGTTGCTACTTAGGAAAGTACTATATCTATTGTATTGTTGTGAAGAATGGAAAGAAAGGATGGTAACTATTATACACTAAGTTTGCACCCTTGTTTCAAGCTCTCATAATCTTGATAACCTAGTATAACATGGGAATCATCTCTAGGTTGTGGGACCTATGCTAACTGAGATGAGACCTCTAGGTTCTAGGCTAGTTCCTCTTGGATAATCACCTTAATTTGCTTCTAGACATGAAAGTAAAAATTTTGAGGGAAAGGGATAGAAGGAATGCTTGAAAGGGAAATGACTGAAAGCAAACTATCCTACTAGGTGATACACCAAAATTAGGGTTTGGATCTCAGTATAGAGGAATGGAATCAATGAAAGGCTTTGGTCTAGTAGGTCACAACTTACTGAATAGGCTTGCATAAGTGTTTCATAGGAGGGCCTGAACACAAGACACAACTTATGACCTACAAGAAGACATTCACTTCTGCAACTTGGTGTAGGAATGAGACAAGACTATTAGGGGGCTGAAGTATACCCACAAAAACATCTAAATTAGATCAAACATAATAACACACATAGTTATAGAAAATAAGAGGGATCAGGAACCCTAAGATATCACAGAAAACATCATATACTTTGATTCAATAAGAGGTAATACAAAACAAGGAAGCATAGGGACATGAAGGATTGACACAAAATACCTCTGTAATATTTGTATTATGAATGGGAGATTACATAATGTAGAAAACTAGAGGACAAAAAAATGTCTCAAATAGCCTTTTAAGAAAAAATATTTTTTTGTCTTTACAAAATGTGAACTTTGAGCTGTAAAGCTCTCAAAAAAAAATATATACATCTCCTCTTGCACGCAGGTAGGAGCAAAAAATCTAATTACGATTTACATAAATTTTTATATAATAATCAAACCCTAATTTTATCAAATTTGGCCATAAATGCACATGAAAATATCCCAGCTAATAAGATATCTATGTTTGCGTGTCCATTTCATGTTTATACCTACAAAAATCTAGCTACCATGATCCATCTACCTACCTGCAACTCGGGCTCACTATAACTGCTAAAATCTGATACTGTGAGATATTTGAATTTAAAAATTTGATAAAATGGTCACAGGTGGTGGTAAAATTCCTTATTGATGCTCGGCATTTGAAACTCAATCTCTCTTTAAAATGTGACCGTCAGATCTTCCTTTTTACCCGGGCTCAGCATTTGACTGCAAAACTAACTCAGCATTTACCTCGGCTTCCAATTTTCCTTCAGTCGCAGAATCGTTTAAACTTTTAGTTGATCCCACTTAAGTCTAGTGAACAAGAAGATAACCTTTAGTCACTGATTCATAAAATACTCTTAACCCTAGGCTCAGAACCACCACATGTCATTCTCTTATTCACCCTTGATTTCTCTGTAGGCATACACCTTGGCAACCCCTGACATCAGTCCCACTAAAGACAAGATTATGATCCAACGATGGGCGCATGATCTCATGGCCCCTGAATATTCCTTTAGATCATGCGCCAGCCACTGATCTCTTTAAATTGGAACCCCTTCTGACAAATAGACCCACTTGGAAATCTCTGTCAGCACATGGCAACCAGTCAAATTCAAGCATGTTAGCATCATTTTTCAGAGGACCCACCTAGCATAGGTGCCCTAAAATAAAGTAAAATCGACAGTCAGTCACATGATCGCATGTGTCAGAAAAGCTCCTTGCGGACATACACCAACCATAGATTTCCTATAGATGTCAAAGCCTTTTGAAACACTGGAAACCTGATCCCACTGACATGTTTTTGAATCATTACCATGTGGAACAATGAGAAGCTATCGTTTGTGTACATGTAGCAGTGGACCCACCAGGCATGAAGAGTTATTTCACCAAGGAGAATCAACGGTTGTCTTATAATCGCATACCTCTGACACATTTCATGAGAACACACACCAGCCATAGATTACCAAGACTCTGACATCCCTGGGCTCCTTGACAAAATTACAAGTCATCATCCCTTGACCAATAAAAAGCCTCCAAGTAGGACACCATGGAAATGGACCCACAAAATCTTGAAGCACTGAGAAAAGGGAAGATCGACGGTTGTAATAAGATCACAAGCCTTTGACAAGCCCTATGAGATCTTACGAAAACCATTGATCTCATCAACTGGGACCCCACATAAATCACTTAACCCCAGAAGTCTTATCAAATGCATGCCCAAAGGAAATTCGCTTAGTCACTGAATAGAATTCTTAACCTCAGTTAAGTATGAAGAATACGTGAACAAGGTATTCACAGAATTGCTAAACCAAAAGTCCAACCTGGGGTTTCAGTTAGTGAATGCCTGACTGAAGGCAATCTATGAAGTTTTTGAATGTTTAGAAGCATCACCATTTTATCTCATGACAAAGAAAAACACTACAGTCACCAGTTTGCTGAAAGGAAAAGGTAATCGGTAGAAGAATAAGAGAACTAGTGATCGAAGGAAGAATTACACACATGGGAAATTGGGACTTTAAGTTGCTAAAAAAGTAACATGAAAATAAAATGAGGGGCTTAGGGTTTTCAGGGTTTATTTTTCTCAAACAACTACTTTTTGAATTTTTCAACTACAGACCAGGGAATTAGAAAATTTGCAGAGGCTAGAGAACAGGGCATAACACCATGAAAATTTTAGGGATGTTTGGCAAGCTAAAAACAAAGACTCCTGAATGGATTTAGCCAAATTTGCATAGAATAGGAAAATTAGGGTAACATTTTGGCTATTTCTATTGGATGTTAGCCTACTAGACATTGATCAGTGGCCTTAAAGAAATCCATTGGGCATGGAGTCAACATTTGAGCACAAGAAACCTTTATAGAGAAGCAAACCTAGAAACAGAGGAACAAAAACATGTGCACGAGCACTTCTAGGAAAATAGGAAAAACTGACCAAGAAACAAAAAATAGGGAAACTAACCTAACCTAAACTAGCCAGTACTTAACACTGGTCAAACAAAACCATTTACTGTTTGTGAAAAATAACTTCCCATCCTTCTCAAATTACAATAATCCACATGCTTCTAGAAAGCTATTAAAAGATACATATAGGAGATATGCAGAATCACCTGCTTGACAAGGATTTGACTGATATGGATTTTACTCACTTGGTCAAGCTGATTGTAAGCACCATCATTCTAAGGAGAAATGGCAAGAAGCTATAAGACCTTACTTACTTGGTCAGTGGGGACAAAAAGATGATTTGGTTCATTCTCAGCCTCAGCTTCTGGTGCAAAATCATATTGGGATGCTGGCATAGTTTGTACTCCTTTGATAACCACCATCCTAGCCAAATGCTTAATAGGACACCCTTGTTTGATAGTGAATCTAGTGCTTTCCCTGATAAACTTAGGCTCCTGAGAGATTACTTCAGTCTGATTGATCTCCTCCTTATGTTGACTAGAAATATTCTCCTCCTAAAACTTGTAGGTGTTCTTTGGAAGTGTGGGCTTGTCATCAAGATGCAAGAAAAAGTATTCCATCTTGTCCCAAAATTGATCTTCTTCTTCTTCTTCCTCTAGATTCTTTTGTAGGAGAAGCATACCATTATCAACACAATTATCATGATTTGTTGAGAACTCATTTGTCTTGACTTGTTCAGAGAGAACCTCCTTTAGATCAACAATCTTTTGCTCAATGATCTCCTTTTCTTCCTCCAGTTGAGAACATTTCTCAATCTGCATCTGATAGCTTATGTTATATGTTTCAGTTGTAGAAGCCAAGAATCTCATATTTTGCTTGTGATCTTGTAACTCTTTCTCATGAAACTCCTCATGAGCTCTCAAATCCTTTTCTTTCTCAATCTAAAATTCATTGCCTTTATCAAACATGGCCTCCATTAGAATCTTTTGGTCTTGAACCACCCTTTCACAGTTATTCTTATGAACCTCTAATTCTTCATAAGCATCCTTCTGAGCTACTAATGTTCTTTGGAAATCTTCTTCTTTTTCAGCTATAGCAGTACTAACCTTAACCAAATTTTCTTTGTAAACTTTGTTCAGCATTGCTAGATTACTTGCAAGGGCTACTTGATCTTTTTCCTATCCTACAATGATTTATTCGCACTGCTTCCATCTAGCATCAAACTACTAATTTTCTTGTGTCTGCATATGCCTTTTCTATGTTTCCAACACTACCTCATAGTGTCTCTTTTTTTCTTCCTACCCTTCAGTGAGCTTGGCCTCATTCCTCTTGTATTGCTCTGCCAGATACCTCCTAAAGCCTCGATCCTGCTGAGCCAAAGCTTGTTGTTGTTGGATTTGGGCATGATGAGCATGCTCTTTCATGGAAAGCCTTTCCTCTTGAGGTTTCTAATGTGTGTATTAATGCTACCATGATACTAGAAGTTGGGTGGGTGGGGGGTAAGCATGAGGTGTATGTTGCTCCATTGCTCTAGCTGGATAGTCCTGCATGGAATTGGAAGTACAACTACTCTGATAAAGCTAACCTCTATGAAATGAAGGGTTGTCTTCATGGAAAGAAGGATGGTAATCCATCTTATGTACTGAATCTCTTTGAAACTAGTGGATGTGAACTTAGAGTCGCAAGATATGCAAAGCAATGACCTCTCAAAGGTCTACAACCTGCTGGATGCATATCAAAACTAGCAAGAACTATGAAAACTATGACCTCTTGGTCCCACCGGGCATGCCAGAATTTTTATACACTAAGTTTGCACCCTTGTTTCAAGATCTCATAGTCTCGATAACCTAGTATAACATGGGAATCATCTCTAGGTTGTGGGACCTATGCTAACTGAGATGAGACCTCCAGGTTCTAGGTTGGTTCCTCTTGGATAATCACATTAATTTGCTTCTAGACATGAAAGTAAAACTTTTAAGGGAAAGGGATAGAAGGAAGGCTTGAAAGGGAAATGACTGAAAGAAACCTATCCTACTAGGTGATACACCAAAATTTGGTTTTGGATCTCAGTATAGAGGAATGCAATCAATGAAAGGCTTAGGTCTAGTAGGTCACAACTTACTAAATAGGCTTGCATAAGTGTTTCATAGGAGGGCCTGAACACAAGACACAACTTATGACCTACAAGAAGACATTCACTTCTACAACTTGGTATAGGAATGAGACAAGACTATTAGGGGGCTGAAGTATACCCACAAAAACATCTAAATTAGATCAAACACAATAACACACAAAGTTATAGAAAATAAGAGGGATCAAGAACCCTAAGATATCACAGAAAACATTATATACTTTGATTCAATAAGAGATAATACAAAACAAGGAAGCATAGGGACATGAAGGATTGTCACAAAATACCTCTGCAATATCTGTATTATCAATGGGAGATTATAGTATGTAGAAAACCAGAGGACAGAAAAATGTCTCAGATAGCCTTCTAAGAAAAGATATTTTTTCTCTTTACAAAATGTGAACTCTGAGCTCTAAGGCTCTCAAAAAACAATATATACATCTCCTCTTGCATGCAGGTAGGAGCAAAAAATCTAATTAGAGTTTACATAAATTTTCATATAATAATCAAACCCTAATTCTGTCAAATTCAGCCATAAATGCAAATGAAAATATCCCAACTAATCAGATATCTATGTTTGTGTGTCCATTTCATGTTTATACCTACAAAAATCTAGCCACCATGATCCATCTACCTACTTACAACTCAGGCTCGCCATAACTGCTAAAATCTGATATTGTGAGATATTTGAATTTAAAAAATTCATAAAATGGTCAGAGGTGGCACTAAAATTCCTTATTGACAGTTTGCATTTGAAAATCAATCTCTCTTTAAAATGTAACCGTCAGATCTTCCTTTTTACCTGAGCTCAGCATTTGACTGCAAAACTAACTCAACATTTACCTCGGGTTCCAATTTTCCTTCAGTCACAGAATTGTTTAAACTTTTAGTTGACCCCGGTTAATTCTAGCGAACAAGAAGATAAAATTTAGTCATCGATTCATAGAATACTCTTAACCCTGGGCCCAGAACCACCACATGTCATTCTTTTATTCACCCTTGATTTCTCTATAGGCATACACCTTGGCAACCCCTAACATTAGTCCCACTAAAGACAAGATTCTGATCCAACGGTAGGTGAATGATCTCATGGCCCCCAAATATTCCTTCAGATCATGCTCTAGTCACTGATCTCTTTAAACTAGAACCCCTTCTGACAAATGGACCCACCTAGAAATTTATGTCAGCACATGGCAACCAATCAAATTTGAGCATGCCAGCATCAATTGTCAGAGGACCCACCTAGCATAGGCACCCTGAAATAAAGTAAAATTGATGGTCGGTCACATGATCACATTTGTCAGAAAAGATCCTTGTAGACATACACCAATCGTACATTTCCTGCAAGTGTCAGAGCCTTTTGAAATGCTAGAAACCTAGTCCCACTGACACATTATTGAATCATTACCATGTGGACCCATGAGAAGCTATCATTTATGTACACATAGTAGTGGACCTACCAAGCATGAAGAGTTACATCACCAAGGAGAATCAATGATTGTCTTATAATCGCATACCTCTAACACATTTCATGAGAAAACACACCAATCATAGATTACCAAGCCTTTGACATCCTTGGGCTTGTTGACAAAATTACAAGTCATCATCCATTGACGAATAAAAATCCTCCAAGTAGGACACCATGGTAGTGGACCCACAAAATCATGAAGCATTGAGAAAAGGGAAGATCGATGGTTGTCGTAAGATCGCAAGCCTCTGACAAACCCTATGAGATCTTACGACAACCATTGATCTCATCAACTGGGACCCCACTTAAATCACTTAACCCTAGAAGTCTTAGCGAATACACGCCCAAAGGAAATTTGCTCAGTCATTGAATAGAATTATTAACCTTGGTTAAGTCTGAAGAATACGTGAACAAGGCATTCATAGAATCGCTAAACTAAAAGTCCAACCTAGGGTTCTAGTTAGCGAATGCCCAACTGAAGGCAATCTGTGAGGTCACTGAATGTTTAGAAGCTTCACCATTTTAACTTGCGACTAAGAAAAACATTGCAGTCGCCAGTTCACTAAAAGGAAAAGGTAACCACCGGAAGAATAAGAGAACTGGCGATTGAAGGAAGAATTACGCATATGGGAAATTGGGACTTTAAGTTTCCAAAAAAGTAACATGAAAATAGAATGAGGGGCTTAGGGTTTTCAGGGTTTATTTAGCTCAAATGCCTACTTTTTGAATTTTTCAACTACAGACTAGGGAATTAGAAAATTTGCAAAGGCCAGAGAACAAGGCATAACACCATGAAAATTTTAGGGATGTTTGGCAGGGTAAAAACAAAGACTCCTGAATGGATTTAGCCAAATTTGCATAGAATAGGAAAATTAGGGTAACAGTAATGATAGCACCTAAGGAAAGGTTGAGTTATCTTGACACTACAAAGTGTACTTGACTATGTTGTACAATGATGAGATAATATATTATTTATCTTAGTAAGATTGAAGACTAAATTGGTAGGCTTGACTGAGCAAAAATGGAGAAATCATTTTCAAGCCGAGTAATGTTAGTGTCGACCAAATTATTATATGCCGAGAAAAATTCTAGTGTCGACCAAAGATTAGTTAATTGTCGAGAAAGATAGTATAAGCCAAGGAAACATTTTTAGTAATGATCGAGCTTTCTACATGAAGACTGAGCAGTTGATCACAGTATTGACCAAGCATCATTATTTTTATATTTGAAGAGAATTCAGATTTGGATCCGACATTGTTGAATTCTTGGATTATGTAAAATGTGTTGACTTTATTTATTGATTTTTTGAAAGCATTGAATGCATTGAAAATAGTTTTAATGTAAATCTTTAAGAGATTTGAGATGTTTCTAGAAAAGGAGCCAAAGAACATAAAGCGGGTAGATTCAATGAATCTAACCTAACCCTAAGATCTACGAAGGAGATTGAGTGGAAAAAGATGAGTTAATCTAATTGAGGAAGTATTAACGGAACCTAAGCATTAGGTATGTTTGTGCATGGGTGAAAAGAGGATGCTGGAAGATCAGTAGATGTTATTGACTGTATAAGAAGAAAAGGCTAATGGAGAAGTGTGGTGATTGCTTGAAGAAAAGTTTCGAGCAGATCAGAGATGGAGATGGTAAAGTTTCAAAGTCAATAAACCAACATTTGTGTATGGAATTGGATCTATTATTTGCAAAGTGAGTTGTATGTTCTTCAGATTAGTACTACTACTACTTTCTAACCATTGTAATAGTCAAAATCCTTTTAACAAAGGTTGACCTAACAGTCATATGTTTAAATCCTTTGAACAAGGTTGCATTCTAATGGAATGTATGTAATTCCTAGAACAAGGCTCACTTTTAACAGAGTGATTAAAATCCTTTAATCGAGTAACACCTAATAGTGTGTATTGTAACCCTTGATAGGGTTGGATTTTAACTGAGCTCACTTTAGAAGACTGAAAATAATAGTAGCATGTTACAAAGTGGTTTTTCCCAGATTGGGTTTCCACTATAAATCCTAGTGTTAATGCTTGTGTGAATATTTTGGTTTAAACATTTCTTTGTTTTGCAAGCTAGATACAAGTGGGTAGTGGATTGCAATGTTATATGTTTCTATTATAGAATCAATTATGACTAAGTTATTTTTGGTTGTTAGATCTGATTTAAAGAAAAGTTTTTGAAGTTTTTTTTATACATTTGGACCTAAGAACAACTAATTCATCCCCCCTCTCTATTGTTCTAAATCATATTAACAATTGGTATCATAGCTATGTTTCTTATTATTGGTGTTTACATAAATCAAGTTTAAAGGGACTTGAAGCAAATGATCAAGATGTATAAGAAGGAGGTACCGAAGCTAAATAAGGAAAACTTCCTTGCATGGCAAAGATTGATGAAGCTACATCTGGCTGGTATTGGTGATTCTGCAAAGTACTACATTGAGAATGACTATGTCTCACCTGTTGCACTTTTGACTACTAAAGAAATGAGAGCTAAGAAAGAACATAATCAGGCAATGCTAGAAATTGCATCTGCCATAAGCTATCCAGAATTTGAGGACATTAAGGATTGCACAAGTGCTAAGGAGATGTGGGACAGTCTTGGAAAGATGTATGGTGGTGACATAAATGTACTGAAAGCTAAGGCTGAGAGTCTTAGAGGTAAGTTTGATGAAATGAGAATGTAAGAAGGTGAGAACATTGCACAATATACTGGTAGAATAAAAAAAGTTGTGAATGCTATTAGAGGAGAAAGTGGGACTATTGACGATGAAACTATAATTGGAAAAGTACTAAGAACTCTACATCCTATATATGCTATTAAGATCTCAGTTATTCAGGAATCTAGATGTAACTCTGCAAATGTGCAAGTACTTTGGAAAGTTTGGTGGGCAAGCTGACTTCTTTTGAACTCTCTAACTATGATAACTTCACTATTGGTAGTATTGGTAATGTTGAATATGCTTTTAAGTCACAATTAGTTTTGAACAAGCCAAAGAAAGAAAAATAAAGAAGCATCAGTGAAATTCAAAGTGATAGTGACACTTTTGATGAAGAACTTGAAGATCTAGAAGCTCTTATGGCTAGAAGACTGAGAAGGGGAAAAAGAAAATATAAAGGTAAACTCCCTATTATATGTTTTTCATGTAATAAAGTTGGTCATATAGCTACTAGATGTCTTGACAAGAATGATAAAGATGAAGAAAGAAAAAGAAAACACAAAGACATAAGAGATGAAATAAGCTACCGAAGGCACAAAGACTACAAAGGAAAATGTAAGAAATCTTGTTACTTTGCTGAAGAAGAAAATGACACTAATAGTGATGATTTTGAAATTGAGGTAGTCTATGTTACAATGAAAGAGGAATCTGATGAGGATGAGAAAATTGCATTGATCTCCTATGTGAACAAGAATGACAAATTGATTATTGATAATGGTTGTTCACATCACATGACTAGTGACAAGAGTAAGTTTGAGACCTTACATCATTATAGAGGCAAAAGTGTAAAATTTGGTAATGATGCACCATGTCCTGTTAGAGGAAAAGGTTTGATTAAACTAACTGATAAGATCTCTTGTGAAAATGCATATTGAGTTGAAGGTCTAAATTATAATCTACTAAGTGTTGCACAACTCAATAGCACTAGTTATCAAGTGGAATTTCATCACAAGAAAGATAAAATATTTGATGCTACTCGTGAACTGATCAGAAGTGGAGAACAAACTAGAGGTAATTTTTTCTATCTTGACCTAACTAAAGAAGCATGTATGGCTATACAACTTGATGACATTTGGTTATGGCATAAGAGGCTATGTCATGTTAACTTTGATAATCTGGTAGAAATAAGTAAGAAGAAAAAAGTAAGAGGTCTACCTAGATTGAAAAAAACCTAAGAATGTGATGTGCAAGGAATACCATTTAGGAAAAATGACAAAGTCAAGTTTTAAGAGAAAATCCTTTACTTCTGAAAACATTTTAGATTTCATTCATACTAACCTTTGTGGACCTATGGGTGTACAATGTTACTGTGGTGCTAGATATTTTATCTTGTTTATTGATGATCATACCAGGATGATGCATGCAATGTTTCTAAAAGAAAAATCTGATGTTTTTCAATTCTTTAAGTGGTATTTGGCTAAGGTTGAGAAGGAGAAAAGTAGGAACCTGAAATGTCTTAGATCTGACTAAGGTGAAGAATTTACATCAAATGAATTCAATCCATTTTACAATGAAAGAGGGATCAAAAGATAGATGTCTGCACCTAGAACACCTCCATAGAATGGTATAGTAGAGAGAAGAAATAGATCTATCTTGGCTTGTGCAAGGACATTATTGATTGAAAAGAATGTGGCATAGAAATACTAGAAAGAAGCTATAAGTACAGCTATCTACACTCTTAACTGGGTATAGATCAAGAAAGGTACAAATCTGACACCCTATGAATTATGGCATGGGCATGCACCGAGTCTTAAATACTTTAGAATTTTTGGAAGCAAGTGCTACATATTAAAGGACAATAGGAATGGAAATTTTGATTCTAAAAGTGATGAAGGTATATTCCTAGGGTATTCCACAAAAAGTAAAGCTTATAAGTGTTTGAACTCTAACACCAACAAAATTGTGGAAAGTGTGAATGTCAAAATTGATGAGTATCTAGAAAGAAATGAAGTTGACAGAAAAAGAGAACTAGAAGATTATAGATCTTTTGTGTATATTGAAGAAGAAGGAGAGGCAAGTAAAAGACTTGCACTTGATGCTGAGTCTTGGGTAAGCAATGTCGAGTGACCTGAAGTTGCTGCCGAGCATCTGGAAAATAGTGCCGAAAGAGAACAAGAACATGTCAAGCGACAAGATAATGCTACCGAGTATCAGGAAGTGGTTTCCGAGCATTTAGAAGCTAAATCTAACAATCTTGTTGAGGAACCTAATGAAATAAAGGAGAGAAGAGCTGAACCTATTTTGGAAAAATATGTAAGAAGACATCACAAGCTTGAACATATAATTGGAGACAAACATACTAGAATTCTAACCAGAAGTAAGACAAAGGATCCAACATGTTTACTATGTGAATTTGAACCTAAGTCAACTAGAGGGGCATTAGAAAATGAAGACTGGATACAAGAAATGAATGAAGAAATAGACCAGATAGAGAAGAATGATACTTGGACTTTGGTGCCAAGACCTAAAAACAAAAATGTTATAGGAACAAAGTGGGTGTTCCAGAATAAGTTGAATGAAAAAGGTGAAATAACTAGGAACAAAGCTAGGCTGGTATGCAAAGGCTACACACATAAAGAAGGAATATATTATGGGGAGACATTTTCCCCTGTAGCTAGATTGGAAGGAGTAAGAACTCTACTTGCATATGGTGCTTATAAAGATTTCAAGGTATATCAAATGGATGTCAAGTCTGCATTCTTAAATGGTATACTAGAAGAAGAAGTTTACATAGAACAACCAGAAGGTTTTATTGATCCAAATAGAAGACACATGGTATGAAAACTAAACAAAGCACTATATGGATTAAAACAAGCTCCTAGAGCATGGTATGAGAGATTGCATAACTACTTGATACAGATTGGATTTTCAAGAACAAATGACACAAGCAGTCTGTACATGAAAGATTAAGAAGGTGAAGGTATCCTATTGGAAAATAAATTTGTGGATGATATTATTTTTGATGGACAAGATTCTTTGTGTAAAATATTTTCAAATGAAATGCAAATAGAATTTGAAATGAGCATGTTTGGTGTGATCAAATTCTTTGTTGTTTTACAAGTATATCAGATGAAGAAAGGAATTTTCATTACATAGTCTAAGTATGTTAATGAAATACTAAAAACTTTTGGGATGGAAGATTCTATACCAGTGAGTACTCCTATGGTTACTAGACAAAAGTTATCTAAGAATGATGATGTTGTAGAAGTGAACTAGACTTTGTACAGATCCATGATTGGAAAATTGCAATATGTTGTACATAGTAGACCAGATATTGCACTAGCTATTGGGATTGTGGCAAGATTCTCTACCAATCCTAAGGAAACACACATGATGGCCATGAAAAGAATTATGAGATACTTGAAAGGGACTACTAACTATGGGCTATATTACAAGAAGGATGAAATATTTGAACAAAGAGTATATAAAGATGTTGATTGGGTAGGAAATGTAGATGACATAAAGAGTACTAGTGGTGGAGCTTTCTTTCTTAGATAGATATTAGTCTCCTGGAAAAGCAAGAAACAAAATTGCATTTCCCAATCTACTGCTGAAGCTGAGTATGTTGCTGCTGCAGTAAACTATTCAAATTTGGTATGGATAAAACAATTGTTGGTAGGCATGAAAGAAGAAATCACTGAACCTATTGTTATTTTTTGTGACAATAGAAGTGCTATCAACATTTCTAAGAATCCAGTGATGCATACTAAGACCAAGCACATAGAAATCAAGTATCACTACTTGAGAGAATTGGTACAAGATAAAGAAGTCTAAATGGAATATGTGAATACAAAGGAACAAGTAGCAGACATATTCACTAAATCTTTACCTAAAGAAGAACATGAGTATTTGAGAAGTCAATTAGGGGACCATCCCCTAACTAAGGCTGCCTAGTTAAGCTAGGAGCACTACATCAAATATGCTAAAATAGAATATTTGACAGATTGATGTAGAAGATTGTCACACTTTAGGACGGGCCTAGAGTTGTGAAGAAGAGCAAAGACAAGGATTCAGTCATAAGCAAGATGATAGAGGGAGAAACACTGAGCTGCACAGATAATATCTACATCTGATGGATGTATGTTTTAGTTGTTGCTTTGGCATTTTTGTCAAAGAGGGAGATGAACTAAGATGATACAATAACACATGACACTAAAAAGAAAAGTAAGGAGATGATGATCTGAGATGAATGATTAGGATATTTCTGACGGTCATAGAAGTGAGGCTAATAAATTCTAAATCAGAATGAAGGTAAGGATACTACAAATTTTTCTCTGATGGACAAATAAGTTTTTGGATTGTTTGGTAATCCATGTGTTATTCAAGTGATATCATATGGTGTTTCCATCAATACCAAAGAGGGATATTGTTGGAAATTGTAATTGAAGCAATTGTTGTGTTTTCATTGATGTCAAACCTTAACTAGTAAGACTGTTGCTACATAGGAAAGTACTATATCTATTGTAGTATTGTGAAGAAGGGAAAGAAATGATGGTAACAATAGCACCTAAGGAAAGGTTGAGTTATCTTGATACTACAAAGTGTACTTGACTATGTTGTACAATGATGAGACAGGGTATGTGCAAGATCATGAGGGGCCAAAAAGTGGTGATGTCAGTTCAAAACTTTGACAAAGTAGCTCGCGACTTTTTTTTCACCCAAATTTGATAAAATGAAAAGGGTATCTTAAGGAGATTATTATCTTTCTATCAATATAATTGTTGTCAAATTTTGAATTCATTAAGTAATTATTAGTTATTTTCTAATTGAGCTACCTCTAAAGTGCTGATTTATATACTAATTGAAAAATGGCTATAACTTTCAGACAGTATAACCTTTTTGAAATTTGAAAAATGTGTCACATTCTATGCTTTGCCTACTATAAGGAAAAATAAATAAAAATTGAATTTTGTAAAGTTTTGAATGAGTTAAGGTGGTCAGACATGGGAGTTTTTTAATTTTGAAAACATTGTAGTAAAAAATTCATAATTAATTATTTTTTTGGAATAAAATTACAAAAAAATATGTGTCACATCCGAGCATGAGTCTACTACCTATATATAAAATCTTATAATAAAATATTATCATTTGATTATGATTAAGGTGGTCAGACATACACCTACTTCTTATTTTTTTCCTGAAATTTTTGTACTGCTGCATTGAAATCTATACTTTTCACCAATCATACTAACCTTTTCTCAAAAAAGGCCTAGTATTTTATAAACTACATTCAATTTTCTATAGATTCTATTCTTACAACTTTTTGATATTAGGTTCATAGCTAGTTGAAATTTTTACATCAAGTTGAATAACCCTGATTTGCTGATTTTTCATTGCCACTTAAGGGCGTCGTTTGGCCCCTCATGATCTTGCACATACTCGACAATATATTTTTTATCTTAGTAAGATTGAAGACTAAATTGGTAGGCTTGACCAAGAAAAAATGGAGAAATCATGTTCAAGCTGAGTAATGTTAGTGTCGACTGAGTCAGTATATGCCGAGCAAAATTCTAGTGCCGCCCAAACATCAGTTAATTACCGAGAAAGGTAGTATAAGCTGAGGAAACATTTTTAATAATGACCAAGCTTTCTACATGAAGATTGAGTAGTTGATCATTGTATTGACTGAGCATCAATATTTTTATATTTGAAGAGAATTCAAATTTGGAGCCGACATTGTTGAATTCTTGGATTATGTAAAATGTGTTGACTTTATTTATTGATTGTTTGAAAGCATTGAATGCACTGGAAAATGTTTTATTGTAAATCTTTAAGAGATTTGAAATGTTTCTAGAAAAGGAGCCGAAGAACATAAAGCGGGTAGATTCAATGAATCTAACCTAACCCTAGTATCTATGAAGGAGATTACGTGGAAAAGGATGAGTTAACCTAATTGAGGAAGTATTAAGGGAACCTAAGCATTAGGTATGTGTGTGCATGGATGAAAAGAGGATGCTGGAAGATCAGTAGATGTTATTGACTATATAAGCAAAAAATGCTAAAGGAGAAGTGTGGTGATTGCTTGAAGAAAAGTTTCGAGTAGATTAGAGATGGAGATGGCAAATTTTCAAAGTCATTAAACCAGCATTTGTGTATGGAATTGGATCTAATATTTGCAAAGTGAATTGTATGTTTTTTAGATCAGTACTGCTGCTACTTTCTAACCATTGTAACAGTCAAAATCCTTTTAATAGAGGTTGACCTAACAGTCATCTATTTAAATCCTTTGAACAAGGTTTCATTCTAATGGAATGTATGTAAGTCCTATAACAAGGCTAAATTCTAACAGAGTGATTGAAATCCTTTAACTGGGTCACATCTAACAATGTGTATTGTAATCTTTGATAGGGTTGGCTTTTAACTGAGCTCACTTCAGAAGAGTGCAAATAATAGTAGCATGTTACAAAGTGGATTTTCCCAGATTGGGTTTTCACTATAAATCCTAGTGTCAATGCTTGTCTGAATGTTTTGGTTTAAACATTTCTTTGTTTTGCAAGTTAGATACAGTTGGGTAGTGGAAATCAATGTTATATGTTTCTATTATAGAATCAGTGTTGACCGAGTTGGTTTTGGTTGTTAGATCTGATTTAAAGAAAAAAATTTTAAGTTTGTTTTATACATCTAGACCTGAGAACAACTAATTCACCCCCCCTCTCTGTTGTTCTAAATCATATTAACAGCCTTCTCTTGACATGAAATTCTTGTGCATACTCCATATTTAAAAGAATCAATCCCTCATAGAGTATAGGGAAAATGAGATGTTTCTCATGATCCCTAATATTAATATTTAGAGAAGAAACCAAATAGAAAGACAAGAAAATACAGGTATTGTGATGAAAATGGTTCAAAATAACAAAATGGTAATTGAATATGCTACATAATTCACCATCAAAGGTAAGATAGTGTATGATAACCCCAATGATGTCATTCCATGTATTGGAGAGGGAAATTCTATTAAATCCCCTTTCCCTATTCTTCCTTCCCTTCCTCCTTTTGTTTTGAAGGAAAAATGATTCTATAAAGTTGTAGAAGCACATTTTTTTGTCTCTATGGGATATTTTATGTCCATAATTATAGTTTTGGAAACCTTTTCCACAAGTTATTTATTTACTTATAGTTGTAGGCAATAGATACATAAAACCCCATCTTTTTTACCATTAAAAAAAATCTCAGTAATGAGAGCATCAGTGCTATGGATTTTTTCAAAATATCCTATCAATCCACCTATAGAGAGCTCCCTCGACAATGATTCAATGTTATTCTACTTCTCATAGAGAATGTTCTCTAAGCTATTTCTATCACCCCTATTCTCTAAATCCCCTAATAAAAAAAAAATGAGAAGAAGGGTACCTTAATGTTCTAAAGGAAGAAATCACAATGGAAAAGAGAATAAGAAAAAATTTTGGCCTCTTCATCATAAATGAGATCTTCCCAAGGACACCTTTTCACATGTCATTTAGTGTCATTTCCAAAAACACCTTACACATAGCACCTTCTAAACTGTGAACTAACTCTAATATTTTCTAACCAATCCACAACATAATTTCCCTCACATTACACATGAGAAAACATGTATTCAGGAATGACCATAAGCATCTTTAAAAAGTATTTAATAATGGAACTATTGGTCCAACTCAATCGGGTTGTGAGTAATTCCTTTGAAACAATTGACAATGTTTAGCGTGCCACTTTCAATCTAGACCCTTTTTAAACATCTCTCCCTAGCCATTTTATCCCTGCATAGGTTAAGAAAGCCTTAATAAAATGGTTTGTATGGACACCCAAAATATATTATGTATACATTTATTGTAATGAAAGGAAATAATAAAAGGGGTTTTGTGAGGGGAAATCACTAGGATTAATCAACCTACTAGAAAGTGCACACCCATTTTCTTTCTTTTCTCTTTTACTAGATTCAATGAAAACATGATCTGCTAGGCTCACAAAATATGGAGTGTCAATTTGATACAAGAATTCCTTCACTTTTAAAGAACATGACTATGCAAAATGCAAAATGTGAATACGAATATAAGAACTAGAAAAATACTGGTAGGAAATATGAAATAATATGAATAGAGAGAGAGACATAAAATTGTAAATCTTAATCCAATAGAAAATCTAGAAATTAAAAATAGTGACCAACTTGTGATCCAAATTTTAGCCTTTAATGGTAGGCATGGGACAACCTCAAGGGTTAGAAGTGATTAGACTCACTTCAGACATATGTAATCTCCTTAGACCCAACAAATTCTAATAAAAATATTATGAATTTATATCTCTCTATTAGATATTCATGTAGATTTTTTTCTTGTATTTCTGCCAATCAATTGTACACAAATAATAGGCAAAATGATAGTGAAAAGAGGTTTTCTATAGTAAAAAACTAGTAGCGAAATTAATATTGAAATACAATAGTAATTAATAAATAAGGAAGTGTTTGTTTAGTAGTATAGGCTTTATAAGATGTTTATACCTTCATGATCCTTCAGGCTATTTATTTTCTCATGAAGATGCCTCAAAGTGTTCATGATGTTATCCTAACTTTGTACCTAGGATGAATACCTTCACATATGCTTATATCTAAATATATCTCCTTTTATTCCATGCTTGATGATTGATTTAATTTGACTTACATATGTTTTATCCTCAAATTTATAGTTTGAGTTCTTAAATACATATAATGATAAGAAATGGATTTATGCTTACAAAAATGATGGAGGTATCTTTGCTATTATATCTTCCCTAGTTATTTTAGACATATAAATTTGAAAGAGGATGATTAGGTTTTGGAAATCATACTAAAATAAAATGATAAATATAGTATTTAACTTTGGGTTCAATTTAAAAGGTATGGGGTGACTCAAAAAATTTAAAGTGGGTAGAATCCCCATATACCTTCCAAAGTGCCACATACAAGCTAATCTAAGCTCAAATTTGAGTCTGGATCAACTTTGATATTGAAATTTGAAAAAATGCTCAAAATCAAGGTTGGATGAAAAATGCATCATGGAGTCCTTGGAAACTAAAATGAGGCCTAGAGCTAAGGACCAAAATTGTACATCTTTCTAATTTTGCATATTCAAGTTAGCACCCACCTTAGTGACAGTATGTTCTTATTTCATACTTATTGTAAGGAGATCAAAGGATAGTTATGATGGTAAAAGAGAAAAGGAGATACAAATCCCCCAAGTTACTTAGGCCCTAATTATTCTAAAGAAATGAAAATAAAATATGTACATGAAGATTGTGAGAAGAAAATACTTGGTCAAACTATACTAGTAAGGTTAAACTTCCCATGAGAGAGAGAGAGAGAGAGAGAGAGAGAGAGAGAGAGAGAGAGAGAGAGAGAGAGAGAGAGAGAGAGAGAGAGAGAGAGAGAGAGAGAGATTTGAAGGTAAAATCATGCCTCTTAATATTGTGGATTATATGAGATCAAATTCTATTATGGGTCACTCTAAGATGACATCTATACTCAAAAGAGTCCTAGAGATGAGGACAAGGAGGATTATCTGTCTCTCTTTCAAGATTCTTTTGCGAGGAAGTTTGATGCTCTTAAGGAGTTTATCGATAAAGCCAAAATTAAGGAAGGTAACACTCTGGGCTTGGATACTTGGGTCTATAATGAAATTCATAGCTTCCATGCCAAATTTTCTAGTCTCTTTGGTCATTTAGATAAAAAAATTCAAGAAATAAAAAATATGGAAGCCAAGGTGGGGTAGATTCTACGAAAATTGAAGTCACATTAGGACAAACTGATGGATATTGTAAAGGAAAGTGATAATAACATAAATAATATCATGTAGGGTCTCATAAATGTGACTAAGGCCATGGAAAAAAAAGGGGACACTATGAGTGTGGATCACATTGATCAGGATATCGGTGTTGACACTGCTACTAATAAGGTCCCTTAAAAACAAAAATAGGCTAGTTTGAGGAATATGATTTAGGAAGCTGCCGCTACCTCTCAAACCTTGAAGGATACGGTAGATGAAGTTAAAATTATAGAAAAGAAGGTGGTTCATGTTCTTAAGGAGATGGTCTATCTTTTTGTCTCTTGTCTTTACTATTTTCTATTTCTATCAAGTGGTTTTCGTGTGTTTTGTCTTGCTAGTTATTTTTTGTTTGGTACTAGTTTGGTCTCTTCTAGCAATATTTTTGTAGTACTATCTTAGGGGTTTTTATTGAAAATATAATATAATTCATTGTATAGAGAGTACATCATTCTTAAATTCATTGGTTACTCTTGAGAACAATAGTAATAAAACATATTTATATCATGAATATTTTTTCGTAAATCCAAAACATAATTTATATTATTAATATTATTATCCTCATCATGAGTATCTTCAACATCTAAATTAATCAAAATAGGATCTTTAATATGAAAATAATTATTATTATATAAACAATTGAATTTTCTTGAGGATAAATTGTTCCTGCATGCTATGCATAAGTTTTTCAATAGAATCAAATTATTATGAGGTGTCTTAGTGGAGGAATTTTTGGGGGAAGAAATCCCATGGGCTATAACATGTAATGTCTATGATAGTGGTCATGACCACATTGATTTCATTTGTTTTATTTTTTTATATTTGTGAAGTTTTAGGATTAATAAACGTGGGATTGTTTTCTTCCATAGGACTAGGAATTGAAGGAACCTTACTAGGATAAGAGATAGAGGATATTTATCATTTATAGGATATAAGAGGTAGAAAAATAGCATAAATTGGAGGAATGTAATGTTTAGGAAGGATTATATGTTCAAGACAAGGAGATGGTAAATACTTAGGGTTTCTCAATTTGGAAATCCTTTCATCTTTTTTTTTTTTATTAAAATAGAAAGAAATGATTTTTTTGAGGTTGCAATGGTTGCGAAATTTGTGAAAAACTAAAATCAGGCTCAAAATTCCCATGACTTGCTAAAGTCTGATAGAGACTATGATTAATCATGATGATTTATCCATTATGGGGGAAACTTCAAATAGTTATAGATAGAAGAGTTAAATATATCTCATATTAGTCAGCCAAGGAAGTCCAAGTCACACATAAAATAGATAAGAAGTTAGGATTAAAATAAAGGTGAGATCTGATCACTTTTCACCCACCTCACAAGAAGAGTGATAAAGCCATGAGAAGGAAAAGTAATACCATTGAAAGTGGTAATTAAAATTATATTTATCATAGGATCATAGGAATATTAATACAATTTTCTTAATAATGATCACCAAGCTACTAAAGTGTATGTAAGACATTAAATTTGTTGATGTATTGTCATTGTTCTCAACTACTTTTAACTGTACTTATCATAATGGTTAAAAACATCTGAAGAAGGAAAAATGGTAAAGGAATGCGATATATACATGAAGATGAGATGGATGAGAAAGATATGGATATGGTATTCATTGGGTAACTTATTGATGAGTCTATGGCATTATGTTAGTTATTTTATTGTATTACATGAATCTATTATGTATTGTGTAACACCCCGCCAGGCAACCCAAGAGGACAAGACATAAAACCTCTATAAAATGCAAGTAGTGAATTTTATTTATTTATTTATTTATTTTAACTAGAATAATATTCATCATTACACTTCATATTTCTAAAAGAAGAAATAATTTTTTACTACTTGAATGTAAGATTTATACAACTTAAGTCCTCCCGGGTTCCCTAACCTCACTACTAAAGCAACATCATATAAACCATTTACATGCATAAGATATTCACGGAATCATGAGCTTAAAAGATCTACATTCATTTTAATGCACCAAGTTAAATGTCCCTAACTTATTTCTTTTATTAAACATAGGTTAATCATCCAACATCATTATTCTTTTTATCAACTCATTCCATAAATTCATATTGATTTCATCTACATCTACTATCCTTTATATCACTTTTCTCTAATAATTTAGGTAAGAGATTAATATTCATTAAGGTAGGCATTATCCTAGGTATTTCATTAACATGAACCAAGTATTAACATTATAATCAAGTTACTATTTTATTGCATTGTTTCATAACCATTCATTGTTAATAATTCCAATCACTAACCTATCATTTCTCAATAATTTCCTTGGATCCTTTCATCAAGAGAGAATACATTATTTTTGTGATACATCATTATATATAACTATATTTAAGATTATTTCCTTTACATATGGACAACATAAGAGGATAGGAGAAATAACATAAACACTTTCTTTTAATGCTAGTAACATGTCCAATATTCCACCTTATTTTCCCTTTCTTTTACCTAGAACTACCCATTCCCTTATGCATTGCTTCGAATTGACATTACATCAATACTACAAGACTCCTTTTAGGAGATTAAAAATTACATGAATACAAATACATAAGTACATCTCAACATATTAAAATATCCAATAAGAAATCTTCAACTCCAGATCTGGAAAGGAATATGTGCTAGGATCATCCAAAGAATCACGATCAATACCTCGATATAAATATTAACCACCCAACCACGTGGAACCAATAGGCCCACTCCCCCGAGCTAGGAGATAGAACCAAAGGCCCATACAAGAGGTAACAACTAGAAAATTCCTAAGGTGGTGATAAAAGTTCTCCAAAGTCACAACAAAACAAGAAAAGACAAGAAGACCACAAGGAATACCAGAGGCATGATCAAATTTGATAGAGACTCTAAGCTAAAAGCTAGGTGAGTGTCATCGCATAGCCCTCACCCCTTGGGTTGTCCTGGTACTAGCCACTCTTGGCCCCGGCCCCCAAGTAGGCACATGCGGAACCGAATGCCTCTCATACAAACAAGGTCATTCAGTTGTACCTACGCATAGGTACCTTCTCCCACTTCCATCCTTAGTCTTTACTAGCACTAAAGGCATGGGTGAGGCACAATTAATCTTGATTAATGTGTAATTTCCCATTCGAATAATCTCCCATTCCCAATTCATTTATTTAGGTTATCACTTGATTAAATAACTCATAGTAGGTTATCCTGGTACTAGCCACTTAGGGCCCCGGCCCCTCACTATGAGCCACTCACCTAGTGTACTTAGGTTCCCTAACATACATATAAAAATCATAAGAACATAATAGATTTATCATCAAGAATTCATATCAATTCCATAACAACATTTGATTGAGTTTAGGAAAACATATGTTGTCCCTAGTCCACTTGACAACCCTAAACCTAATATGGCATTCAGAATGTTCCAAACATATAAGAAGACATCCAAGTGATATTATAAACATATTCAAAGTATTAATAGATCTAATTAACCAAAAAAAAATTCTAATAGCCTCTGGTAACCATACGAAACCTTAAAACTTAATGATGTTCTTAAATTGAATTATTTCAAGCAAGGATTAAATGCAAAGAATAGTCATCATAGAACAGTCATCCATATCTTCCACAAAACATAAAATAAAAGAAATCTCTTTGGTGGAGATTTAGATAACATAATTATGGACTCTCAATTTTATTTTTAGGAAGATCCAATGGTGGGAAAGAAAGTTATGACTTCTGGTTTAAAACAGAAAATTCTGGTTAGGGTTCAGACCTGCCTTCACTAAAATGGTTGTAATTTTCACAAAACATAATTAAAATTCACCAAACCAATTGTAAATGAAAGATAAGACTTACGATAATCTCTGATATCAAATTTATACTTTTATATAATCATATCAGCCTGTAGCATACGAATACATTTGACAGAAAATTTGGAATCAAGAATGGACAGGCATAGTCTGCCAAAATGTCAAAAATAAGGCATTAATTCGACCCTAAAAATAAAATCAGAGAGATACCCATTTGAGATCTGTGAATTTTAATTCCATAAAATCAATTTAGTAAAACCATAGATGCAATTTAAATTATTATAATAATAGATCTCCAAAAATGGGTTGCTAAAAAAACCTAGGAAAACACATGCCAATTCTTACAAACAAAAACTCAAAACTTTAAAATAACCATACAAATGAAAAGTACAGATATAATAAATAATTATAATATATAAATATATCTATAATCTATCAGATACATCAAGTAACTAAAATATTCAATCCATACCTCATGTCTTACGAAGGTTGAATCGAAGAAGGAAGGAAACAAAAGAGAAGATAAATCCAAACTTGAGATGCATCCTTCAAACCCTATCCACTTTCAGAAATCTCCATGAAAGAAAGAAATAATTCCACAGCAAAGAATCCCTCTCTCAACTACTGAAATTCTCACAAAAATGTCTCTCTCCCAAAAGCAAAGATAACCAAAAATTCTTAAAGACATATGCTTAAAAACTCTCCTTCACATCTCCAAGTTTTCTCTCCAAAATCTCCATGAAAAGTAAGGCCATCCTTTCCTCAATGCTTCAGCCCCAAAACCCCCTCTCTTCAAATGAGAAAGTAGTGCATATAAATAGATTTCCAAGGGTTGAGAGGAAAAGTAACCAATTCCCAACTAACTCTTAACTAAAGGGTATTATAAAATAACTTAATATCATACAACTATATTACTCAAATATACAATAAAAGATTATTTGTATTCATTCATACACACATTTAATATTATCCTAACATATATGCATATGCCATCATTAATTACATCAATATCTATATATATAACCAATCCTCATTATTAATAATTAACATTTGAGAATAATATACTTCGCATTATTTAATATTTAATTATTAATAATATTATACTTTACATTAATCCCAAAATATACACCATCAACAATACCTACAATAATTAACATATAATCACATATAAATTATATATATATAAATACATATATGTGTGCACCCATATATATATTTCCATATATATATATATATATATATATATATATATATATATATATATATATATATATATATATATATATATATATATATATATATATATATATATATATATATATATATATATACATGCCAAATACCAAACACTATAATCTATAAGATTATGAAGTAATAGATCACAATATTATTACCTATTTATAATTGCTATAGGATATAACACTGAGGTAGAATAAAATCACATGCTTCAAAATAAATCTAATCATCGAAAGAGGCCATAAAAATCAACTATGAAACATATTGAGAAAACTATAAGATCAAACAAGGTCAACCAAAGTCAACAAGGAAAGTCAAGCCAAACTCCTAAAACACAACATAGAAAGATTAACTAAGAATCATACCAAGAAGGAGAAATAAATAAAATGAGTAAACAAATCATACAACCAAATGAATTCAAGTGGCCACAAGGCACTAACTACAACCATGCCCAACCGGGTGCGTTGGATCTGGGTTTTTGACCCAAAGGTTGACTGACAAAGAAGGAACCCTAATATTCCCAAATTGGAATAATGACAAAGGAAGACTCATGTAGGGGCCTTAGTACTATCTCCATAACAACAACCATCGAGGATTTGAGGGCATGCTCAGACTTGTGAAGCGAGGTGAAGTCGATGCCCGGTACCTACAAGCCTGCATCACAAAGAAGAAATACATATGCACGGATATACATATAAAAGAAAACATTGCAGACAGATGACCAGGATCAATACATCGTGTGGACCTCAGCTATGTGAGTAACTACGACTTCATCCTGAATCATGAAAACACATCATGTATATATATACACTCAAAGCATGTAGCATCATCATAATGAAGGTTAGAATCTCAAGCATTGTGTTAGTCTCTTATCAATACTAATAATAAATTAACATAATCAAATCATCAAGTGAGATACAAGATTCATCCAAGGTAACCTTAATAGAAGAAAATATAAATAACCACTTATATATATCTATCAAGTACATATCATATAACATCCTAACTATGTTCATAAAGGTCTTGTAGGTACTGAATACATACATGGAGATAAATACATACAAAAATGATACCTTTAGATAGTATGTCTGATATTAGAATCATTGAGTACTAGCTTATGAAATTATTATAAACAAATATAGGAATAGATCAAACAAGTATCATGTACAACTTAAGCTGTAAGAAAATATCGAAGGATCTTAATTCTTTCAAAAACACAAAACTTATATTAGGGTTAGAGGGGTTTTACATCCTCCCCCACTAAGATTCGACTTACTCCTGGAAGTCAGGAATGTGAACTATACACACACATTATCTAACAGAATTATATTATTACTATTCTAAATCCTAATTTAATGACTGCACACATTCTTCTCCTATCAAGAGTTTTGGTAAATCCTATCTTATTACAACTTTAGTGTAGATTAACTCAATTCAATTAGTAATGACTTTCAAAAAGAATTACCTATGTGAGTCTATCACTTTATGCTATAAGTTTGTTAACAAGATACTTGAAA
Organism: Chamaecyparis obtusa; assembly: GCA_027943335.1. NCBI lineage: Eukaryota > Viridiplantae > Streptophyta > Pinopsida > Cupressales > Cupressaceae > Chamaecyparis > Chamaecyparis obtusa. The sequence continues at coordinate 263,759 of BSBK01001983.1, forward strand.
TTGCATCAAAATTATTGTTATCAAGTCGAAACTCTAAGGTATTAATGTTTACTCACTAATATCAATATATTAAGAAATTGCATGTTTTACCAACTAAGATTATCACTTCCTTTCACAATATCAAAGTTCCTATCTATGGTAACCAGTATAAAAAAAAGAAAGAATTTATGATATATTTTCCCTTTTGAGACATAATCTAACCCTACATACTACAACTTGTGAGACCTTATTACAAATAGGGTCCAAAATTTGTGACCCTTACAAGCTATGAATACCAAACATAGAGAGGTATGTAACATTTATATTTGTTATGATCATGAAGGGAATACATCAAATAATTTTTATTTACTTTTGTAATCATGAAAATAAAACAATCTAGATACTTGAAACTTACCATTTTCATTAACACATAGTTTTATAAGAAATATTCCTTTCCATCAAAGCTTTAAGTAGAATTCCAATGACATAGGACACACAAATTTTACAATATACATATTCTAAGTCATCTTTCACAATAGTTGTAGTGCTTGATTTCCAAAAACACATTCACACCCTAGAGGAGATCTAAACAATTTACAATTTATTGCACTATTATTCATTAAGTTGGGATCCCTTCTTAAAGCTTACTATTTATCTATGCACTTTTCTCTAATTTGCATGTCAGGAGGTTTCCATATAGCATTTACTTAAGAGTTATTTCAAATTATTTATTTCATAATGATCATAGATCCATCAAGAGAGAAAGAAGTATATGAGTCCTACTACTATAACCACAACATCTAAATTAATAACATTAACTACTGTACATAACTTTAATTTATACCCTTTACCTATTTGAAACATTACCCTCATACACTTTAAAATTTTGAGATAACATCAGTTCTAAGTAGAAATTGAGTAAGGTACATTTCTATAACATTTATTTACCACAACAACTCCTTATTCATAGTTTTTAAATCACTTAATGTTGTTAATTTCTTACTGCTATGGTGTTGATCACAATGTATACAAAACATGAATTTGTTTCCAAAATACCCATCTAGGATCCTAACTATTCACTAGGCATTTTGCAAGACATATATTTAATAAAAATAACTTCTATCATTAGTACAGATAATTCATCATCGCACATACTCTTCCCTAGAATTTCTTGATTATGTTATCTTAAATCCTTTTTGTGCAATTTAATAAGATATGCAGAAAGGATATAACTTCTTACCAAGATAGGGACAAAAATTCCTCTTCCTAAATGAAAATGTGAATTATAGCCTATGATAAAATCTTGGGGACATAGGTCCTTCACCCAAGGGTTTCCTAATTGAGTATTTACAAATTTTCCTAATATATTATTGCCTTGTCTAAACAATTTTAGTCATGCAAAACTTATTTCTTAAGAGGGGAGAGAGAAAGAGAGAGAGAAATGCATATGACAGTAAATTATTTGTTCCTAATTTATTTATTTTTTATTATTATTATTTTTCACTTCTTTCCTAGGTACATATTATTAGCCATGTAATCTAATTATTTCCCTTTTAATCCTATCAAGTACTACCACAATCATTTCTTTCTTTTAAGGATCCAAAAAAAATCTATTTCTAAGATACCTTGAATAGGATAAAATTCAACTAGGTATTTGTAAGAAGATAGAGTGCACAACATTATATTATAGGTAGGATCAGGGGTTAATATTATCTACGACCATAATTAATATTTAAAATATTTAGTATCCTTTAACTTTTGACCCTTCTAGGGATACCATTACCTTTCAAGAAAACAAACACAAGTCTCAAGAATTCTTCGCCATTTCATTAATATTATAGGAAACATACACTTAACACATCATTGATCTCATTATGCAAAAACATAAGTAATTGTTAGAATATAACTCAATCATAGAGGAATAGGTGTGCCCTTGTAGGACAATACAACATGAGAACACGAAATGTAGACTTCATTTCCTAAAATTCAAGTTTTAGCATAACAACATAATCTAAAAAGAGACAAAGTTAAGATACTCAAGGTTATGCATAGGTGAGCTATGAGACCCAGAGTTCCCAGTGTAGAAACATAGGGCCCTGATACCAGATGTAACACCCCGCCAGGCAACCCAAGAGGACAAGACATAAAACCTCTATAAAATGCAAGTAGTGAATTTTATTTATTTATTTATTTATTTTAACTAGAATAATATTCATCATTACACTTCATATTTCTAAAAGAAGAAATAATTTTTTACTACTTGAATGTAAGATTTATACAACTTAAGTCCTCTCGGGTTCCCTAACCTCACTACTAAAGCAACATCATATAAACCATTTACATGCATAAGATATTCATAGAATCATGAGCTTAAAAGATCTACATTCATTTTAATGCACCAAGTTAAATGTCCCTAACTTATTTCTTTTATTAAACATAGGTTAATCATCCAACATCATTATTCTTTTTATCAACTCATTCCATAAATTATATTGATTTCATCTACATCTACTATCCTTTATATCACTTTTCTCTAATAATTTAGGTAAGAGATTAATATTCATTAAGGTAGGCATTATCCTAGGTATTTCATTAACATGAACCAAGTATTAACATTATAATCAAGTTACTATTTTATTGCATTGTTTCATAACCATTCATTGTTAATAATTCCAATCACTAACCTATCATTTCTCAATAATTTCCTTGGATCCTTTCATCAAGAGAGAATACATTATTTTTGTGATACATCATTATATATAACTATATTTAAGATTATTTCCTTTACATATGGACAACATAAGAGGATAGGAGAAATAACATAAACACTTTCTTTTAATGCTAGTAACATGTCCAATATTCTACATTATTTTCCCTTTCTTTTACCTAGAACTACCCATTCCCTTATGCATTGCTTTGAATTGAGATTACATCAATACTACAAGACTCCTTTTAGGAGATTAAAAATTACATGAACACAAATACATAAGTACATCTCAACATATTAAAATATCTAATAAGAAATCTTCAACTGCAGATCTGAAAAAGAATATGTGCTAGGATCATCCAAAGAATCACGATCAATACCTCGATATAAATATTAACCACCCAACCACGTGGAACCAATAGGCCCACTCCCCCGAGCTAGGAGATAGAACCAAAGGCCCATACAAGAGGTAACAACTAGAAAATTCCTAAGGTGGTGATAAAAGTTCTCCAAAGTCACAACAAAAAAAGAAAAGACAAGAAGACCACAAGGAATACCAGAGGCATGATCAAATTTGATAGAGACTCTAAGCTACAAGCTAGGTGAGTGTCATCGCATAGCCCTCACCCCTTGGGTTGTCCTGGTACTAGCCACTCTTGGCCCCGGCCCCCAAGTAGGCACATGCGGAACTGAATGCCTCTCGTACAGACAAGGTCATTCAGTTGTACCTACGCATAGGTACCTTCTCCCACTTCCATCCTTAGTCTTTAATAGCACTAAAGGCATGGGCAAGGCACAATTAATCTTGATTAATGTGTAATTTCCCATTCGAATAATCTCCCATTCCCAATTCATTTATTTAGGTTATCACTTGATTAAATAACTCATAGTAGGTTATCCTGGTACTAGCCACTTAGGGCCCCGGCCCCTCACTATGAGCCACTCACCTAGTGTACTTAGGTTCCCTAACATACATATAAAAATCATAAGAACATAATAGATTCATCATCAAGAATTCATATCAATTCCATAACAACATTTGATTGAGTTTAGGAAAACATATGTTGTCCCTAGTCCACTTGACAACCCTAAACCCAATATGGCATTCAGAATGTTCCAAACATATAAGAAGACATCCAAGTGATATTATAAACATATTCAGAGTATACATAGATCTAATTAACCAAAAAAAAATTCTAATAACCTCTGGTAACCATACGAAACCTTAAAACTTAATGATGTTCTTAAATTGAATTATTTCAAGCAAGGATTAAATGCAAAGAATAGTCATCATAGAACAGTCATCCATATCTTCCACAAAACATAAAATAAAGGAAATCTCTTTGGTGGAGATTTAGATAACATAATTATGGACTCTCAATTTTATTTTTAGGAAGATCCAATGGGGGGAAAGAAATTTATGACTTCTAGTTTAAAATAGAAAATTCTGGTTAGGGTTCAGACCTGCCTTCACTAAAATGGTTGTAATTTTCACAAAACATAATTAAAATTCACCAAACCAATTGGAAATGAAATATAAGACTTAGGAGAATCTTTGATATCAAATTTATACTTTTATATAATCATATCAGCCTGTAGCATACGAATACATTTGACAGAAAATTTGGAATCAAGAATGGACAGGCATAGTCTGCCAAAATGTCAAAAATAAGGCATTAATTCGACCCTAAAAATAAAATAAGAGAGATACCCATTTGAGATCTGTGAGTTTTAATTCCATAAAATCAATTTAGTAAAACCATAGATGCAATTTAAATTATTATAATAATAGATCTCCAAAAATGGGTTGCTAAAAAAACCTAGGAAAACACATGCCAATTCTTACAAACAAAAACTCAAAACTTTAAAATAACCATACAAATGAAAAGTACAGATATAATAAATAATTATAATATATAAATATATCTATAATCTATCAGATACATCAAGTAACTAAAATATTCAATCCATACCTCATGTCCTACGAAGGTTGAATCGAAGAAGGAAGGAAACAAAAGAGAAGATAAATCCAAACTTGAGATGCACCCTTCAAACCCTATCCACTTTCAGAAATCTCCATGAAAGAAAGAAATAATTCCACAGCAAAGAATCCCTCTCTCAACTACTGAAATTCTCACAAAAATGTCTCTCTCCCAAAAGCAAAGATAACCAAAAATTCTTAAAGACATATGCTTAAAAACTCTCCTTCACATCTCCAAGTTTTCTCTCCAAAATCTCCATGAAAAGTAAGGCCATCCTTTCCTCAATGCTTCAGCCCCAAAACCCCCTCTCTTCAAATGAGAAAGTAGTGCATATAAATACATTTCCAAGGGTTGAGAGGAAAAGTAACCAATTCCCAACTAACTCTTAACTAAAGGGTATTATAAAATAACTTAATATCATACAACTATATTACTCAAATATACAATAAAAGATTATTTATATTCATTCATACAAACATTTAATATTATCCTAACATATATGCATATGCCATCATTAATTACATCAATATCTATATATATAACCTATCCTCATTATTAATAATTAACATTTGAGAATAATATACCTCGCATTATTTAATATTTAATTATTAATAATATTATACTTTACATTAATCCCAAAATATACACCATCAACAATACCTACAATAATTAACATATAATCACATATAAATTATATATATATAAATACATATATGTGTGCACCCATATATATATTTCCATATATATATATATACATATATATATATATGTATATATATATATATATATATGTATATATGTATATATATATATATGTATATATATATATATATATATATATATATATATATATATATATATGTATATATATATGTATATATATGTATATATGTATATATATGTATATATGTATATATATGTATATATATATATATATGTATGTATATATATATATATATGTATGTATATATATATATATATATGTATGTATATATATATATATATATGTATGTATATATATATATATATATATATATATATATGTATATATATATGTATATATATATATATATATGTATATATATATATATATATATATGTATATATATATATATATATATATATATATATAGATAGATACATGCCAAATACCAAACACTATAATCTATAAGATTATGAAGTAATAGATCACAATATTATTACCTATTTATAATTGCTATAGGATATAACACTGAGGTAGAATAAAATCACATGCCTCAAAATAAATCTAATCATCGAAAGAGGCCATAAAAATCAACTATGAAACATATTGAGAAAACTATAAGATCAAACAAGGTCAACCAAAGTCAACAAAGAAAGTCAAGCCAAACTCTTGAAACATAACAGAGAAAGATTAACTAAGAATCAGACCAAGAAGGAGAAATAAATAAAATGAGTAAACAAATCATACAACCAAATGAATTCAAGTGGCCACAAGGCACTAACTACAACCATGCCCAACCGGGTGCGTTGGATCTGGGTTTTTGACCCAAAGGTTGACTGACAAAGAAGGAACCCTAATATTCCCAAATTGGAATAATGACAAAGGAAGACTCATGTAGGGGCCTTAGTACTATCTCCATAACAACAACCATCGAGGATTTGAGGGCATGCTCAGACCTGTGAAGCCAGGTGAAGTCGATGCCCGGTACCTGCAAGCCTGCATCACAAAGAAGAAATACATATGCACGGATATACATATAAAAGAAAACATTGCAGACAGATGACCAGTATCGATACATCGTGTGGACCTTAGCTATGTGAGTAACTACGACTTCATCCTGAATCATGAAAACACATCATGTATATATATACACTCAAAGCATGTAGCATCATCATAATGAAGGTTAGAATCTCAAGCATTGTGTTAGTCTCTTATCAATACTAATAATAAATTAATATAATCAAATCATCAAGTGAGATACAAGATTCATCCAAGGTAACCTTAATAGAAGAAAATATAAATAACCACTTATATATATCTATCAAGTACATATCATATAACATCCTAACTATGTTCATAAAGGTCTTGTAGGTACTGAATACATACATGGAGATAAATACATACAAAAATGATACCTTTAGATAGTATGTCTGATATTAGAATCATTGAGTACTAGCTTATGAAATTATTATAAACAACTATAGGAATAGATCAAACAAGTATCATGTACAACTTAAGCTGTAAGAAAATATCGAAGGATCTTAATTCTTTCAAAAACACAAAACTTATATTAGGGTTAGAGGGGTTTTACATATTGAAGATCAAGAATGAAAAAGTTTATGTGGTTAGTAAATGAAGAATTATCTATACACTGAGAAATTGTATAGTGTATACTGAGTATAGTGTTAACCAAGCTAGTTATCACCAACACATTTTAGTATTGACTGAGTGAAAGAAATAAATGGAACTTATGACTGTCGACTAAAGATGATGAGCTGGATAATTATTTATGATTTTGAGGTAAATGATAATATTTTTTATGATGAGAAAATGGCTGATAAAATTCAAGGATGATCACATGAAGGAGAATGAAATGTATTACTGACACAACTATTGAGCAAGGTTAAAGCGAAAAAATCAATAGTGAAGATAAAGAGGCAAAATCTATGGATATAAATAAAATGATTTATTTTATCAATATAAATAGACATGAGATTCATTATTGAGTCTCCTATAGGAGAATTCATGTGAAAAGATTGATTTCATGCAACACTAATCAAACTAGTTTAAGATAGAACTGAGAAAATCTATTGACAAACACTGAGTGACAGAGAAAGCAATTATCGACCAAAATAGATTTTGGGGAAATAAAGATATTGAATTGATTATTGATCAGAGGTATTTTCAATCTTAGCATAGATCTGAAAATCAAAAAATCAACATGTATTTGAATGAGATCATTACTATATCAGTTTAACCATTTCTATAGATAAATCTCTTAACCAAGTGGGACTTAACAGTCTTTATATTTCAATATGATATTTAATGAATATTGATTATTTTTTTTGTGACCCCATAGTGAATGTTTGGTCAAGGGAGAATTATTAGTGATAAATCCTCTAAACAAGTCACACCTCACAGTGTGTTTTGTAACCTTTAACATGGTTTGATCCTAACTGAGCTAACTTCAGAAGAGGGAATTATTTTGGGTTACCAGTCCCAGGTGATTTTTCCCCTAACAAGGTTTCCACATTAAAAATATATTTGTTATATGTATATGGATGTGTTGAATTGTTATTTTACTTTACACATTACTATAACTGGATTGATCGGTAAACATAGTATTTAATTTACTGGTAACCAATATATGAAGAGAAAGGCAAAGTGGATATTTTACTGAGTTGATTAATTGATTTGAAAGTTTTTATATATATACCTGGGAGTATTTGGGACTATAGGATAATTGGACTTAACTTATTCACCCCCACACTTAGTTATCTAACAATTCATATCAAAGCTCATACAATGCTTGGAAGAAAATTTTGAAGGACTTAAGCTAAAGATCACAAGATGTATAAAAGAGAGGTGCCAAAGATGAACAAAGAAAACTTGTCAACATGGAAAAGAAAAATAAGATTGTATCTATTAGGTATTTGAGAGTTCGTAATATACTACTTGGATAATAAGTTCATCTTTCCCAGTAGAACTTTGACTTTTGATTAGAAGACAGAAAGACATGAACACAATACTAAAATGATAGAGCTTGCTTCTTCCTTATCAAATGTCAAATTTGAAGATGTTAAGATATGTAATTCTTCTAAACAAATGTGGAACAAGCTTACACTAATTCATGGAGGAGTTGTGAATGTCCTAAGGGATACAGATGAAAGTTTTAGAGGAAAGTTTGATGACATGAAAATAAAAGAAGGAGAGAACATCTCATAGTAGAAAAACTAAGTCAAGGAGATTGTGAATGCTATCTGATTAGTAGGAGGTATTATTGAAGAATACACTATTGTAATTAAAATTCTCATGACCTTGTTACCTACTTATGCTATTAGAGTCTCTACAATTCATGAGATGAGATTAACTCCTGGTAATCATATTACACTTGATAGTCTAATTGGTAGATTGACTATATTTGAGTTGAATAACTTTGATAATAGTGTTGTTCCTACTATTGAATATGTATTTATGTCATCTCTTAAAATTGGTAAATCAAGTAAAAAACACATGATAAGAAATGAGATTGATAGTGAAAGTGATGAGGATGAAGTTGATGAGCTTAAAGCATTAATGGCTAGAAAACTAAAGAAAGGTACAAAGGAAGATATAATGGATAAATACCTTTGGTATGCTTTAATTGTAAAGAGATTGGCTATATTTTAGCTAGATGTCCTAACATGAATGAAGAAATGAAAAGTAATGAAAGTGTTAGGAATAGTCCCAAGAGATAACTAAGAAGGGGGGGAAGGGGGGTGAATTTGTTATCTACAAGTTTCAATTCTTTATCCAATTAAGTATACTTAAACTTTAAGCATAAACATAGTATAAGAAAATTTGAAAACAATACCAATAATTTGGTTATGGGGAAACCCAAATAGGTAAAAAACCATGGTGGGAATTAACACCCGCTAATAAACTTAACTAGTGTATAATGATCCTTGTTAGAAGATCTTACAACCCTGTTAGGAGTTGATCTTTATAATGCTTTTAGTATAGTGACCTGGTCAAAGGTCTGACCTTGTTAGGAGTTTTTTATGATTTACCCTATTAGGGGTGAGGATGCACTATCCGAGAGCTCACTACTCAAAGGGGTGAAGGTTACAACCTTCTGAATAATAGATACAAACTATATTTGGATCTTGGTGAGCTACGAGGTAGACTTGATATCTTGATCAGTTCCAATGAATAGAAAAATCTATCTTCTCTATCACATAGACCTCTTCTTGATGGCACAATACTTCACACGCTCTGCTCTGCTCTAGTCTTTCATCTCCATGCCATACTTCTAGCGATCATAAATGACCGGCTATAAGTATCTTTCCTCTAAATGATATAATCATGTTGGCCTATTCCAACCACCTTTAAATTATATTAGAGAAACAATAACACTCTTGAATAACATGTTAGTTAGCTCTACTAAGCACCAACACAAACTGGGACCTATCCAAATCAATAAGTGTAGATGCACGCTACACACTGTTGGCTCTACCAAATTAACTGATACTTTCTCCTCAAGCTGAATTATATCATGCACTCTTAACCAAACATTCATAACTCTTTTCCAATAACTAATCCAAGCACACATATGAAAATGATAGGTGCAACTCCTATACGGATATAATCTCTGTCGGCTCTTCTGGATAAACATAGGAAACTACAATTGGTGAATAGAAACTACATAACTTCATTTCTACTCCACATCAGACTCTCTTTCCACAAATGTAACAACACTAGCATGTTTCTATCAAATATCCAAATGCGCAAGGCTCCATGATAGCTGTATGAATAATCACTCACAGAACACTGCCGACATAAGCTACTACATAATTGTTTGTACTAACAATTAACCTCTACATCCATGATATCATGTTGATAACATTTCCATGCTACATATACTCAATTCTTACTACATAAGTCTTTCACACATGCTACTTACCATATGTTGTCATCAAAGACAAACATATAGTTAGCACTAGCTTGCTGAAAAATCTCCAAAAATCTCCCCCTTTGGCATTGATGGAAACATATGGAATGAAAAACACAACCAATCCAAATGAACAATTATTTTATAACATTCTCCATTTCCTCATCAAAACTCCCCCAAGGATGAATCCTCCATCTGCTAAAATATTCTTCAACATTCTCCAATTCCTTAACTGAATTGCTTCCATGACTGAATACTACTCCCCCTTGCTACTATATATTACTCCTCCTTAATTTTGTATGTACTCCCACTTTAATACTATTTTTCATGACTATATACTACTCCCCCTTTGACATAAATGGTAAAGGGTGTCAAACATTTAAGCATCGGTACTACTCCTGAAGTAGAGTAGTCAACCATCCATCAGTCACTAAGGATTGATGCTCTCTCCACTTTCTCTAATCAAAATCAGGGAAGGGAATTACTCCCAGCTTATCCCTGAGATACTCAAAAGTATCCTTCAGTAAAGGCTTTGTGAATATATCTTCTAGATGTTCCTTTGTACTCACATAATCCAATTTGACTTCTTTCTCTACTACTTTCTCTCTTAGGAAGTGATACTTAATCTCTATGTGTTTTGTCTTTGTATGCATCATGGGGTTTTTTGACATGTTGATAGAGCTAGTGTTATCACAATGAATAACAATAGGATAATAAATCTGAATTCCAAAATCCTTTATCATCTACTTGATCCAAACAATTGTACAATAATTCAAAGCTGCTACAACATACTCTGCAACTGTTGTTGACTAAGAAATACAATTATGATTCTTGCTTGTCCAAGTGACTATTCTATCACAAAGAAATACCACTCCTCCAGATGTACTCTTTCTATCATCCACGCATCCTACCCAATTTTCATCTGTATATATATATGAAGCTCAACATTCTCTGAATTAGAATACCATAGACCATAATCTATAGTGCCCTTCAAATATTTGAATATTATCTTTACTGCCATGAGGTGACTTTGTTTAGCCTCTACTACAAATCTTCCAAATATGCCAACTGCATTAGAAATATCAAGTCTATATTGAGTAAGATATATGGGTTTACCAATCATATACTTCTACAATGTTATATCTATGGCTAGAGAATCATCTTCTTTTGTAAGCTTCAATCCTATTATCATAGGTGTAACCACTAGCTTGTAATCATCCATCTTGAACCTCTTCAATATCTCTATCACATACTTAGACTGATTAATGAAAATACCTTTCTTTGTCTATTTCACATTTAATCCAAAAACATATTTGATAGGTCCAATCATGCTCATCTCAAACTCTCTCTACATCTCCTTAGAAAATTCTTCACTAAGTTTGTCATTACCCCCAAAGATAGTGTCATCAAAAAATATAGCTAAAAGTAGTAAACCTTCAAATGTCTCTCTTATGAATAGATTACAATCTACTACTCATTTCTTGAATCCAATTTTTGTTAAATATCCATTGAGTCTCTCATACCAAGTTCTAGGGGCTTGCTTAAGTCCATAGAGGGATTTCTTCAATTGCATACAATATCAAGCATGTCTGATAAGGTGAATCATTCTAGCTGCTCAATGTATACTTCTTCCTTTAACTCTCCATTCAAGAATGCTAACTTAACATTCATCTGATAAACTTTGAAGTTTTTGAGCATCGCATAAGCTAGAAACAACTTAATGGCTTCTAATATGCTCACAGGTGCAAATGTGTCTGAATAATCAATACCTTCTCTTTGCGCATATCCCTTACATACTAACCTTTCTTTATTCTTTACTACTGTACCATCTTCATTCATCTTGTTTATGAATATCAACTTGGTTCCAATTACATTCTTATCACTACTTCTTGCGACCAATTCCAAAGTATCATTCTTAATAATATGATCTAGTTCTTCTTTCATAGCATCATGCCAATTTGAATTATTACATGCATCTTCAACACTTAAAGTTTCAATCTGAGATAGTAAACATACCACTTCATTTCCTGCTGACCTCTTTGCTTTTGATCTTGTCATGACTTTTCCACTCTGTTTTCCAATAATGTCATCCTTAGAGTCATATCTAGATGTAAACTTTGGAAATTTAGGTGATACTGTCTCATCTGCCTTCTAAGTTTCTTCTTCACTTGTTTCATGGTCATTGAATAATACATCAATACTATCAAACATCTCTTCAACAATTGTCTCACTAGTGGAAGGACTGGGTTCTTCTTCAATCATAGGTGCATAATCATGATATCTTTCTTGAACCATAAACTTTGCATCAATCTTAACATGAGCACTTTCAGTGATCTTCCTTAATCTAAAATTAAAACATCTATAATCTTTTCTTTTAGTAGAGTAATCGAGGAAAATACCTTCATCGCTTCTTGCATCAAACTTTCCTATTGCTTCATCCCTCTTGATGTAGCACTTGCTTCCAAAGATTCTAAAGTATTTCATTGTGGGAGTATTACCAAACCATAGCTCATAAGGTGTCTTGTCTGGACTAGGCCTAAATTATATTTTATTGATAGTATAGACTGTTGTATTGACTACATCTCTCCAATAGGTGTGCACAACTTTTCCTTCAATCATGATGGTGCACACTATATCAAGGATGATCCTATTCCTTGTCTCTACAATCCCATTCTACTGATGGGTTCTAGGTGCACTCAACTATCTCTTTATGCAATGTTCTTTGCAATACTCATAGAATCTATCAGAGGTGAATTCTCCTCCTCTATCTGATCTTAGACACTCTATCTTTAGTCTAGATTCATTCTAAACCTTAGCTTTGAATATTGTGAACTTCTCAAATGCTTCTGACTTATCTTTCAATAATGCAACCCACATCATTCTAGAATAATCATCAACAAAAAAAATGAAATACCTTTCACCATAATATGATCTTGTTCGAGTTGGTCCACATAGGTTTGTATGAATCAGATTCAAATTGTTCTCTATTGAATTATGCTTTCTTCTGAATGATTCCTCACATTCTTTCCCATCACACATTCCCTATGTTGGCTTTTAAACTTGTTCCCACATGGTGCCATGTTTACACTATGATTGACAAACTGATTAGTCTTTGCTCCAAAGTCTAACAGGGAAAAGTGCCAATTAATGATGACTGAGGGCATCCTCCTTCTTCTTTGAGCTCCACATCACTCAGGTGGGTATTGCCTCATCTACACACTCATGACTCTTCTTGATGATTGAAAGGCCTGCAGATGTATTATTGTGGAATAGTTACCAGACTCCTATAGGTATCATGTACCCCAATGAAACCAAATCTGCTGCAATAACCTGCTTGCATGCAATGAGTCTGATAACCAGAGACCTACACTAACAACAAGAAAGGGAAAGGGTGGGACTAAATGGAAATGATTTTAAATGGATAGAAGGGACCCTTGAGATACACTAAGTCTCTCATAGACCAGTGCCTTATCCAATGGGCCATAGAGTCAAATACCCTACTGCAAGAGACAGCTATGAAATAAGGAAACAATATATTCAATGTGTTGATGCCTGACATCAATCACACACCATGACTAAACCTCAACTTAACACCCACCTGTGCATTCAAGAATGTTATTATCCATCAAAGGATTTTTACCCTCCCCTTAGAAGAGACCTATGAATAGACAATACATTAACCAACATCTACTAGAAGACAAGCATGACCTATCCTCGATATTTTAGCTCATACATACCTGAATACTAACCCTGAACTAGTCATCTCTACGAAGATAACTCCACTTTCAAGAACATAGGCAATGGAAATAGAAAAACTAGACACCCTTGATGTATGATTAATGAAACCAGAGTTCAAATGGAGATAGTTTGGTAATAGTAAAAATATATTAAATTCTCCCACATAAGACAAATCTGTTACAATATGCACTGTATTCTCTGAACCATCAATGGAAGAAGAACACCCTATATGCAAAGAGAAGGAGAAGAATCTATAGGAAAATGACCCTTCACTGGAACTGACAAAATTCAAAACCCCTACACAGTCAAAATTTCAACTCTTTATACCATTAGCTACCTTGGGAACCCATAACAGGTTGCAACAAGCTACATATAGCTAAGGCATAGGTTACAATAGCTAAACCAATTGGAAATGGTCAAAAATTTATTGCAGGGGCATGAAAGTTAGGAAACCCAAAGAGAAAAGATCTCAGACTGACATTAAGATCAGGCCATAAGACTAGGAGATTGCCATAAAGACCAATCTAATCAACCACCTACAAATACTTCTCAAGCCAAGATTGTAATCATTCCTTACATGGTACAGATCCTTGCAAACAATCATCATACCTTGGACCACACTGCAATGGCAAACAAATTACTTCTTACCAGTTCCAATCACTTCTGCATTGAAATTTAGTCCTTTCTATCACTGGAAACCCTTAGAAAATTCAAATTTGAAAACAAACAGCTACTTTGCACTTCGTGGGCTTTATGTTCCTCAATTGTTTGCCCCTAGTCATGCAATCATGTGGTTACCAACTTAACCACCACAGGAAAATGGGCTTCATCTTATGCTTGGTCACATGATCATAAGGCACCAAACTAACCTTTGTGATCATGCAACCATGGTCTCCTTAACTGCACAAAGCTGACCGCAAACCACCCTAAGAATCTTTGACCACCTCATAAATCCCTCGGTGAATGAAAAACTAAGCATGTCAGTAGCACGACACCGTGGACCCACACAACTCCGCAACTGTGAAACCAAACAGTGGTCGCACAATCGCATAGCCAAAAACTGGGCTATGCAAACACACGACAAGCCTCCACATCATTGAAACATTGGCCCCACCTTATCTGGCAAACTGGCGACCAAAGAACTTCTGCTAGTTTGCAAGACACTATCCACCATCGCTAAAAAACTTAGCGATCATGTGACCACTATTCACTAAATCACCAAACAAACTAGCGAATGACCTTTTTATTATGTGAACGTGTGAACACATTGAATTCTATTGGCACCGCCAGATCTTTATCCACTCTTCCAAAGCTTAGACCCTACCTGGGCCCACCCCATGCCACATTTCATATCACCATTTGATGCAACCACTGAGTCACCTAACACAGGACCAACCGCCGAGAAAAACCTTACCTTAGGGAAGATCAGATGGTGGGTGCATGATCATGTGGGGTTATAATATTCCATGTGATCACACGCCGACCATAGATCTTTAATCTCTGACACTAGGAAATGAAAAGAACTGGCGACCCATGGACCAACCACCAAGCATTCAACGACTACGCGACTAACCGCCTGCCAGATCATTGAATGTTAACCGATAACTGCCAAACACTCAGAGATCACATGACTAACAGTCACCAAGTTGTTGAAGGTTAGGCACCTAACTACCAGAAATAAGAGATTATGCAACAACATAGTCACTAGGTCATCGAATAAGAGAGTAACCGCCAGGAGATCTAGAGAATGAGCGACAAGAAACCCTGCAAGGACTGGGCCCCACCATCCCTCGCACCTACACAGTTAGGACCAAGGTCAAAAACACATAGAGTTTCTGACACCAAAAGATAAGCGCATAAAAGTAGGAAGCACAAGGTCAAAAACAATGAAGGGTTTCACATAGACTGAAAACATCATGGATTTTTAGAAACACTATGGGTTTTCAACACTATGGCAAATTCTAAAAACATTTTTCCTGCAGACCATAGAATTTGAATAACTTCTAGATTTGGTGATTCAGCACATGCAAATTAGACTGGAACAAGGTGAAACATTGAAGAACACAGGGCTAAGGGCACTTACAAAAACATTTGCAGGGAAGAGGCCATTTTCTAAAGATTTTGCATTGAACCAGAAAATGGACTAACAGTGGCTCTAGTTGGGGATGCATGGCTCTTGCAGGCATGGCCAGAATTCAGATCTCTGGAAGAAGCAGACCACCCACTGGAAAAACACAGAGACCTCAAAAAACATAGGGAACAAGCTAGGAAAGAAACACACAGCAGGAAAGGGAAGGAATATTTACAAAATTTACAAGGTTTACAACTTTACTTGATGGCCCCAAGCCACCAAAATGAAATCAATGACCCCCCTGAATCAAAGGTCTAATTCTCATCCACATACGTGACCCACCACCTAAAAATTTTATGATCATCCTACTACAAATGTATGTGAATAACCATGGGCTGAAAAATGAAACTATAATGATAACTGCACATGTCTTTCCAGTCACCACCACCATATTCATATTCAAATTCCAAGAAGTAGGGAACATCATCTACTTCTTCTTGCTGACTGGAAAAAATAAAAAACTTACCTTGTAATGCATCAAAAAATAAAACATACTGAGCATCATGCATTACATCAGAATTACCTGGCTGAAAAGGACTTAAACCCTCTGATTTATCTTCATACATTACTTCAGCCACTAAGCAACTTGGTTCAACCACGACATCCTCACTGACTAGATCATAAACCAAGTGAAGGTTTATATCAAAACTTTGGTGACAGGGGAGCACTGTATCATCATTATTTTCACCAAAAGAAAATCTATCCCATCTATTGAAGACTAAGTCCTCAATACTGTCACACTTAGTATCATATTTAGTAGAAACAAGGAAAGGGCTTGAACAAGAAAATTTTTCATCACTATAATCTTGATGACAGGAAAACACACTGTCATGTCCTTCTACTTCTCTTTTTGCAGAGTCACTACCAGAGGGGTGACCTTGTATACATGGTTCTTCATGGTCATTTTGAACATTGGCCTCATTATCAGTATCAAAGACTATATC
This sequence comes from Chamaecyparis obtusa, assembly GCA_027943335.1. NCBI lineage: Eukaryota > Viridiplantae > Streptophyta > Pinopsida > Cupressales > Cupressaceae > Chamaecyparis > Chamaecyparis obtusa. The sequence continues at coordinate 280,873 of BSBK01001983.1, forward strand.
ACAAGGGAGCTGCAAATCAAAATCCAAAGCAGAGGTATACCTCTAAAATTCTTCAGCCAAGAGTGCTAAAATCTCTTCACTGTTTAATGGACTTTGGGCCTTGATATCATTTTCCTTAGCCTCACCCCTAGTGCTACAAATATCATCCTTGTGAGGAACAAGGATACACTTTTTTGGCCTTAGATCATCTTGTGTGAAAAAATCAATGCAGGAATCATCATCTACATCATAATCATATTCTTGCCTTTCACACAAAACATCATCACACCTGGATAAGAAAATTTCCTTCTCATGTTGACAAGAAGAAAAATTTGTAGACAAAAAGGAAATATTGCCATCCTCGTATTCATCTTCAACATCCTCATATGCACTGATCTTAGAATTAGCTTCATAATAAACACTCTCTACATAGTGAGAATCAACATCAGAAACATTGGCCTCCTCATGAACATCATCAGGAGCAACCAGTCTTAGTAATCTTATGTCCTCTACTAACTGCTAGTTCACCATTTTCAACCTCGCTAATTTCTTCTTGAGAGCAGCAACCTTATCAAAATGCTCAACAAACTTAGCTCTCAACACATCTCAAGAAGGGATTGAACATGAAGGCAAGGACAAGAACCACTTCCTTGCAACATCAGAAAATGTGTGCACAAATAACCTCATGGAAATATCTTCATGTTCAACATCCACATCTCCAAAAATACCCATGACAACATCAACATGTTGGCTTGCAGAAATAGATCCACCAGCCATGAATCTTGGCAAGCACTTCCCATCCTTAGCATAGAACTCATTAGGGGCACCTTCAATGCCGTCAAAACAAAAGGGCCTATATTCCTCCATGAAGAACCACCCACCACTTATCCCTTTACAACAGTTCTACACACTTGAGAGGGAAACATTTCAATAAGAGAATACCTAAAAGTTTTGCAGCAAAAGACCTTTGGCTGGAAGCAGGGCAAATCTAGAGCTCACCATGCAGCTCCATCAAATTTTGATAGTGTAGAGTTGCCACCTCCTTGAAGAGGAAAGTATTTCACTATTTATTCTTCCAACCAACACAAAACTCACCAGGATTTACACATTGTCTATCAAGAAAATGCACTGATCAAACAGAGACAAATCAGAGCCACCACTCACAACTAGGTGAGAAAATATCAGCAAATGCTTTGTTTGTTCATCTGACTCTATTCTAGACTCTCCCCAGTAGAGTCACCATTTTTTTGGTGACTCAGATGGGGAAATCAATCTGGTCAATAAGATTTTGAATACTTCAATATGACTACAACCAGAGATTCTAACAGCTATTTTTCTTTTTCATTGTTCTCCCTAGCAGAGTCGCCATTTTGATGGCTTTTAAACTTGTTCCCACATAGTGCCAGGTTTACACTATGATTGACAAACTGATTAGTCTTTTCTCCAAAGTCTAACAGGGAAAAGTGTCAATTGATGAGGACTGAGGGCATCCTCCTTTTGCTTTGAGCTCCACATCACTTAGGTGGGTATTGCCTCATCTGCACACTCATGACTCTTCTTGATGACTGAAAGGCTTGTAGATGTATTATTGTGGAATAGTTACTAGACTCCTATAGGTATCTTGTACCCCAATGAAACCAAATCTAATGTAATAACATGCTTGAATGCATAGGTGGGTGTTAAGTTGAGGTTTGGTCATGGTGTGTGATTGATGTTAGGCATCAACACATTGAATATATTGTTTCCTTATTTCATAGCTCTCTCTTGTAGTAGGATATTTGACTCTATGGCCCATTGGATAAGGCACTAGTCTATGAGAGACTTAGGGTATCTCAGGGGTCCCTTCTGTCCATTTAAAATCATTTCCATTTAGTCCCACCCTTTCCCTTTCTTGTTGTTAGTGTAGGTCTATGGTTATCAGACTCATTGCATGCAAGCAGGTTATTGCATCAGATTTGGTTTCATTGGGGTATAGGATACCTATAGGAGTCTGGTAACTATTCCAGAATAATACATCTACAGGCCTTTCAGTCATCAAAAAGAGTCATGAGTGTGTAGATGAGGAAATACCCACCTGAGTGATGTGGAGCTCAAAGCAAAAGGAGGATGCCCTTGGTCATCATCAATTGGCACTTTTCCCTATCAAACTTTGGAGCAAAGACTAATCAATTTTTCAATCATAGTGTAAACCTGGCACGATGTGGGAACAAGTTTAAAAGCCAACACCCTACAAATAGTATCGACTAGCTTTTCTATGCTAGGTATATCTCTTACTGCCTTTACATTTCTTATCTTTACTATGTTATCAAAATTGATATGACTAAGTCTTTTATGCCATAGCCAACTGTCATCTACTTTGACAACAAAACAACTTGCTTATAAATTAAGCTAAAAAACATTACCTTTAGTCTTTGAACCTAATGCAATCATTACACCATCCTTGTTGTTAATGATGCACTTGTTGTCTTTGAACTTCAACTGATAACCTTTTTCAAGCAACTGCCCACCACTAAGAAGGTTGTGCTACAAATCATCTACATAAAGGACATCATCAATTTTGTCCTTTCCATCCAATGTGATAGCTCCTCTACCAATGAAAGGTTTAGGAGTGTTATCTCCAAATCTAACCGTGCCACCTTTGTATTTGTCTAGATGAACAAATCTATTTTTATCAACTGTCATGTGATGTGAACAACCACTATCTATAATCCAATCTAACCTTATGTCTACTTGTGAAATCAATGCTAGCTCTTGTTCCTTTTTCTCATCTTCATGATCCATCTCATCAAACATCTTCTCCATAATAGAAATGAATCTAATTTCATCTTCAACTGAATCATCATCAGAAACTCCATCACCAACATGGTAACATTCTTTTGTATACTTAGGCTTGTTGTTAGTTCTGAATTTCTTAACTCTTGTAGGACACTTAGATGCAAAGTGACCAATCTTATTACATGAGAAACATTTGAATGGTAACTAACCTTCATACTGTCCTTTTCCTTTTCTTTCTTTCTTAGCAATCATAGAAATAATATCATCTATCTCTTTATCTTCATCTTCATCATCAAAATTACCAAAAGTGTTTAAAGATTTCTTACCATGGACTGATGCTTTGAAGGCTGTCTCACTTTTAGGCCCTATCTTCAATCTTGAAATCTCAAAAGCTTAAATTCTACTGATCAAGGTCTCTCTCTTGAAATTTTTTGTAAGCTGCGTGGTCTCATCAAGGATGTTGATCTTTTTTTCATACTCTGTGGTAAGAGTAGTCATCAACTTATCCATAATGTCTTCCTCTAAGATGTCTCCACCATTGTTCCTAATTACAGCAACTACTTCATTAATCCTTTGGTTGTAAGCTCTGATGTCATCTTTAGGTAGCATCTCTAATGCATTGTATCTTTCGTTCCATGTCTTTTTGCGCAGATTCTTTTCTTGTGTATCTCCTTCAAACATGTCTTCTAGGTGCTTCCATATCTTGTAAGTTGTGTCTACTTTCTTTATCTCTGAATACTCACTATCAGATAAGGCACTACTAAGGGCTTCATTGGCTTTTGCATTCTGATGGAACAAATCATTTTTCTTTCCAGTAGCATCTTCCTTTGCAAGATCTGCTAGAGAGGGGATCTTAACTTCTTTGATAGCTACTTCAAAAAATTCAAAATTAATGCACTACAAATGTGTCACCTTTTTGTTCTTCCAATAAAGATAGGTCTCTCCATCAAACTTAGGATGGTATTTTCTAAAGAATTCCATTTGATCAACCTCAAGCTATTAAAATTTCTCTCTAAGGAACTTGGCTTTGATACCAATTGTTAGGAATAGTCCCAAGAGATAATTGAGAGGGTGGGGGGGGAGTAAATCAATTATCTATGAGTTTCAATTATTTATCTAATTAAGTATACTTAAATGTTAAGCATAAACATAATGAAAGAACACTTGAACACAACACCAATAATTTTGTTACGGGGAAAGCCAAATAGGTAAAAATTCCGATGGGAATTAACACCACTAATAAACTAAACTAGTGTATAATGATCCTTGTTAGAAGATCTTACAACCATGTTAAGAGTTGATATTTACAATTATTCTAGTATAGTGACCTAGTCAAAGGTCGGATCCTATTAGGACTCTTTTATGATTGACCCTGTTAGGGGTGAGGCCACACTGTCCAAGAGCTCACTGCTCAAAGGGGTGAAGGTTGTAACCTTCTGAATAATAGATACACACTATATCTAGATCTCAATGAGTTGCAAGGTATATGTGCTATCTTGATTAGATCCAATGAATAACACACTCTATCTTCTCTATCATGTAGACCTCTTCTTGATGGCACAATACTTCACACTCTCTACTTTGCTCTAATCTTTCATCTCCATGCCATACTTCTAGCTATCATAAATGACCAGCTATAAGTATCTTTCCTCTAAATGATATAATCAAGTCAGCCTATTAAAACCACCTTGAAATCATATTAGAGAAACAATAACACTCTCCAATAACATCTTGGTCAGCTCTACTAAGAACGCAACACAAACTGGGACCTATCCAAATCAATATGTGTAGATGCATGCTACACATTGTTGTCTCTACCAAATTAACTAATAATTTCTCCTCAAGTTGAATTACATCATGCACTATTAACCAAACATTAGTAAATCATCTCTAATAAATAATCCAAGTACATATACCAAAATGATAGGCACAACTCTTGTACCAATATAATCTTTGTCAGCTCTTCTGAATAAACATAGGAAATTGTAACTGGTGAATAGTGACTACATAACTTCACTTATACTATACATCAGACTCTATGTCCATGAATGTAACAACACTAACATGTCTTCATCACATATCCAAATGCACAAGGCTCCATGATAACTATATGAGCAATCACTCTAAGGACACTGCATGTAACTCTGTTAGGAACACTGCTGAGATAAGTTGCTACATAACTATTTGTACTAACAATTAACCTCTGTGTCCATGATATCATGCTAATAATATGTCCATGATATATATAGTCAATTATTATTTCATAGGTCTTCCACACATGCTACTTACCATATGTTGTCTTCAATGAAAAACATATAGTTAACACTGGCTTGTTGGCAAATCTCCAATAGAAAGATCTAATGAAAGGAAGTCCAATAGAAGAGACAACTGAGAACATAGAGGCAACCCACAATATAGTAGAATAAATAACCAAGATTTCAAAGAAAAATGTAAGAGGCATGTTACCTTGTTGAAGATGATGATGATTATGATGATGATGACACCAACACTGACACTAATGAAGTCATTAAGGTGGTATTTGTAGCTTTGAAAGAAGATTAAGAAGAAGAAGAAAGATATGTTGAATCAACACTTATTTCTAAAGTTAGCAAGAATGATACTTGGATCATTGATAGTGGCTTTACACATCATATGATAGGTTATGAAGAGAAATCTAAATACCTTGAACATTATAATGGTGGATCTTTTAAAATGGGAAATGATACACCTTGTCTAGTAAAGGGAAAAGGGTCTATATTATTGAATAATAAGATTAGCTATGAGAATTCATATTGGGTGAAGGGACTTAATTATAATATGTTGAGTGTAGCACAATAGAATAAAATAGGTCAGCAAGTTTCATTTGATAATAAAAAGGTGAAAATATATGATGAGACTGGAAAGTTTGTTGGTACTGGTAAACAATCTAAAGATAATCTATTTTATATTGATAATGTTGAAACTTATTATTTTTTAGCTAGAAATGAAGATGTGTGGTTATGGCACAAAAGGTTATGTCATGTGAATTTTGACAACATGGTTAAGATCAGTAAAAAAATGAGAGTTAGAGGCTTACTGAGCATATATAAACCTAACCATGTCATGTGCAAACAATGTCAAATGGAAAAAATGTCAAAATATAGTTTTAAGAGAAAAACCTATTCATCTAATGCTATTTTATGATTAGTTCATATCGACTTGTTTGCTCCTATGAGAATTCATAGTTATTATGGAGACATATATTTTATCTTTTTATTTGATGACTTCTCTAAAATGATGATTTTCATGTACTTGAGAGAAAAAAGAGATGGTGAATTTTGACACGGTCAAGGATGGTGAATCCAATTAAGGAGAACCCAACCTTGCAACCAATCAAGAACACATCAGAATAACACAAAAAAATATGCTCAATATCAAATTTCCATCAACATGCCCAACTATAAGGCCTTCCAGGTTAGGGCCAATTACAAACAATAGTAATTCTACAAGATTAGCAAGATCCAATCCAACACCAGCTAGTCCATTTCTGAGATAAATCAGAAAATGATGAAAACCCTAAGGTAGGTCTAAACTTGTGCTCACAAGCCACCAAGAAATATCCTTGTCTCCAAGCATGGAAACCACTAGCTCTGCTATTACAACTATCAGAAATTAATCTAATCTACTAGATCTCGCAAGATCCAAGTCTACACTATCTTTTCCATAACTACACTTTTCAACTGCTACCCCTCACCTTCCTAAACAACTACCTAAAAAATCCTTAAATACTAATCTTTAGCCACAAGTTATCTAGATTTCATAATTAACTCTTACAAACAAATATTAAATGTAATACAAGTTAGCTCTCAAATAGCCTTACAATCATTTAATATTGGAGATTTGTGAGAAAGCTAGTGTTGATTGTATGTTTGTAATTGATGACAACATATGGTAAGTAGCATGCATGGAAGACTTATGTAGTAATATTTCATTATATGTAGCATGAACATGTTATTGGCATGATATCATGGATGCAGATGTTAATTGTTGGTATAGATAGTTATGTAGCAGCTTGTGTCAGCAGTGTTCCTAACAGAGTTATAGGAAGTGTTCGATGAGTGTCTATCCGTACAGTCATCATGGAGCCTTGCACCCTTGGATATGTGATGAAGACATACTAGTGATGTGACAATCATGAATGTAGAGTTTGATGATTAGTAGAAGTGAATTTATGCAGTTGCTATTCACCAGTAGTAGTTTCCTATTTTTATTTAGAAGAACTAACAAAGATTATATTGGTTCAGGAGTTGTGCTCATCATTTTGGAATGTGCCCTTAGATTATAGATTGGAGAAGAGTTAAGAATGTTTGGTTAAGAGCACATGATGTAATTTATCTTGAGGAGAAAGTTTCAATTACTTTGATAGAGCCAACGGTGTGTAGCATCCATCTACATTTATTAATATTAGACAGGTCCCAAAATATGTTGCGTGCTTAGTAGAGCTAGAAAAATTATTATTGGAGTATGTCATGGTTTATCTAATATGATTTCAAGGTGGTTCTAATAGGCTGACTTGATTATATAATTTAGAGGAAAGATATTTATAGGCAGTCATTTGCAATTTCTAAAGTATGGTTTAGATTTTATTATGAAGAGTAGAGTAGAGTGTGTGATGTGTTGAGCCATCAGCAGAAGGTATATGTGACCAAGTGAAGAGTTTATGCAATTCATTGGAACTGATCAAGACAACAAGTTAAAGTGTAGTTCACCAAAATCTAGATATAGTCTCTATCTATTATTTAGAATGTTATAGCCTTCATCCCTTTGAGTGGTGTGCTCTGGAATAGTGCATCCTCACCCCTAATAGGGTTAATTGTAAAAGACTCCTAATAGGGTTCAACCCTTAACTAGGTCACTATACTAAATGCATTGTAAAGACAAATCTTAACAGGGTTAAGGATCTTTTAACAAGGATCATAATACACTAATGTAGATTATTAGTGGGTGTCAATTCCCACCGAGGTTTTTACCTATTTGGGTTTCCCCATAACCAAAATATTGGTGTTGTGTTCATGTGTTCTTTCATTATTTTCTTGCTTTATATTTAAGTATACTTAATTGGATAAAGAATTGAAACTTGTAGATAATTGATTCACCCCCCCCACTCCCTCTCAGTTATCTCTTGGGACTATTCCTAACAATTGGTATCAGAGCCAAGTGCCTCATAGAGAAATTTTAATAGCTTGAGGTTGATTAGATGGCATTCTTTAGAAAAGACAATCCTAAGTTTGATGGAGAGAATTATCTTGATTAGAAGAACAAGATGATGACACATTTTTAGTGCATTGCTTTTGAAGTTTTTGAAGTGGCTATCAAGGAAGTTTAGATCCCCTCTCTACCAAATCTTGCAAAGGATGATGCTACTAGCAAGTAGAAGGATTTGTTCCATCAGAATGCAATAGCAAAAGAAACCGTTATCAATGCCCTATTTGATAGTGAATTTTCATAAATAAAGAAAGTAGACATAGCCTACAAGATATGGAAGTACCTAGAAGACATGTTTGAAGGAGATAAACAAGCAAAGAATGCATGCAGAAAGACATGGAAGAAAAAGTCCAATACATTGTGGTGAATGATAAGCTCCAAGGCTAGTTCTCACTCCTTTCAAGAGACTTGTTTTGCCTCCTAATATCCTATCCTTATATAGGATCTCCTAATAGGCTTAGGTCATTGACTAAGAAATATTCAAAGTCAATTACAAGAGTCACACCTTTGTTTTGCTTCACTTTCCCACCCTCACTTAGAAGATTCTAAGTGCCAAATCCCCCAAAACTCTAGAAACAATAAACGTCATTGTAGGGACTATCTACACATTGAATTCATTCATATTCCATCCCATTTGATTGATTTGGGAAGGATTTTTCTTCATATTTTCATCAACTTCATGAACTCACCCTATAAGACCTTAAAAATAGGCCTTTCCCTAGTAGCCTTTTTTTATGGCTTTTGTCCTTTCTTGATCAAACTCTCCAAAAAACCTACAAAACCAATTTGATATTTGAGTAACCTCTTGGCTGAAATTGAAGATTCTATAACTTCTAAGCCCTAACACCCTCCATACACCTGCTTCCTACTATCAAGGAGAAATATGGCTAAAAGGCCTAATTTATAGGATAGTCTAGCTACTCGCTAAGAACTTTCTCAAAACCTATCCTAATGGATTGGTATAACCTCTATCTACTTAGGATAGATAGCTAAGGTGAATACCAACTAGAAAAATCCTTGGGGATGTATTGTACCTTGCATTCCCTACATGAAGTCTCTCACTCTTCTCTGTCAAGCCACTAATCGGGTCTACCTAGCTCGCCTAGGGCTTGACTCTAAAAATAGCTATCTTGTTCATGAAGTCCTCTCCCTTTATATACATTATATATAGTGGTCTCACTTGAAGATTCAACCATTTATTTGGTTTTTCCATGGTTGAATCTCATGTGAGTGCCATATTTACAAAATTTTCTTAATAGAGACGAGCAGATAGTCACAAACTAGGACAACTTACCAAGCACACTAAAAATACTCTAAACCTTTAACTTAAAAAATGAAAAAGTATTGAAATCCTCTATAATACATGGTTCAATCACTGTATCAACACATTTTAGTCATAAGATATGACTGTCAACACAAATACTCGGTATTTCCTTCAAAACTAGTTGCAGAGCTATATTCACAAACTTCCAAATTTTCACAATGAATGAACTCACTTGAGATTCAAGCCATCAACTACATGAGAAATATGCTCCATCATTTTAGGGTCTATTTTCCAAGCATCACCTCCTACAATCAAGGGAATCCAAGGTTATCAATGTTGCATGCAACATTTGCAATAATTGCAAATGTTGTCATGACAACATTTTTACAACATTTGGCAACTTCGACATGTGCCTTGATCCTATATTCTAGGTCACTTAACCTCCCATGTTTGAAGGTTCCAAGGTCATTTATGACCATTATAGCATCATATCAACAACTTCATATCTCTAAGACATATTGATGACTCAACCTCTTTATCCCTACACTAGGAAATTTAAATATCAACTAACAAAGGCTATTAGTGCGACCTTAGTCCTAATGACTAACTCACCTAGGAAACATTGCAAGAGACCTCCTAAGGTCCTAAAACAACCTAAAATAAGCTCTTGACTTTGCTAGAGTCAAGTACAAGCTATAATTTACTAACCAATGAAGCCTAGCCTAGGTGCTCCTGCACCATCCTCCCCAAAATAAGAACTTCAACCCACCCTTGTATTGATGATGCTAGGATCAATGCCCAACCTTTTTAACTCTAATTCTATGACCCAAATTGCATCAGCAGAACTCTTCCCATACCTCTGAATGAGGTGTTCCTTGTACTCCTTGAGTCTAGTCTTTTTGTAGATCCTAGTGTCTAGTACACTATCTAGTCCTGTACCTGCAGTAGTAGGGAGTTGTAAGTCTTCCACATCCTTGATCACCTCATGTATGGTCTGGTCACTATCCTACTATGGTCCCTTGTAATGGACCACATTTTTAATGTTAAATATATTTGACAGTGTAAGAATTTGCCTAAGGCAAAGAATAAAAGCCAACATCTAGAAGCTCAAGAGATAGCACAAGAGAGATAGGAAAAATAATCAAATAATTGATTATAGCTAATTGAATTGAATACAAAGTATGAGTGCCTAAATATATAGGCAATGCAATAAGACTACATGATAAGGAGATGATAAGATATCACCCACATAAGGTGGAATCACATGTCCACCAAAGGTAGATCATCCTCTATTATACATGAAAGTATGTGAAACATGTGCAACAATGAGAGGATGATAATGTGATAAGAGCACTAAAGGTGGATCTTAGATACAAAGAGGTATGTGATGACAACTATCACACCTAAAGTGGAAGTTCTCCTAACCATGTGCTAAAATGAAATGCAAACTCCTAGGTGTCACAATGACAACTAATATGGAAATGCATTAGCCTAAGTAAACTTAAGTAAAGTGTAATTAGTAAATACTTAATTACACCAAAACCCCCCCTTAAGTGCAACTTAGGGGAATGCACTTAAGTTCACAATGCAAGATAGGTCCTGACTACTAGGCCATGTTAAGTACCCATGTACAAACTGTAAGAACAATGAAATCTCTCATAAAGTGGAGAAAGAGGGAAAACCTCATGGGAAAAACCCTCCCCCAAAAAGAGAGATGAATAAAAGATGCATGCATGGATGGAGTAATCAAGACCCCCCAATTATGACATACATCATGCATATAAAACAAAAATCCCCCCAAAGGAAGGAAACAAAGAGACATGATATCCCCCCCATAATGAGTAATCTCCTCCAAGGATGGTAAGTGCTTGAAGACAAAACATAGTCCAATGCCTACAAACAATATTCCTCCTCTTAGGAAGAAGATACACCAAGTATAGATGTAAGAAGGATTCCCATTTTGGATAGGAAGTAGGAAGGGGAATCCAAATGAAGTATAATGTCTCTGAAGTATGCCCAAGTGTTACCATGTCCTTGGTTGATGAAGATCCCATGAACCAATCAAGAGAAGGCCCTGTAGAAGAAGGTGACAAACAAGGAACCAATGATAACTGATCCATGTAAGAATTTGGATCAAACTCCAAAGACAAAGATGCTTCCTCAAAGAAGTAAGAATACTCAAAATGTAGCATGCACACCCATAATAGATGCACCTAGATCAATGAATCCTCCCCAATCTCTAGTAAGAATACTCAAAATGTATGATATCCCAGGAAACTGAATAGGAATCTCCAAAGCATGAGTATGGTCAACCTGAACCATGCAATGTGACATCTCAAGTGAAGTTTGAGACTCATGAAAACCAATCTCCAAAGAGTCAAATGTCTTCTCTGATGTTAAAGAGACCTCCTCCAAATTTTGTATCAAAGGATCCACAATCATGTCAATCTGGAAAGAAGGATCAAATGGAGAATGAAGAGTAGGGTCAACATACTCCCTCAAAACAACTAAAGAAGGATCATTTTAAACAAAGAGAAGATGCATATCATCAATGAAGTCTCCCAAATATAAAATGTAGAACTCCACAAACAAACCTGTAATGTCTATCTAGTAGGCATCCCATGGAACTATAACTAGAAGACAAGGAATATCTTTCTGAACTAAATCACAAGAGCAAGTGGCTATAGGAAGGTGTGCATCATCAAGAAATGTGATCTCAGTAGGAGGAGAAGGAGCTACAACTAGAGGTTCTAGACATTTTGGAAGTGGAGGAATATGTGGATCTCTATACATTTCCCAAAGAACAGTCCAAAGATCAGGAATATTTTCTATCTCATCTTCATAGTCATCAAGGGAATTGATAACATCCATATCCATATTCAAATAGATAACCTTAACAACTTCTGAGTAAGAGTCATAATTGTAAGAAGGACTTTTAGGTCTATACTCATACAAATAGGACAATAGGTTATGCTCACTAAGATGAGAAAGAACCAATTCACTCTATTTCTTATAGTTCCCTCTTGTCAACTTAATTAAACCATCCATGATGTAATTCTCACATGAAATAATGACATAAAAAAAAAAATGAACCCCCCAAAATGCAATGAGCCAAAGAACCACCCCAAAATAGATGATTTTGGCACTTTATATATAGTGTGTGTACAATTACCACTTGCCAAAATGAACCAAAGTGGACTTTTGATTTTCATAATTACAACAAAAAATATGAAGCTATGGTAGACCCATACAATTAAGACACAAGATCACTTAAGGATCCAAAAAATTACAAGTGCCAAAAATAGGCCAAAATAGACCAAATTCTGAAAATACTATGTCCACTCAGAATTTTTCCAAACTGATACTAGATTTAGAATGTAGACAAAAAATCATAAACTTTAAAAAAAAATGGCACTTGAAAATGTGTCCATACGAGCCTGAACAAAGCCTCTAAAGTTGTAAAAATTAGTATTTTCAATTTTTAGAAAACATCAGAAACAAAGATCAGAAATCACCTACACCATTGTATAGATCATGAAATTCTACCCTAAACCAAAAAAAATTGCTCGAAAAAAGGAGTTCAGATGACTAAGATATCATTGTTTGAAAATCGTCTCTGAAATTATTTTTTCTGAATCGCTACCGCTGAACCTTGAAAATTCAAATGGCTCTAGATTTTGCTTTAGATATCCGATTTGGATGAAACAAAATTCAATTTAGGGGTTTTTGGACCTACTTAATGTGATTCCAACCTCTAATTTACATCAGTAAGCTCCAATTTTGACTTGCAATAAAGGTCTCTCAAAATAGGCTATACAATGAAACTCCTATGGCTCTGATACCATGTAAGAATTTGCCTAAGGAAAAGAATAAAAGCCAAGATCTAGAAGCTCAAGAGATATCACAAGAGAGATAGGCAAAATAATCAAATAATTGATTATAGCTAATTGAATTGAATACAAAGTAGGAGTGCCTAAATATATAGGCAATGCAATAAGACTACATGATAAGGAGATGATAAGATATCACCCACACAAGGTGGAATCACATTTCCACCAAAGGTGGATCATCCTCCATTGTTCATGAAAGTATGTGAAACATGTGCAACAATGAGAGGATGATAATGTGATAAGAGCACTAAAGGTGGACCTCGCACACAAAGAGGTATGTGATGGCAACTATCACACCTAAAGTAGAAGTTCTCCTAACCATGTGCTAAAATGAAATGCAAAATCCTCGGTGTCACAATGAAAACTAATATGCAAATGCATTATCCTAAGTAAACTTATGTAAGTGTAATTAGTAAATACTTAATTACACCAAAAAATAATCCACTATCCTCCGACAGGTCTATCTTGAAGGCATTGTCACCATACCTTGCCAATATAGGATAGGGTCCTATCCTCCGCATTTGCAGCTTGTGAGGGACTCCTTTTTTCAATCTAGATTTGTTTAGGTTCACCATGACAAGATCACCAACATTGAACTCAACTATCCTTCTACCTTCATCCACCTTTGCTTTTTGTTTGTTGGTATTGTCCACTAATATCTTCCTCACTATTTCATGAACCTCTTTCATTGTCAATGCAAAATCATTAGCATACCCACTTTCTTTGACTCCTTTTGTTAGCACCTTGAAAAAATTTCATGGCTCTAGCCCTTTTCTTCTAGTCTTTACAGTTGTTTTTAGGTCTCTACCTTAAACCCTAAGCTTAGAAAATTAAAAAATGTAGCCATTGGTAAGAAAGGCCCTGGCCCTGTTCTATTTTAATGTTACCTTTTACAGGTCACTTAAAATCACTTTAGCACATGTGCTTTAATATTTTGTCACCCCACGGGGTCATGCCTTTAATTTTTCCTAAGTCTCTAACCCTCGGTAGTCTTTAATTTTCCTAAGTCCCAGCGCTAACATTTTTCCTAAGTTAGTGCCTTAATATTTCCTATGTTTTTGGCTAGATCTTTCCTGGCCCTGGCTCTGACACCATCTTGATCCAATGGTGGGTGTATGTTCTTATGAAATTTTTTAGAGGCTTGCGAACATGTTCCAGCCACTGATTTTACTTTATGATGTATCCTTTCCTTGAAACAGGTCCACATGCCATGTTGGCATAGTTGGTGTTCTCTTATTGGTCCGCGTGTTGCTTAGAAGGATCCTATCAGTGGGGCCTATAGTAAAGGCTTTTCAATCTATGATCGGCACATGATCTCAAGGAATATTCTTACCCCATGAGATCATGCACCATCCATTGATCTTAGGCCAACCGTTGATTTTACTTTTTCTTAGATGGCTGACGAGGGTGGGTCCTTTTATAGTTGAAGCTGACGTGCATGTTTTCCATTGGCTGAAAGGGTTGAGCTATCAATGTTTCTCAGTGCAACCATTTGGTAGGTGGTGCAGAGTTATTCAAATATTATTGGTCGACGTGGATGATAATGCAGCATGGGGTCATTGTCAGAAAGTTGGTGATGAGGATGGAATCAATGGGTGGTGCACAATCTCATGGGTTGTGTCAGAGCCATGAGATCATACACCTGCCATTCAATTTAAAGGCTTATAGTGAGTGGGTCCTCTGTTAGTGGTGACCGAGCAGAGGTAGTGAATTGTATGGTGACAAGTGGCACAATGCATGCCCAGATAGAGGTCTAAGGTTTGGCGATCCTAACAAATAAGGTTAGCAGTGCGATGAATTTGAATGCTTTTCACTCATTCATGAAATGATATGGTGGTACTTTAAATTGATTGGTGATTCAGCGAATGTGTAATCACATAATCGCTAAACCATTTGGCAGATAGATAAAGTTCTTTGTGAATTGGCAAAAACCTTCAGTCGCCAGTTCACTAAATAAAGACCGGAGTTAGCCACTTTCTTTTGTTCGCTAATTCACGGGGTTAAAAGTGGGTTAGTGTTTTCACTTTGCAAATAAGAAATACCTTGTCACATGGTCACTAAGAGTTAACCTAGAGATAACAGTTGAGTTAAGATGTAAAACTTGCGAAATAAAGGGATCCGATGGTCATGATATAAAGTTGACCTAATTTCAAATCTGGACCATCGATACATTGCTAGTGCCATGGAATTAGCTGTTGTAGTTTGAATTTGAATTTTTGAAGGGTTTCCTATGACCAAAAGGACTAAAATTCAATGTTTAAGCAGCTGGGGTTGGTGGAAATGATTTTCAAATTGTTGTAGTGTGGTCTAGGGTGTTCTATGATCATTTGTAGGGGTCTCTACTATGTTCTTTGTTGCTCAAGGCATGTTGCAGGTGGCTAAAAGGACTAATTGACATAGAATTCCATGATTTTCATTACTTTCTCAGAGATCTATCATAAGTGAAAATCTTTCCTAGGTATGCTTGACTGCATTTCATCCCCTGTAATAAATTCTTGATTGTTTTGGTTGGTTTAGTGGGTGAAACCCTAACCCTAGTCATTCGTAGCTTGTTGCAACCTGTTTTGGGTTTCCAAGATGACTAGGGGGTATATATTGTAG
This sequence comes from Chamaecyparis obtusa, assembly GCA_027943335.1. Lineage (NCBI taxonomy): Eukaryota > Viridiplantae > Streptophyta > Pinopsida > Cupressales > Cupressaceae > Chamaecyparis > Chamaecyparis obtusa. The sequence goes on from BSBK01001983.1 coordinate 296,626, forward strand.
CTTTTTTTCATTTTTTAAGGGTTCCAAAACTTTCTTTTTCATCCCTGGTTGCTAATGGTATTATACTGAACAAGGAGAACTTGGATCTAGTTCTTGTTTCCTTACATTTTGTTGTTTGATAATGTATTGATCTTGCAAATTTTAATGAGAATACATTGGGATTCCAATCTCATGTTTATGTATGTCTTCTTATTTTGATTCTTGAGCTCATATATGTTAATTTCACAAAGTGGGTTATCATATGGTAAACAAAGAGTATTTTGAAATTATCTTTGAGTTCCTAACAAAGTTAGGACTAAAGTCTTTCAGGTAGTTTCAGTGAGTTCATGGCTAGATAAGGATTTGATGTCCTGATATGTGAGTGAGAAGGATAATAGGCAAAGCACTTATCCTGAATTCAAGTGTTGTTAAGTTAGGGTTCAGTTGATATATGTTATTAGGTGACTCTTTGCCCTTGGTTAAGGCACTGGTCCATTCTCTGAAGGTTGTTCATCATCAATCACACACACATTTAAATGATAAAATCTTTCAATCAGTTAGTAGGGGGTATAATTGTCTATTAGTTAGTGATTCCTTTCAAGAAGTGAATCGAGGGTACACCTGCCTGAGCCTTAAGGCTCAAAGTGTAGGAGGATCTCATTATTGATCCTTTTCAATTGGCCCTCTTCCTTGTAGACTTTAGAGTGGTTATAGAGTCAAATTATTATTAAAGTTATCCATTAAAGTATAAATCTAGAAGTTGAAGATCAAAGGGAACTCACCAACAAAATGGTGATTCTATTTCAGAGAGTCTAGAGATAAAAAGTTTTTAAAGTGCACTCTTGTTTTCCTGTTGTGTTCAGTTAAAGGTTTCCCACTTTGGTAGGTGGAAACTCTAAAGGTTAGAACTGGTGTCATATTGTAAATCATGGACAAAAGAAGGAATACTAGGTCTTTTGTCAAAAAAAATTTGGAGGTCACTTTGGAACAATTACCTAGACAGGAGAAGAAGAGTTGGATCAGAAGAAATGGTGAGTCTTCTAGTGCTCCCATAAGGGAACAAAGAAACACTAGAGGTAGAGCACCACATGTTTCCTCAAGTGAGGAAGGTTCACAAGATAGAGTTTCTAGATTAGATGGTGGTTGCTCTAAAGATAAATTTTATGATACCCCAGAGGCTGTATTTCAAGACAAGGGTTCATTACCTACAGGTCAGAATGAACAAGCCAAGGAGATGGTTTTTGAGATTGATTTAGATCTTGATGAGGATAATTTTAGAAGGGAGCCCATGAGACCAAGGCAAGTCCATTTCCCATGTCAAAATCTCACTGATATGGATGTGTCATCAGGTTCTGATGACATTATGATAGACCCAGATGATTTAAATGCACTAAGGTTGTAGTTGGAAGTGCAAGATGCCATACATAAGAGGTTACAAAAGGAGAGAGAAGCTGAAAAGGTGAATGCTCTAATAGAAAGATAGTCTCTCCTTAGAAAGGTTAATGAAATGAATAAGAGAAACAAGATGCTTGCTTATACTCCTAAGACTTTGCAACATGATGTCTTTGGTGATCTTGATGCCTTGAAGAGTGAGCAAGAGCACTTACTACAAGATCATGAATTTGATAAGGAGGGCCCCATGGTTAGAGAGGTTCAAAGTTATTTTTCCCTCCCTAAAGATAAAGATGGGCATGAGATCATTAGGCCTGCTGTTGCTGCTGGTGAGAAAGGAAAACAAAAGATGGTGGGACATGAAACAAGTAGATCATTGACAATACCAGGGGTCCCACCACCCAATTCAAATAAGGATACAAAGATAGAAAGAAGAAGAAAAGAAGATGAGGACCTTGCAAGAGAATTAGAAAAGGCTGAAATTGAAGCTTCCATTGCAGAAAAGAGAAGAAAGATCTAGTTCTTGAAGGCTTCATCTACAAATGCTCTTGGTCCATCTGCTAATGAAATAGGTATGCCATCTATGACTACTACTATTCCACTTAGTAATGCTACTACTAGTTTAATTCCTTCTTCATCTACTAGGATAGGTGCTGATCCTAGACAACAATCAATGCACAAGTAGATGGAAATGTAAATGTAAATATTGATCCTAGGGTTAACACTAGTTCAGGTTTTCAAAGAAGACCTATGCAATTAGAAGGCTATAGGAAAATTAGTTTTGATGGGATACTAGGCTACCCAAATGCTTTTCCAAATGATATAAGAGATAAGGTAACTAAGTTTTCTAGTAATAATGCTATTAGTTGTGAGGAGCATCTTAGGTTATTTGTTGATATGCTTAATGATTATGAGGTAGAGAATTAGGATGTAGTCATGAAATTATTTGTTCAATCTCTAATGGAGGATGGTAGATATTGGTTTAAGAGACTTCCTAATAAATGTATTGATACTTCAAATTCCTTTGAAAGATGTTTCAAAGAGCAGTATGGTGATAGGCCTAATGCTAGTTTCATGTAGAATGAATTCAATACCATATGGAAAAATTAGAATGAGTATGCAGCTAAATTCAACATGAGATTTCATAAGGGTATGCATAAGTTGTTCCAAGTTATGCGGTTAGATGACAATGTCTATCTGACTACATACTTCAATGCATTTGATGGAAAGATGGGATACTTGTTGAGGGACAAAGAACCAAGAACTCTTAGGGATGCTTTTAGGATTTCTGTCAATATTGAGAACAATATGAAGATATCAGGGAAGTTGGGTGGGAAAAGAGATGATCCAAAGTCATTTGGGGACAAGAAATACAAAAAGGAAATTGATAAGAATGTTGGAACTAGGAGGCAAGAAGAAGATAAATTGGATAAGGTGTTCAATGCACTGAAGGATTTGAAGGCACTTGCAAATAGGAACATCAGTGCTCCTACCAATGAAAGGCCTCAGTGCAACAACAATTTCAATAAGCATAATAGATAATAGAACCACCCCTACAACACCCAATGGAAGGATGGAAAGCCTATTATCCCTACTAAAAGAGGAAAAAATGACAAAGGTGTCCCTAAACCTCTACAAAAATATTTAATAAATTTCATGGAGGACATACCTTGATGTGTTGCATGCCAATCCCCTCATTCTGCAGAGCATTATGTGGTTCCACATTCTATGGCTGCAAATCAAGATTGTGGCAATGAGGAGATAGATCAAGAAGAAGATCAAGATGATGTTGGATGCAAGATGGCTACTTCATATCTAGGATATGAAGATGATTCTGATTTTGATGAAGAAGCATATGTAAATGTGAAGAGACACAATTGGGCCCTTTTTCATCAAGAGCTTTTTTCTGATAGTGAAGACATTGATAAGAAGACATGTAACATGAACTCTTCTTTTGAGCCAGTAAATTTAAGAAGACCTTCTAGGGAAGAGATGGATAGGATTACTGTAGAAATGATTGCCCAAGTTTAAACTAGAGGCATGGTGGCAAGGAATACAAATGAGAAAGCTGTAGGAATGTTTATAAAGAGTACCAACTTTAGAGAGCCTAATGAGAACACATCAAAAGGTGATCACATGGTGAAATTTAAGAATGTAAAAGGTAAGAATTGTGAGCCTAAGGGAGTTGGAGTTGAAAGATTTTCTAGTGAGATTGAGAAGCCAGTGGCTAAGATTGAAAAAATGAGGGTGGCCAATACACCTAATGTATCAGATAAGAAAATGGATACTAAGGCTATGCAGATTGAGATTCTTTCTTCTGCTCCTATTGATATATTATCTGTATTGTCCCAGATCGGAGTTAAGGTTCCATTGTCAGAATTGTTGAGGATCCTTGAACACAAAGATAGAGCTATTGCATGGGTAGATAATGTTCATAACAATGATGTTGCATGTAATGGATCTTAGGATAAAGCTTTGAAAGGTGTTTCTACTCAGGCAATTGTATCTCAAATTCCTCTTATATATTTGGATATTTCTATCAATGCTAGCCTTGAAAACATTGATCCATTATTTTTAAGTGTATGATTGATAGTGGTGCCTCTAATACTATCATGCCTTTTAAGATTATGGAAAAATTGGGCCTCAAAGTTGATACAGTTCAAGGCAGATGTTGTGCAATGGATCAAAGGGAGGTACCAGTCATTGGGATTATCAATGCAATTCCATATAGGCTAGCAACATATCTAGAGAAAGAGTTAACAATCAGTGTTTTAGTGGTGGACATCCCTCCTCATTATGGGATTCTACTATCTAGAAGGTGGAGTCCTACCATGGGTGGAAGTTTATAGTGTGATCTATCCTATGCCACTTTCAAGATTGATGATTAGTTTATCAAGATTGAGCAAGAACCAAGAGTATGCCACATGATTGAAAGGAATATTGACAATGAGACTACATGTTTTTTGGATACTAATATTAATGCTTTTAGGGTAGAGATCCCTATACTTGAGAAGGAACCTATTTTTTCACCTATCTCTATTGAGGTAAGTGTTAATTCTATGAAGGGTGATTTTTGGGTAATGTACTTTGATGGTGCAAATTGCAAGGATGGAGCAAGAGTAGGTATTTTACTTATTTCTCCGAATGGAAACACCTAAAAATTTTCTTTCACATTGACTTTCTTTTGTACCAACAATATAGTAGAATATGAGGCATTGTTGTAAGGACTGAGGTTGGCACAAAAACATGGTATTAAATGCTTAAGTGTTGTTGGTGATTCTAAGTTGGTGGTGTCCCAAGTTAGGTCAGTATATGCTTCCAAGAACAAAAGGTTAAAACAATATAGGAATGTAGTTTGGGATTTGATTGAACATTTTGATGCCTTCAATATTGAGTGGAAGGATAGGAGTAACAATAAGATGGCTGACTTGTTAGCCAATATTGCAATCAATCCCAGTGATATTACATTTACTGGTATCTCTAAAGTTGAAATTTAGGCTAGGCCTAGTGTACTAGACACTATTGAAAATTGGCAAGTTTTGATGATGATAATGATATCTTGAAGTTTATGAGTTGTGAAGATCAGTATCATGGTCAAGAATTTGATTGTTTAGCCTTGGTTGAGTCAGTAGAAGGAAAAGAGGTTGTCTTTGGCAATCAAGTTATTCAACTTAGAACTAACAAGGTGCTCAAGGGGCTTGTTGTTTTGGAGACTATCTTTGATAACTAGGATAGAGTTCAAAAGAATATCAAAAGAGAAGATCATGCTGATCTAGAGGAGTTAAATCTTGGAACACATGAGGCACCTAAGAGGGTGTACATTGGTAGGGACATGTCTCACAATGTGAAAAAATCTTTGATTGAATTATTGAGAAAATTTAGGCATGTTTTTGCATGGTCATATGATGACCTAAAGGTTTATAGAGAAGATTTGTTTCAGCATATTATTCCATTGAAAGAAGATGCTAAACCTTTTCGACAAAAAAAAAGGCCTATTAATCCTACTTTGGCACCCAAGATGCAAGAAGAATTGATGAAGTTAAGAGATGCTGGCATTATCAAGCCTATTAGGAATTCTTCTTGGGTGTCAAATCTTGTCCCTGTTAGAAAGAAAAATGGTGACATCAAGCTTTGTGTGGACTTCAAGAATTTGAACATCAGCTCAGTAGAGGATAACTATTGTTTGCCCAATATGGAAGCTATGTTGCAGAGAGTAACTGGATCAGAATTGATGTCTATGATGGATGGTTTCTCTGGCTATAATCAAGAGATTGTTAAGGAATCAGAGCAACTCAAGATAGCTTTCACTACACCTTGGGGGACATATGTTTATGTGAGAATACCTTTTGGTCTCACAAATGTTGGTGCTACTTTTCAGAGGGCAATGGATGTTGCTTTTGCAGATTTTATCAATGATTTCCTTGTTGTCTATCAAGATGATTTAACTGCCTATTCCAAGAAGGAAGAAGACCATTGTACTCATCTAGAGAAAATATTTGTGAGGGCTTTGGAATATGGTATTTCATTAAATCCAAGGAAATGTGCATTTGGTGTCACTGAAGGTAAGTTGCTTGGCCACTTAGTTGGGAACCAAGGAGTGAGAATTGATCCTGAAAGGGTAGCAGCCATTGATAAGATTTAGAGGCAAAAGAATATTAAAGGAATTCAGTCCTTCTTTGGTTAGGTAAACATCTTGAGAAGATTTGTAACAAACTTTGTTAAGTTCACTAGACCTATATCCAAGATGTTAAAGAAGGGATCTGCTATTACATGGGAGGGTGAACCTAATGAAGCTTTCAAAAATATCAACCAGGCTATCAAAGATGCACCAGTGCTTAAGGAACCTGATTATAATGTCCCAATGCACATATTTTCCTTTGCATCTTTTCACACTACTGCTACAATTTTGTTACAAAAGAATAAGGATGGTTTTGAGTAGCCTATTGCATTCTTCAGTAAATCTTTACAGGCTGCTAAACTAAAATATGACATAAATGAGAAAGAAGCATATGCACTTGGGAAGGTAGTCAAGGCTTTTAGGTGTTACTTGATGGGGGTAGTTGTGATTTCTTTTGTGCCAAGTGCAGTAGTCAATGATATTTTCTCATAGCAGGAGGTGTCTAGAAGAAGATGCAGATGGATCAATAGGATCTAGGAATTCAATGTTGATGTCGAGATTACCAAGTTGGTTAGAGGACAAGGATTGGAAAAATTGATGGCTCAATCAAATCTTGATGAAAATCAGATAAATCATTCTAAATTTGATTATACATGTGATATGGATGATTTTATTTGGTATCAGGATATTATTTACTACTTGAGAAATATGAGATGTCCAACAGACATGGATGACAAAAAGAGCAAGACATTGAAATTACAGGCCATCAAGTATGTAATTGTGAAATGTAAATTGTATAGACAAAATTTGGATTGCATACTGTTGAAATGTGTAGATGAAGATTAGGCTAACAAGTTGTTAAAGGAAATGCGTGAGGGAGTTTGTGGTGGGCATTATATGGGTAAAACAACTGCTCATAAAATCTTGAGAAAAAGATTCTAGTGGCCCACAATCTTCAAGGATGTAGAGAGTTTGGTAAGGAGATGTGATGCTTGTCAAAGGTTCTCTAGTAAGCTTAAATTTTTAGGCAACATGCCATTAAAACTAGTAAAAGTACAAGCTCCTTCCCAAAAATGAGGAATTGATTTCATTGGGGAGATACCAAACAAGTCAAGTGGAGGACACTCATGGATACTAGTTGCCACTAATTAGTTTACTAAGTGGGTAGAAGCTATACCTACATGAAATTCAACTAGTAAGGTGGTGAATGATTTCTTATTGAATAATAGTGTTACAAGGTTTGGTTTCCCTAAGAGAATAGTAAGTGACAATGCCATGTGCTTTAGGTCTGCTGAATATAAGGACTTTTGCAAAGGTTTAGGAATTCAGATTTCTTTTTCCTCACCTTATCATCCACAAGGAAATGGTCAGGCAGAATCTACTAATAAGAGTTTGATTAAAATCCTAAAGAGGAATCTTGAAAAGAATAAGAAGGCATGGAATTCAAAATTGCCATTAGTTGTATGGGCTGATAAGGTAACTGTGAACAGGGCAATTGGTTGTGCACCATTTGATCTAGTATATGGAATACATGCAAGAATGCCTTAGAATAATTTATTGGAGATGTACAAGTTTGTTTAGTTATATGATGATGACATAGATGATGAAGTGCAGTTAAGAATTGAGGATCTCATCAAGTTGGATGAAATTAGGAGAGAGTCAACTGCAAGGAATGTCAAGTTGCAATTTCAAATCAAGAACGTGTATGATAGGAAGGCTATGGAGAGGAAGTTTGAGCCTGATGACCTAGTATTAAGATGGAAAGCCAGATTGGAGGATAAGGGAAAACATGGAAATTTTGATCCCATCTAGCTAGGGCCATATCAAATTCATGAAAAATGGGGCCAAGATTCATACATTGTCAAGGAACTAAATGGTAATGTTCAAGAATTGCCTGTTCATGGACAATTCTTGAAAAAATGCTTCTTTTGAAGTATTCTATCTTCCATGAGTAGTAGTGAGGTTGTGTATGTATGTATAGCCTTGTAAATTTTGTAAAGTTGCTTGCCCCTATCCTATTTCATCCTGGTCTATAGGGTTTTGGTCCTGTTGCTCTTTGTTGTCATTTTTTCCAGTGGGATGGTCTACTTTAACCAGTAATTCTAGATCCTTGTTGTGCCTACAAGAGGAACACATCCCTAGATAGAGCCACTATTAGCACCTTGAAAAAATTTCATGGCTCTAGCCCTTTTCTTCTTGTCTTTGCAATTGTTTTGAGGTCTCTTCCTTAAACCCTAAGCTTAAAAAATTAAAAAATGTAGCCGTTGGTAAGAAAGGCCCTGGCCCTATTCTATTTTAATGTTACCTTTTACGAGTCACTTAAAATCCCTTTAGCACATGTTCTTGAATATTTTGTCACCCCATGAGGTCATGCCTTTAATTTTTCCGAAGTCTCTAACCCCTGCGGTCTTTAATTTTCCTAAGTCCTAGTGCTAACATTTTTCCTAAGTCAATGCCTTAATATTTCCTATGTTTTCAGCTGGATCTTTCTTGGGCCTAGCTCTAACACCATCTTGATCCAATGGTGGGCATATGTTCTTATGAAATTTTTTAGAGGCTTGTGAACATGCACTAGCCACTGATTTTACTTTACAACGTATCTTTTCCTTGAAATGAGTCCACATGCCATGTTGGCACAGTTGGCATTCTCTTATTGGTTAGAGTGTTTCTCAAAAGGATCTTGTTAGTGGGGCCTATAGTAAAGGCTTCTCAATCTATGATCGGTGCATGATCTCAAGGAATACTCCTACCCCATGAGATCATGTGCCATCCATTGATCTTGAATCTTTCTTGGATGTGTCAGTGGGGCCTGGTTGCTGGCATGTCTATTAGTGAGACTTGATATCTATAAAAGATGTATGGTTGGTGTAAGTTTTCATGGAAGTTTTCAGACCCATGAGATCTTATGCTAGCCATCAATTTTACTTTTTCTCAGATGGCTAACGAGGGTGGGTCCTTTGATAGTTGAAGTTGACGTGCATGTATTCCATTGGCTAAAGGGGTCGAGCTATCAACATTTCTTAGTGGGACCATTTTCTAGATGGTGCAGAGTTGTTCAAATCTTATTGGTCGATGTGGATGATAATGTAGGGTGGGGTCATTGTTAGAAAGTTGGTGACGAGGAGAGAATCAATAGCTAGTGCATAATCTCATGGGTTGTGTTAGAGCCATGAAATCATGCACCCACCATCTGATTTAAAGGCTTATAGTGAGTAGGTCCTATGTCAGTAGTGACCAAGCAAAGGTAGCAAGTTGTATGGTGACAGGTGGCACAATGCGGGCCTAGGCGGAGGTCTAAGGTTTGGCATTCCTGACAAATAAGATTAGTGGTCTGATGAATTTCAATGCTTTTCACTCAATCATGAAATGAGATGGAAGTAGTTTAAATTGATTGGCAATTTAGCAAATGTGTATTCACATAATTGCTAAACCATTTGGTAGATAGATAAAGTTCTTTGCAAACTAGCAAAAACCTTCAATCGCCAGTTCGCTAAATAAAGACCGGGGTTAGTTGCTTTCTTTTATTTTCTAAGTCATGGGGTTAAAAATGGGTTAGTGTTTTCAATTTGTGAATAAGAAATTCCTTGTCACATGGTCGCTAAGATTTAACCCAGAGATAGCAGTTGAGTTAAGATGTAAAACCTGTGAAATAAAGGGATTTGACGGTCACGATATAAAGTTGACCTAATTTCAAATCTGGACCACCGATACACTACTGGTGCCATGGAATTAGCCATTGTAGTTTGAATTTGAATTTTTGAAGGGTTTCCTATGACCAGAAGGACTAAAATTCAATGTTTAAGCAGTTGGGGTTGGTGGAAATGATTTTCAAACTATTGTAGTGTGGTCCAAGGTGTTTTATGATCATTTGCAGGGGTCTGTACTGTGTTCTTTTTTGCTCAAGGCATGTTGTAGGTGGCTAAAAGGAATGATTGACATATAATTCTATGATTTTTAGTACTTTCTCAGAGATCTATCATAAGTGCAAATCTTTCTCAGGCATGCCCAACTGCTTTTCATCCCCTATAATAAATTCTTGACTCTTTCAGTTGGTTTAGTGGGTGAAACCCTAACCCTAGTCATTCGTAGCTTGTTGCAACCTATTTTGGGTTTCCAAGATGACTAGGGGGTATATATTGTAGTTTTTTTTTATTTTTTAAGGGTTCCAAAACTTTCTTTTTGGTCCCTGGTTGTTGATGGTATTATACTGAACAAGGAGAATTTGGATCTAGTTCTTGTTTCCTTACATTTTGTTGTTTCATAATGTATTGATCCTACAAATTTTAATGAGAATACATTTGGATTCCAATCTCATGTTTATGTATGTCTTCTTATTTTTATTCTTGAGCTCATATATGTTAATTTCACAAAGTGGGTTATCATATGGTAAACAAAGAGTATTTTGAAATTATCTTTGAGTTCCTAACAAAGTTAGGATTAAAGTCTTTCAGGTAGTTTTAGTGAGTTCATGGCTAGATAAGGATTTGATGTCCTGATATGTAAGTGAGAAGGATAATAGGAAAAGCACTTATCCTGAATTCAAGTTTGTTTAAGTTAGGGTTCAGTTGATATATGTTATTAGGTGACTCTTTGCCCTTGGTTAAGGCACTGGTCCATTCTCTGGAGGTTGTCCATCATCAATCACACACACATTTAAATGATAAAATCTTTCAATTAGTTAATAGCGGGTATAATTGTCTATTAGTTAGTGATTCCTTTCAAGAAGTGAATCAAGGGTACATCCACCTAAGCATTAAGGCTCAAAGTGTAGGAGGATCTCATTATTGATCCTTGTCAATTGGCCCTCTTCCTTGTCAACTTTGGATTGGTGATAGAGTCAAATTATTATTAAAGTTATACATCAAAGTATAAATCTACAAGTTGAAGATCAAAGGGAACTCACCAACACCTTCTTTCAAATTTGTCAATTCATAGACACCTCTTGGATGTAGTCCATAAACTATCTCAAATGGACTCTTCTAGGTGGATTTATTTATGGTGTCATTGTAGGCATATTCAGCTTGCCCATTCAACTGATCCCATTCCTAACTATACTCTTTAGTCAAACACCTTAGAAGATTCCCAAGGCTTCTATTAACAACCTCAGTTTGACCATCAGTTTGGGGATGGTAAGCTGATCCAAAAGATAAATTAGTGCCCAATCTTTGCCAAAGAGTCTTCCAAAAATGACTCATAAACTTAGTGTCCCTATCTAACATAATGCTGATAGGTAACCCATGGATTCTCACTATCTCTTTGAAGAATAGAGATGCTATTTGACTTGCATCATTTGTGGTCTTGTAGGGCACAAAGTGAGCCATCTTGCTAAACCTATACACAACCACATAAACACTATCCATTCCTTATCTTGTCTTGGTTAACCTAACTACAAAATGCATGCTTAAGAATTCCCATGGCCTAGTAGGAATAGGTAGTGGTTGATAAATACCAGCATTGGTAGAAGTTCCCTTGGCCTTTTGACATACAACACAACTTTCCACATACCTCCTAACATCAAGATTCATTCTAGGCCAATAATAAAACCTTGAAATAAGGTTTTGAGTCTTAGTGATCCCAAAGTGACCACTCAAAGCACCATTATGCTTTTCTTGAATCAAATTCTCTCTAATAGAGCCTCTAGGAAAACACAATTGATTCCCCTTAAAAAAGAGATCGCTTTGCAAAGTATATTCAACATATTTACTATGAAAATGATTCTTGTATTTAGCGCACACCTTGTAAATGTCAGAAAATTCCTCATCATCTACATATAGATCCTTGAAATGATCTATCCCCATGCTTTTCAATTGAATTTCTTGGAGTGTGAGGGCTCTTCTTGACAATGCATCAGCTACCTTGTTTACAACACCCTTCTTGTGCTTGATATTGAAGGTGTAAGCTTGTAGGTACTCAACCCATTTCATGTGCTTGTGACTCAGCTTCTCTTGTGAATTCAGAAAACTAAGTACTTGATTGTTTAAATACACAATGAATTCCTTTGGAAGAAATTAATGCCTCCACTTTCTTAGAGCTTGGACCAATGCATACATGTCTAAGTCATATGAGGATTACTTCCTCTTAGCCTCACTCAAATTTTTAGAATGGAAAGCCACCGGTCTGCCTTCTTGGCTTAGAACAGCCCCAATTGCTACATTACTAGCATCACATTCAATGGTGAATAGATTCTCAAAGCTTGGTAGCACTCAAATAGGTTGGGTAGCTATCTTCTCCTTCAACAAATTAAAAATCTTGTTAGCATCTTCATCCCACACAAACTTGGTATTCATTCCTCCTTTGATAGTGTCTAACATAGGAGCACAAATTGCGCTAAATTATCTTATGAACTTCCTATAGTATTGTGCAAGGCCATGAAAACTCCTTACCTCTATTTCTGACCTTGGAGTAGGCCAATTCATGATAGCCTCCACCTTGCTCTTATCCATTTTTAGATTTCCATGAGATAAGACAAACCCAAGGTACACTAACTCTGATTTGATGAACTCACACTTCTCCAAGTTGATCATCAACCTCTCTTCATGCAGCTTCTTGAAGAAAAAGTCAAGGTGCTTCAAATTCTTACTCTTTGTCTTGCTAAAAATTAGTATATCATCTAGATATACAATTACAAACTTGCCTATGTAGTCTTTGAGTACTTCATTCATGAGCCTCATGAATGTAGAGGGGGCATTTAGAAAACCAAATGGCATGACAAACCATTCATACAGCCCTTCATTGGTCTTGAAGGCTATCTTCCATTCATCACCTTTATGGATTCTTATTTGGTGATAGCCACTCTTCAAGTCTATCTTGCTATAGTACTTTGCCTCACCTAAACTGTCCATTAAGTCTTCAATCTTAGGGATATGGATCCTATACCTTATGGTTATCCAATTGATAGCCCTTAAGTTAGTACATAGCCTCCAAGTTCCTCCCTTCTTAGGTGAAAGTACGGTGGGTACAAAACATGGACTAATACTCTTCCTAATTAGGCCTTGGTCTAAGAGCTCTTGTATTTGCCTTGCTATTTCCTCATTTTGTTGAGGGGTCATTTTATAAGTAGCTTTGTTAGGTAGGGTGGCTCTTGGAATAAGGTCTATCCTATGACTTATGGCTCTTTGAAGGGGTAAGGTTGATGGTTGACCATCACTTACAATGCCTTGGTAAGTCTGCAACATACCTTGGATCTCCCTTGGTAATTTAGTCTTCTTGGCGTCCTTCCCTTCATCTCCCTGTATTGGTTTCAACACCAATGCATAGCCTATGCCTTCACTCTCTTCCATGGTTTGTAGGAACTCTTTTTCATCTACCATAAGAACATTTGGACCTGCTATCTTCACTTCAACATCCTCCAACAATGACTAAATTTTGAAGGTTACATTATCTTTCTTGAAAGAATAGGAATTCTTCCCTCCATCATGTATGGCTCGGTGGTTAATTTTCTGTGGTCTACCTAGGAGAAAATGGCATGCATCCATAGTCAACACATCACAAAACACTTTGTCTTTATACCTTCCAATGGAGAACTCCACCCATGTTTTCTCATTCACTAACACATGTTGACCTTTGTTAAGCCAAGTGACCTTGTATGGATTGGTATGGGATATTATTGTCAACTTGAGCTTGCTGACTACATCTTCTAACACTATGTTATTAGTAGAACCTAAATCAATGATGACCCTACATACTTTCCCCATTATCTTGCATTTGATCCTAAACAATGATATCCTTTGGCTTGGCTCCTCCTTCATCGGTTCCTTGATTAGAGTCCTCCTCATCATAAGGTTCTGTCCTTCCTCTAAATTTAATGGAATCTTAGAATGCTTGTCTGCTACATTTGTGTCTTCAAGAACAAGGTTATCTCTCTTATCACCTACTTGTGATGAACCACCTTTCTCAAGGCATCTATAGGCAGGGTGCCCCATTTGATTGCAATGGTAGCACTTCATATTGGCAAAATAATTGCCTCTTCCTTGTTGTGATGAACCACCACTTCTTCCTCTAAAGCTAGAGTTATAATTTCTTCCTCTAACACCTCTACTTGAGCTTCCTTCTTGCTACTCACTAAACTTCACCTCACTTTGAGCTCTTGACTCAGAACTTCTTCCACCATAGCCACCTCTTTGACCTTTGGTATCTTTTCCTTTGCCTTTGCCTTTGGAGGTTTCTTGTTTTCTCTTACTTTCCTCCTCTATCTTCAAGGCCATTTGATAGCATTGCCTAATGGATTTTAAGTTCACTAGGCTCATCTCCTCTTGAATAGACCATTTGAGACCAGTCAAGTACCTTGCTAGCTTGATGCTCTCATTTTCAACTATCTCAGACCTCAAACACAATTTTTGAAACTCCTCGGTGTAGGCTTGGACATCCAAATATTTTTTCCTAAGATTGTGTCTCCTATGCATTTGGACTTCATAGTCATTAGGAAGATAGGTTTTCTTCACTTTAGATACCATGCCCTTCCATGTCACAATAGGACCTTTTCCATCCTCATCTCTCTCGGTTTGCATAAACTTTCACCAAGTAAGAGCAGAACCTCTTAGTCTAGACTTGGCCACCATAACTTTTTGTGCCTCTGAGATACCATCACATTCAAAATGGTTCTCAATGCTATCAATCCAATCCACAACTGAATTTGGATCCATTTGTCCACTAAATAGTGGCACACCTTCCAAAGCTTGTTCATGAAGTCCTATCCCTTTATATACATTATATACATTGGCATCACTTAAAGATTCAACCATTTATTTGGTGTTTCCATCATAGAATCTCATGTGAGTGCTATATTTACAAAATCTACTTAACAGAGACCAATAGACAGTCACAAACTAGGACAATTTACTGAGCACACTAAAACTACTCTAAAAATTTAACTTACAAAATGAAAAAGTCTTTAAATCCTCTATAGGACATGGTTCAATCACTACATCAACACATTTTAGTCATAAGATATGAATATCAACACAAATACTCAATATTTCCTTCAAAACTAGTTGCAGAGCTATATTCACAAACTTCCAACTTTTCACAATGCATGAGATCACTTTAGATTCAAGCCATCAACTACTTGAGATATCTCCTCCATCATTTTAGGGCCCATTGGCTGAGCATCACCTCCTAAAACCAAGGGAATCCAAGGTTATCAATGTTACATGCAACATTTGCAATAATTACAAATGTTGTCATGACAACATTTTTACAACATTTGGCAACTTTGACATTTGCCTTGATCCTATATTCTAGGTCACTTAACCTCCCATGTTTTGAGGTTTTGAGGTCATTTATGAGCATTATATCATCATATCAACAACTTCATATGTCTAATACATATTGATGACTCAACCTCTTTATCCCTACACTAGGAAATTTAAATAACAACTAACAAAGGCTATTAGTGTGACCTTATTCCTAATGACTAAGTCACCTAGCCAACATTGCAAGAGACCTTTTGAGGTCCTTTAAAAAACCTAAACTAAGCTCTTGACTTGGCTAGAGTAAAATATAAGCTATAATTTACTAACCAATGGAGGCTAGCCTAGGTGCTCCTGCACCACATTGGAGATTCTACGAGAAGAGAACATAAGAGCCTACAATCAAAGGATCAATGAAGTATTTGCTAGAATTAGAAACTATGGTGGAGAAATCTGAGAAGAAGACATCATGGATAAAGTGATGACTACCTTGACACCATAATATGAGAACAAGATAAACTTCCTTGATGAGACTATGCATTTTTTCAAAAAACTTCAAAAGAGAAACATTAATCAACAAGATTGCTACATTTGAGATATCAAGTTTGAAGACAGAACCTAAAAGTGAGACAACCTTCAAAGCTTCAGTCCATGTTAAGAAATTCTTGAACACCTCTATCAATTTTGATGATGATGATGATGATGAAGAAAAAGCTATAGATAACTTCATTGCTATGATTGCTAAAAGAGAAAAGAAAGGAAAAGGAAAATCTAAAGGTCAATTACCATTCTAATATTTTTCATGTAATAAGATTGGTCACTTTTCATCTAAGTGTCCTACAAGAGTTAAAAATTTCAAGAATGACTACAAGCCTAAGTACTCAAAGGAATGCTACTATGTTGGAGATGGAGTATCAGATGAAGCATCAATAGAAGAATAAATTGGATTCATTGCTCTTGAAGATGAAAAGAATTCACAAGAGTTAGCACTGATTTCAAAAGCTGGCATCATGATAGATTGGATCATTGAAAGTGGTTGTTCACATCACATGATAGGAGATAAAGATAGATTTTTTCATTTGGATAGATACAAAGGAGGCATGGTTAGATTTGGAGATAACACTCCTAAGCCCATCATTGGTAGAGGATCCATCACCATGGATGGAAAGAATAACACTGATGATGTTCTTTATGTTGATGTTTTGAAACATAACCTAATAAGTGTTGGGAAGTTTCTTGACAAAGGTTAAAGGTTGGAGTTCAATAGAAACAAGTGAATCATTAACAACAAGGAAGGATAAATAATTACATCAAGATCAAAGACTAAAGGTAATGTTTTTCAGCTTAATCTGGAATCAAGTTGTTTTATTGCTAAAGTAGATGGTAGTTGGCTATGGCACAAAAGACTATGTCATATCAATTTTGATAACATAGTAAAGATAAGTAATGTAAAGGCACTTAGAGACCTACCTAGCATAGCAAAGATAGTTGATACTATATGCAGGGAATGTGTAATGGGAAAGCATGTGAGAAATTCATTCAGGACCAAGCATAATTCAGCAGAGAACAAGTTGGATCTAATTCATACAGACCTATGTGGACCAACTCAAACAAGATCATACTATGGTTAAAGGTATTTCATTTTGTTTGTAGATGATTATTCTAGAATGATGTGGGATGCATTCTTGAAAGATAAGTCATAAGCATTTGAGAAGTTCAAAATATTCAAAGCTAAGGTTGAGAATGAATCTAGACTAAAGATAAAATGTCTAAGGTCAGATAGAGGAGGAGAATTCACCTCTAAAAGATTCTATGAGTACTATGAAGAACATGGTATAAAGAGATGGTCAAGTGCACCTAGAAGCCCTCAATAGAATGGGATTGAAGAGAGAAGGAATAGGATCATCCTTGATATAGTGTGCACCATCATGATTGAAGGAAAAGTTGCACACACCTATTGGAGAGATACGGTCAATACATCAGCCTATACAATCAATAGAATACAATTAAGGCATGGAAAAGACAAGACACCTTATGAGCTATGGTTTGGTAATGTTCCCATAGTGAAATACTTTAGAATCTTTGGAAGCAAGTGCTACATCAAGAGGGATGAAGTAGTAGGCAAGTTTGATGCAAGAAGTGATGAAGGTATTTTTCTTGGGTACTCTACTAAAAGTAAAGCTTATAGATGTTTTAACTTAAGATTGAAGAAGATCATTGAAAGTTCTCATGTTAAGATTGATGAAAATTTTATGGTTAAACAAAGATATCATGATTAATCACCTATGATTGAAGAAGAACCCAGACTTTCCACTAGTGAGATAGTTGTTGAAGAAATGTTTGATAGTATTGATGTATTATTGAATGACCCTGAAACAAGTGAATAAGAAACTCAGAAGGAAGATGAGCCAATATCATCCAAAGTTCCAAAGTATACATCTAGATATCACTCTAAGGATTATATCATTTGAGATCAAAGCAGAAAAGTCACAAAAATATCAAAAGAAAAAAATTTAGAAAGCAATGAGGTGGTATGTTTACTATATCAGAATGAACCTTTAAGTTTTGAAGATGCATTTAATGATTCAAATTGGCATGATGCTATGAAAGAATAACTCAATTAGATTATTGAGAATGATACTTGGGAACTGGTCCCAAGACCTAGTGATAAGAATGTGATTGGAACAAAGTGGATATTCAAAAACAAGATGAATGAAGATGGTATAGTAGTACAAAACACAACAAGCTTAGTATGTAAGGGATATGTGCAAATAGAAGGTATTGATTATTCTGACACTTTTGCACCAGTGAGTAGATTAGAAGATATTAAGTTGTTTTTAACTTTTGCAACATTCAAAAACTTGAAATTTTATCAGATGGATGTTAAGTTAGCATTCTTGAATGGAGAGTTAAAGGAAGAAGTATACATTGAATAGCCAGAAGGATTCACCCTATCAGACAAACCTGATATGGTATACAGATTTTACAAATCCCTTAATGGACTTAAGCAAGTCCCTAGAGCATGGGATGAGAGACTTGATGGATACCTAACACAAATTGGATTCAAGAAAGGAGCATCAAATTGTAATCTATTCATAAGAGAGACATCTGAAGGTCTACTACTTGTAGCTATATTAGTTGATGACATTATCTTTGGGGGTGATGACAAACTCAATACAAAATTTTCTAAGGAGATGCAAGGTGAGTTTGAGATTAGCATGATTGGACCTATCAAATACTTCTTGGGATTAAATGTGCAGTAGATAGAGAAATGTATTTTCGTTAATCGGTCAAAATATGTGAAAGAGATATTGAAGAAGTTCAAGATGGATGATTGCAAACTAGTGGGTACACCTATGATAACAAGATGCAAGCTTACAAAAGAAGATGATTCTCTAGTAGTAGATACAACACTATACAAGTCTATGATTGGTAAACTCATATATCTTACTCAAACTAGACCAGACATTTCTAATGTAGTTGGCATAGTTGGAAGATTTGCAGCAGAGCCTAAACAAAGTCACCTAATGGCAGTAAAGAGAATATTTAGATATTTGTAGGGGACTATAGATTATGGTCTATGGTATCCTAGCTTTGAGAATGTTGAGATTCATGTCTATATAGATACTGATTGGGTAGGATGTGTTGATGATAGAAAGAGTACATTAGGTGGACCAATGTTTCTTGGTGAAAGACTTGTCACTTGGACAAGAAAGAAGCAAAATTGCATTTCTCAGTCAACAACAAAAGTAGACTATGTTGCAGCAGCCCTGAATTGTTCTACAATTGTTTGTATCAAAAAAATGATAAAATATTTTGGAATTTAGATAGATTATCCTATTGTTATTCATTGTGATAACACTAGCACTATAAAAATGTCAAAGAACCCTGTGATGCATGCAAGACAAAACACATTGAGATCAAGTATCACTTCCTAAGAGAGAAATTGGTAGAGAAAGAAGTCAAGTTGGACTATGTGAGTACTAAAGATCAATTAGCAGACATATTCACAAAGCCCTTGCCAAAGGATACTTTTGAGTATCTTAGGGAGAAGTTGGGAGTAGTTCCCTTCCCTGATTCTACTTAGAAGAAAGAAGAAAGAGCATTAGTCCTTAGGGACTGATGGAAGGTTGACTACTCTACCTCAGGAGTAGTACCCATGCTTAAAAAAGAATGGCACCCTTTTCCATTGATGTCAAAGGGGGAGTAATATATAGAGTCATGAAAAATAGAAGCAAATAAGGAGTAATATACTAAGGGTGAGTAGTATTCAATTATGGAAGCAGTTTAGTTGAGAAAATGAAGAAAATTGAAGAATATTGCAGAAAATGGAGGATTCATCCTTAGGGGAGTTTGGATGAGGAAATGGAGAATGTTATAAAAGAATTATTCATTTGGATTGGTGGTGTTTTTCATTCCATATGTTTCCATCAATGCCAAAGGGGGAGATTGTTGGAGATTTTCTAGCAAGCCAGTGTTGACTGTATGTTTGTCATTGATGACAACATATGGTAAGTAGCATGCATGGAAGACTTATGTAGTAATATTTGAGTATATTTAGCATGAACATGTTATTAGCATGATATCATGGATGTAGAGGTTAAGTGTTAGTACAGAAAGTTATACAGCATCTTGTGTCAGCAGTGTTCCTGACAGAGTTACATGCAGTGTTCTATGAATGTATGTCTGTATAGTCATCATGGAGACATGCGACCTTGGATATGTGATGAAGACATACTAGTGATGTTACAGTCATGAACATAGAGTCTGATGATCAATAGAAGTGAAGTTATGCAATCTCTATTCACCAATACCAGTTTCCTGTGTTTATTCAGAAGAGCCGACAAAGATTATATTGGTTCAGGAGTTGTGCTTATCATTTCAATATGCACCCTTGGATTATGGATTAGACAAGAGTTAAGAATTTTTGGTTAAGAGCACATGATGTAATTCATCTTTAGGAGAAATTTTTAGTTACTTTGATAGAGCTGACAGTGTGTAGTGCGTGTCTACATTTATTAATATTCAACAGGTCCAAAAATATGTTCATGCTTAGTAGAGCTAACAAAGTTATTATTGGAGTATGTTATTGTTTCTCTAATATGATTTCAAGGTGGTTCTAATAGGCTGACTTGATTATATAATTTAGAGGAAAGATATTTATAGGAAGTCATTTGTGATTGCTAAAGTATGGTTCAGAGTTGATTGTCAAGATAAGAGTAGAGTGTGTGAAGTGTTGAGCCATTAATAGAAGGTCTATGTGACCAAGTGAAGAGTTTATGCTATACATTGGAACTAATCTAGATAGCAGGTCAAAGAACAGTTCACCAAGATCTAGATATAGTGTGTATCTATTATTCAGAAGGTTGTATCCTTCACCCCTTTGCATAGTGTGCTCTTGGATAGTGTGTCCTCACCCCTAATAGGGTTAATTTTAAAAAACTCCTAATAGGGTTTGACCCTTGACCAGGTCACTATACTAAATGCATTGTAAAGAAAAATCCTAAGAGGGTTAAGGATCTTCTAACAAGGATCATAATACACTAGTATAGATTATTAGTGGGTGTCAATTCCCATCAAGTTTTTTACCTATTTAGGTTTCCCCATAACCAAAATATTAGTGTTGTGTTCAAGTTTTCTTTCATTGTGTTATTGATTTATGTTTAAATATACTTAATTGGATAAAGAATTGAAACTTTTAGATAACTAATTCACCCCCTCACCCATCTTAGTTATCTCTTGGGACTATTCCTAACATATAATTCTCCATGTCAGCCTTAAGATCTACATAGGAGAATGCAACAAAAGCTACCAACAATAAATACACCAATTTGGCCAACCAACCCACCTAGAACTCCAGTTGGTAAACTCGAACTACTAAATTCCATAAAAAAAACTAAGCACTAGTGAAACAACTGACCAAGCCAAGCAACACTGAGCAATAAAGGAATCACTGAGCACAAGTTCCACCAAGAACCATAAGCTTCACTGAGTTCCTTCAATGAATGAGATTCCTTCAATAATTAAGGCCAACAGTTAAAGCTATAATCAAGTAACACCAGCTAAGTAACACACCATCATGTAGATTCACCAAGGACCCAATAATTTCCCTACATAAGATAGCCCAAGTTTGAAAAGATGTTCATATGTGAGAAGAACATCTTTCGGGATTAAGCACATAAACCCCAAACTGGTTCTTCATGTACAAGTCCTCCAAATTTTCATTTCGCATACTCTTCCACTTTAGCTTCCTCTACCTTTTCCATTTTTTCCTTGATAACACATAGGTCTATTCTCCAAACTGATCATCCATCCTCTCAGGATCTACCAACTCAACTCAGCTACCAATACTCAGACTTCTCCTACTCAGTGGTGTATCTAGTTGTATGATAATGAAATAGTTGTTCACCCTAATGGATGTAATATTGGATTTGAATAGGGATAAGATGATATAGGGATGTAATATAGGATCTATCCTCAATCCAACTTCCCAAAAGGAAAGATCCAAATGGATTAATCACAAAGAAGTGATCAATGCACAAAAGAATCAAATAATGGAGAATATGAAGAAAGGGAAAAATCCTATAATCTACTATAAAAAGTATATACTTTAAATCTGAAATAAATAGAAGAGAAATACTAACCTTAAAATACGGAAGATATAGAAAATGCTTATTTCTGATGTCTGTGCATAGTTTCAGGGAATTTTGCAACCTATTTTAGACTCAAAATGTTGAGACAAAGAAAACCCAAAAAACTTTTATCTTTAGGGAAGCACGTCATCCTTGACCGAGATATCAAGAAAATGGCTTACCTTGTGGTAGGATCCTACCCCACACTAAAGGTCATCCTTGACCCAAAATAGCTCCAACAAAAAATATGTTCACGAATCTTGGAAGTTCAACAAAAAGGGTATTTGGATCTGCACTTCAATTCATTGTCATGTCCCTGTACCTACAAGAAAAATGGTATTTTTTGGTTTGGATGGGGGGTTTACCTTGGTGAAATCCCAATTTAGGAATTAAACTTGAAATTGAATTGAAATTGCAATATGTATAAACAAAATAAATTCAACTATTCACCTAGCTTATGTTGAAGTCCTTATGGAGGATTCGAATCTTTGAATCCACAAGTAGGAATGCTCCAAATGAATATAGAAATGAATGTAGGATGTCTCCAATCAATGGAACTATATCTTCAACACCAATCTTGAATGGATCTTTGCATAGGAAGAGGCTTGGATGAATATGGATGGAGAAATCTTCAAGGGGGCTCCAAAGAGATTTAATCCTTTAATAGCTAACCATGGATCTCCTTGATGAAATGCTTGAATTCTTGATTGCAAATGCTCATGAAAACCATATGTGAATTGATTGCTCAAAAATTGATTCACACTAGAGGGATGGAGAAAATGAGAGAGGAAAGCTTCCTTTTATAGTGGTCTAGGGCACAAACTTCTAGAGAGGCCAACATTGGAGAAGTAAATCCAAATTAACCTTAACCCCTAGAAATGGACCCAAATTAAATTAAATTTAAGGATTTACCATTCTGAAACCCAAAATTGCTGACGTCAAAGTGGGAAAAAGAAACTTTTCAAAGCCTGACATCCCGTAACTCCCAAAATCTAAAAATTGGACCTGGGGTCAGCGATGAGGTAAACACTACCCTAGGTCAGGGTCAAGGTCATCCCTG
The DNA here is from genome assembly GCA_027943335.1 of Chamaecyparis obtusa. Classification (NCBI taxonomy): domain Eukaryota; kingdom Viridiplantae; phylum Streptophyta; class Pinopsida; order Cupressales; family Cupressaceae; genus Chamaecyparis; species Chamaecyparis obtusa. The sequence continues at coordinate 319,495 of BSBK01001983.1, forward strand.
ACCTAGGTCAGGGTCTAGGTCATCCTTGACCCTACCAGGTCATCTTTGACCCTAAATATATCAACACATATACCTTATATGATGAGGTCTCCTCAGGGTATGTTATTTGAGTTTGATAATATTCCCCAAAGAAAGTAGAACTACAATCACAAAGGAGGAAAGATTGCAGAAGATATACAAAGTCTAATATTTTCAGACCATGACATGGATACCAAAAAGAATTAGTGCTACCATGTCTGGAATCCATGCAGATTACACAAGGAAACATTTAAGAACAACAGCATAGATACAACATAACATGACACAACATATAGAAGAATAGAGATACATATAGAGGAATCATACAATAGGTTCGATTCCTTTATCACCTTGCACCAACAAATTAACAAGGATCGTATAAAAGAATCTAACAACATTTAGCAAGCACATCATGAGAGAAGCATAGTACAATAGGAAAACACACAACAAAGCTACCATGAAGGACAAGCTAATAAAGTGTGCCACCTACTCTCCCCATATCATTCTATATCATTTAGGGAAGGTGGGTAACTCGCAAGAGGGACTACATCCAACATAGTAGGAATGATAGCCAGTTCCAAACAAGGATCCTCTTGAGAATCGCAATGTTCGATACTAGGTGTAAGAGTTAATTGTGATGAAAGCATATTAGGTAAGTTAATGTCAATGTCATTAGTCTCATATTCACCATTAACATCAACAAGAGTATCTTCTTCATCCAAATTAATCAAAATAGGATCTAAGATACAAATAGAATCATCATAATCATGCATCTTAACATAATTATTAGTAACAACATCATGCATAGGATTATTAGAAGAAAGTAAAGAATTTTGAAGAAAAAAATTATGAGCTTTAGCATGAGCATGAAGCTTTTTATAGTGTTCATTAGAAGATCAATTACATTTTTCTTTACTTGAAATATGTTAAGAACTAGGAGGAACAATCAAAGGATCCTTCATAGGTTGTTTAGAAATATTAATAGGATTATCAGTAGTCGGATGATCAACAATGGGAACTTGATTAACAAATGTAGAATCTATGGATAAAGGAGGTATATAAGGTGTAGGAAAAAGACCATGATTAAGATACATCAAAGGTACACTTAATTTGAGAATCTTATGATGCTTATAGGTTTGATATGAGTGGAAAAGATTATCAGGTCAAGAAGGACATGGATTAGGTAATGAAGACCAAAAGAAATCAAGAGAAACACAATCTATAGGCCTAGAAGGTTGATATAAACTATGATTAACCATATTCACTTCTTTATCATGAACAAATTTAAGACATTTATGGATAGGTGAAGCAACAACATACATGGCATTCAACCAAGGAAAACCTAGCTTAACTTGAAATTGATCAGAAGTAGGAACAACAACAAAGGTAGTGTTCACAATCTTTCCACAAAGTTCAACTGGGAAGTTAATAGAACCAAATGATGGATAAAGAAAACCATTACAAGTTTGAATCCACACATCAAATGTATCATAAGAATCATGTTGCAAATTTTTCATAAAAAGATTTTCTTCAGTAATAACATTGACTAAGGATGTAGGATCAACAAGACAACCACAAGTAGGTATCTGAGAAATCCTAACATAAATATAAAGGGGACCATCAAGAGCTTTAATAGTTTTAGAATCATTAAAGCTAATCAAAATTTCTTGAGGTCTTTTATTCTTAGGTTGTTGTTGAGGCTTCAGTTGAGTTTTCAATTTAGGCTTAGGTTTTGGTTGAGGTTGAGATTGAACTTGAGATTGAAGCTAAGGTTGAGGTGGAGATACAGATTGACCAACATGCTCCACATGATTAACAATGTGATTGAGATCATCCATCTTTCAATCATACACAATTTCCATAAAAGATGGCTGAGAAATGGTATTAGTATCATGCGTAGGTAAAGGATTCATATAGATTTGAAGTTTTTGATTATGAGGAGAGATAGATTGTTTCCCACTACCATCAAGATTATCAACAAATATGGCATTAGAATCAATTAAGTCTTGAATCTTATGTTTTAAAGGGTAACATTTCTCAGTATCATGACCATTCTGACGATGATATTGACAAAAATATTTAGGATCAAAAGATTTAGATGCAATTGTAGTAGGTAAAAGAGGTCGAATAGGAGGTAAAGTAATCATATTAGTAGTTAACAACCTATTCATAACAAAATGTAAAGATTCAGAAAGAGGAATGAACATACGATTTAATCAAAAAGAAGTGGATGTAGAAGTGACATTTTGAGATGCAACAACAACTTGATCAGCAACTTCATTCGCTTGTTTGTTTATCTTGACATAGTTGTTGAATTTTTTAAATTTGTTCAAATTAGGAGAAACATCACTTTTATCAACTGGAATAGGAGCCATTGGTGTGGTGCTCTAAAATTTAATCACTTGTAATTGATAATGATGAAGCTCTTAACAAAGTTGTTGAAAAGAGGTAAATTTAGTAAGTAGAATCTTATCTCTAATATCCTTTGGCATTGAATATCAATGTCAGGAATAGGATAGGAAATCTGAGCATGCAAATGCTTAAATCTACCAATAAATTCAGTCAATTTTTCCTTAGCATTTTCTTTACAATGCATCAAATTAGTCAAAGACACTTGCGAGCCAATGTTGTTTTGAAATTGTTGAATAAAGGCATTGGAAAGTTTTGGAAATGAATCAATAGAATAAGGAGGCAAGGAACAATACCATTGTAAGGCCTTGTCATGAAAAGTTCTATCAAACAGTTTGGCTAAAATCCTATGGTCAGGAGTATAATCACTACAAAGGATTTAAAATGTTTTAACATGATGAACGGGGTCTCCTTTTCTATTGTAATTCTTAAGATGAGGCATATCAACTTGTTGATGAATGGGAGTCCGAATGATATCTAGAGACAAAGGACTTCCCATGTCACATGTAGGAATGCTAAACTTGTTTTGAGTTAAAGAAGAAAATTGTTGTTGTAAGGATGACATAGTTTGAGCCAAACTGATGATTGTTGAATCATTACAAGAAATAGGAGGACTAGAAACATTAGAAACACTAGGTAAAGTGTAAGAAGCTATAGGAATAGAAGATAGAACTATAGGAACACTTGGAACTAAAGTTGGAAGAGAATTGGAATAGGTAAAAGGAACATTATGATAAGAAGGTTGTGATGTAGGAAGGGACACAAGAGGAACACTCATAGGTATAGAGGGAACTGTCATAGTCACCAAAGAAGGAGCATAAGTTGGAACACTTGGTAAAGGATTAGAAGAAGTTTATACACTAGTGATAGGAGGAATCAGCCCTAAATCTTGAGCTTCTTGAGCTAAATGTGTAACGTTTGAATGCACGAGGTGAGTAATACCATGAAGAAGATTAACACCTAGATCACTATCATGAAGAAATTTCTTAAGAGCCTCTATAGCTTGAATAGAATCTTCATTATGGTTTTCTTTAATAAGCCAATTACCCATTTTATCAAGTTTAGTTGAGAGTTTTTGGAGTTGTTCAGGAGGAACTCTTAAAGCATCATCCTCATCATGAGATGAGTGAGAAGGATTTTTCTCCATAATAGGATCATGAAGAATCAAATTATCATCCAGGATCCTAACGAAAGGAGATGAAGACTCGGGATCAAAGGCACCCATAAGTCTATGACTTTGTCTCACTGGAGTATTATAAGTAGGACTAGAAGTAGTAAAGCTCATAAACCATTGCAATTCAAATGAACTAAACTAAGAACACATAAAGCATAAATATTTTTACATTTTGAAAGAAATTTTGCAATTTTTTTTTGTATTTTTAAAATATAGAAGCAAGAAATCTAATTAGCATGCAAGATTTAACATAAAATAAAAATGCAACATCGAAAACATAATATAAAGGGAAATCTAATACCACAAAAGGCAACAGGGCATCTAATTCCACAAAAGAAAGGAGAGTAAGTATGTCAGGTCCACCAAAATGTATGATAATGAAATAGTTGTTCACCCCAATGGCTATAAGATTAGATTTGAATAGGGGTAAGATGTATGATATAGGGATGGAATATAGGATCTATCCTCAATCCAAATTCCCAAAAGGAAAGATCCAAATGGATTAATCACAAAGAAGTGATCAATGCACAAAAGAATCAAACAATGGAGAATATGAAGAAAGGGGAAAATCCTATAATCTACTATAAAAAGTATATACTTGAAATTTGAAATAAATATAAGACAAATACTAACCTTAAAATAGGGCAGATCTAGAAAATGTTGATTTCTGATGTTTGTGCACAATTTCAAGGAATTCTGCAACCTGTTTCGAACTGGAAATGTCAAGATGGAGAAAACCTAGAAAAATTTTGTCTTTTGGGAAGCAAGTCATCCTTGACCTAGATAGCAAGGAAAGGTCTTACCTTGAAGTAGTATCCTAACCCCCACTAAAGGTTATCCTTGACCCAAAATAGCTTCGATGGAAAATCTATTCATGGATCTCGAATGTTTTTCGAAAAGGGTATTCAGATCTACACTTCAATTCGCTATCCTATACCTACACCTAGAAGAAAAATGGTTTTTTTTGTTTGGATGGGGGGTTTTCCTTGGTCAAACCCCAAGTTAGGAATTAACCTTGAAATTGCAATATGTATAAACAAAATAAATGGAACTATTCACCTTGCTTATGTTGAAGTCCTTGTGGAGGATTCAAATCCTTGAATCCACAAGGAGGAATGCTCCAAATGAATGTAGAAATGAATGTGGGATGTCTCCAATTAATGTAACTAGATCTTCAACACCAATCTTGAATGGATCTTTGTATAGGAAGATGCTTGGATGAATATGGATGGAAAAATCTTCAAGGGGGCTCCAAAGAGATTGAATCTTTCAATAGCTAACCATGGATCTCCTTGATGAAATCCTTGAATGCTCAAATGCTTGAATTCTTGAATGCTTGATTGAAAATGCTCATGAAAACTGGATGGGAATTGATTGCTCAAAACTTGATTCACACTTGAGGGATGGAGAAAATGAGAGAGGAAGGCTTTCTTTTATAGTGATCTAGGGCACAAACTTCTAGAGAGGCTAACATTAGAGAATTAAATCCCAATTAACTTTAACCCTTAGAAATGGACCCAAACTAAATGAAATTTAAGGATTTACCATTTTTAAACTTAAAATGTCCCACTAGGAAGTGGGAAAAAGAAACTTTTCAAAGCCCGACATCCCGTAACTCCTAGAATCTAAAAAATTTGACCTAGGCTCAAGGACTAGGTAGACATGCCCTAGTTCAAGGTTGAGGTTGTCCCTAACCTAGGTCAGGGTCTAGGTCATCCTTGACCCTAGCAAGTCATCTTTTACCCTGACAGTCAGAAACTCCAAATTCTTAGAGAGAACTATCAAAAAAAGGTTGGAAATAAAGGGGAGAGAAGTAGAATAGGGGGAACCAAATGGATACATGCAAAGGCCTGATCAAGGCACTTAACATGACCCCATAATACTCACTCGAAGGGCTAAACACTCTTAACATGGAAGTGCTTCCATTTTAAGACAATACACCAGCAAAGGCATCAGGGAAATCTTCCTATCATCCTTCTCAATAGTAAATACATTCTTAACACAATCATACATAGCTCTACAATCATATTGTCAAGTTCTACCAAGAAATATATGACAACTATTTGTCTCCACAATATCACATAGCACAAGATCCTTATACTAGCCAATCTAAACATAAACAAAGAATTGTTCTCTTACTTTAAGAGCATGATCATCTTGCAACTATCCAATCCTATAAGGATGTGGATGTCTCATTCTACTCAAACCAAGTTTTTGAACCATGTCCTCAACAACAAGGTTTTTAGTACTACCACTGTCAACAATAACATTACAAATTTTACCTCTAGACTTGCACTGAGTCCTAAACAAGTTACTCCTCTGACAAGGTTCCTTCTTTGTACCGAGCAATGTTCATCAAACCAACATGCTCTCAGATTCAGGTTCATTCTCAATATTTTCATTCACCATAGTAGTTCATCGGTCACCAAGCTTCTTCTGTGTAAACTCAAAAGAATAGTGTCCTTCTTCACCATAGCTATAACAATTACCCTTAAATATAACTCTACCTATCTTTTTCTTCACTTCTATAGGTTTTTGTTCATCTTCTGCAGTCAGTTTATCCTTCACCAAGTGATCAATCTTTTCCTTCCCTCGAGGATTACCATGTTGTTTCCTCTTCAATTTATCTTCTACCTTCAAAGCATACTAATAAGCATCTTCAACCGAATCAATCTTCAGCATACCAAGGACATCCTGGATATTGAATCTCAAACCATTCACATACAAAGATACCTTTTCCTTACCATGTGCTCTGTGTCCAGACCAAATAGTAAGCTTGTAGAACTCCTCGGTATAATCTTCAATAGTTAGATCCTTTTGCTTCATATTTTGCAACTTCTTAAACAAGTCAAGCTCATAGTCAAAAGGTATGAACTTAGCTTTCAACTTTGTCACCATCAACCTCCACTAATTGATCTTCATTTCACCTTCATCTTCTCTATCTCCTTGTAATTCTTTCCACCAAAAAGTAGCATGTCCTTTAAATTTTGTCTGTGCTAACCTCACCCAAAGAGGATCTTCAATTTCTTCCAGCTCAAAGAAATATTCTAATTCACCAATCTAGTCGATCAATTTCTTGGGTTTCAAAGTACCAGAGAAAGTAGAAACTTCCATTTGGTAACTATTACTTAACCTAGCTCTAGATCTATGCAACCAAGTAGTTCTGTCTTCACTAGATCTATCTCTCCCATCATCACCACTAAATCCAATAGCTTCAAAGTCTTCAGTAGCTTCCTGATAACCATCTTTGGTACCAACATTCTGAGGTACACTAGAAACAAATTTCATGATCTTAGCGACCATGTCATTCTTCATCAACTCTATCTTAGATCTAAAATCAGATTTCACCTTCTCTATAATCCTAGATTCCATAGTATCAGAGAGATCTTCAATCACTCTAGGGTCCAATCTTCTTAGAGGCATCCTTAAAGATAAGAAAACCCTCTGCAAAAAAACCATACACCAACCACCTTGTGACAACCTCCAAGTTGTATGCAAGTCAAATTGCAACCTCCCACCTGGCATAAACAACTAGGCCAAGATTCCACAAGTTTAGTGCCATAGATCTGCAACCCAGATCATACGATCTCTTCACCCACAAGATTAACTTTGCAAGATTAGCCTTGCTAGGTTGACCTTTTCTCAACAAGATCAACTTAGCTCTGATACCACCTGATGTAGTCAAGGATGGTGGATCTAATTAAGGACAACCCAACCTTGCAGCCAATCAAGAACACAATGGAATAACATAATAAGATATTCTTAATATCATATTTCCATTAACATGCCTGACTATAAGGCCTTCCAAGTTAGGGCCAATTATAAACAATAGTAATTTTGCAAGATCAACAAGATCCAATCCAACACCAACTAGTCCAGTTCTGAGACAAATCAGCAACTGATGGAAACCATAAAGTAGATCTAAACCTATGATTTCAAGCCACCAAGAAATCTCCTTGTCTCCAAGCATGAAAACCACTAGCTCTGCTATTACAACTATCAGAAATCAATCTGATCTATTAGATCTCATAGGATCCAAGTGTTAATATGATTTAGAACAACAAAGAAGGGCAGGTGAATTAGTTGTTCTTAGGTCTAGATGTATAAAACAAACTTTAAACTCTTCAACAAATTAGAACTAATAACCAACAGCTACTCGATCATTACTGATTGCATAACAGAAACATATAATAGTTTAGTCCACTTATCCAATAGCATCTATCTTGTAAAACATAGAAATGTTCAAACCAAACATTCACACAAGTATCAACACCAAGATTTATAGTAGAAACCCAATTAGGGAAAAACCACTTTCTAACAGGTTACTATTATGTTCACTCTTCTGAAGTGAGTTTGGTGAAAAGCCAACCCTGTCAAAAGTTACAAACACACTGTTAGGTGTGACCCAATTAAAGGATTTAAACCACTCTGTTAAAAGTGCACCTTATTATAGGACTTACATACACTCCATTAGAATGCAACCTTGTTCAAAGGATTTATACCTATGACTATTAGGTCAACCTCTATTAAAAGGATTTTGACTATTATAATGGCTAGAAAGTAGTAGTAATATTGATCTGAAAAACATACAACTCACTTTGCAAATATCACATCCAATTCTATACACATATGTTGGCTTACTAACTGTGAACCTTTACCATCTCCATCATTGATCTTCTCAAAACTCTCTTCAAGCAATCACAACACTTCTCCTTCAACCTTCTCTACTTAGACAATCAATAACATCAATAATACTTCCAGCATCCACTCCTTAACAACCTCTCACTTAGGTTCCTTAATACTTCCTCTATTAGGTCAATACATCCTTTGCTGCTTAATCTCCTTCATAGATCTTAGGGTTAGGTCATGTTGGTGATGGATTATTCCCATTGATCTTCAACTTGCAAATTTACATTTTTATGGATAATATAAATAAAATCCTAACTCTATCACCACTCCAAAGTCCACAAGGAAGAGGGCCAATTAACAAGGATCAAAGGATCCTTCTTCTCTTTGAGCCTCAGTGCTTAGGTGGGTGTACCCTTGACTCACTTCTCTAAAGGAGTCTCAAAATGATGTATACAATGCTCAACACAAGTCTATAAAAGGTTTATCAAATGAATGTCTATGTTTGTGGTTGTTAACCATGCATACCTCAAGAGGAAAGACCACTGCCTTATCCCAAGGCTCAAAGTCACCTAGTTGTATACCTCAACTAAATACCTCAAATCAAACATAACGGAAACTAGGGTAAGTGCTTTGCCTATTACCCCTTTCCCTCAAGCATAAGGACATTAAATTCTATACCTGGCTGTAAACTCACTCAATTCACCTAAAAGACTTTAATCCTAACTTTTTTAGAAACTCAGAGATGAATTCAAAATACTCTTTATTTACCATACATTAACACACTTTATGATATTAACATATATGAGCTCAGAGACAAGCAAGAAGACATACACAAGATGCAAGATTGGGATTCAAGAATGTTTTCATTAACAAATCTAGCATTAGCATACAATTAGCATGACACAAAAATGAGAAAAGGACACCAAATTAGACCTCTATTAGTATATTACAGTAAAAAACTAGGGACCAAAAGCAATGAGATTTTGGAACCCTTTCAAAAGCCAAAATTTTGCAACTTATACCACTAGCTGCCTTGGAATTCTCAGAGAGAATGCAACAAGCTACAGATAGCTAGGGCTAGGGTCTTAACCACCTGACATATCAAAATTTACATCAAAATTTATTACAAGGGTAGGAAACCAAGTAGTCTAGAGAAAGAAAATCTCAAAGAGATCTGCAATAATGAAAATCTATGAGCCAGGAAAGAGAACTAGGGGCTTCCATTAAAATCAGTTAAATCAGCCACTTGTAAACACCTCCTCGAGCACAAAACCATACTCCACGAAGTAAAAAACCTCCTTTGTAATTAACCACATAGACCCTGGACCACAATGCAACAACCTACCACCATCAAACTAGCAAGAAATCTGCCCAAACAACATTAAAACTAGGTACCTTTGGTCACTGCAAACCCCTCTGCAAATTTGAATTTGAAATCCCATGGGTCACATCTTGGCACTAGAAACACATCGACAGTCCTCATTTAAAATCAAGATCAACTTTAAGTCATATTCATCAATCTTTCTCCCCCTATGGGCTTCACAACTTAACCTCCTACTTAGTCACGCTATCGCATGGTCAATAAAATTATCAGCCACAGGAAACCAGGCTTCATGTTTTGTCTGGTCGCATGATCACAAGGCACCAAAATAACCATTTTGATCATGTGACAATAGCTTCTTAACCATGCAATGCCAACTGCAAACCACCCACAGAAATCCTCAGCCCCACCACCAGCCGCTGACCAATCAAAACTGAGCACGCCGGTAAGACCCGCATAGTGGACCCATCCTAACTCTGCAACCACGATGCCATTAGTGGTCGCATGATCACATAGCCTAGAAATTGGGCTATCCAAACATGTGGCAAGTGTCCATGTCACCACTCCCACTGGGCCCCAACACCACGTGGCACCCAGTCGCATGATCGCAAGCCATGGAAATGGCCCCTTGCGATCATGCGACAAGGTCCCTAGACTGCCATAGGAAAACTTTCCAACTGATAGAACACTGCCATCTTAGCACCATAGATGCCACATGTCACCTCATCATTCACTGATCCATGCCCAGTCACTGGCACAGGACCCACCTTTCATAAGCCTTTGAAAATGAAAGGCTGGCGTAAGATCTCATGGCTCTGACAAATCACATGAGAACTTACACCGACCATTAGATCTATTCTTATCACAAATCCCTCCAATAATAGCCACACACCTAAGCATATCCACATCAATGAATAAGAAACCTCCACCTACGCAAACATGTCACACCGGACCCACTGCGGACAACAAACAACCTGGCAAGATGGAATAAAATTGATGGATGGTGCATGATCTCAAAGGCCGAGAATATTCCTTGAGATAATACGTCGACCATTGATTTTCAGTCTTTCAATGTGGGCCCTTCTGACATAAACCAACTCACTACCATGGACACATGTTAATCAGTCGCATGATCATATAGCCCAATTTCTGGGCTCTACGACCATGCAATAGCCAATCACAAGCTACCACATGTCTTCCTTCAAGACCACACCAAAGAAGCCTCATCCTTTAGAGGATTAGATGGTTGTCGTGAAAGTGCAAGAAATAAACCTCATGCATCTTCACCATGTGAACTTGTGGCAACCATTGATCCTATCCAAACTTTAACCATGCTGAAGCATGAAGAGCAAAGACTGCCACATGACCATCAGGCATTCAGCAACCACATGACAAACCACTCACCGGGTCACTGGATGTTAGTAGATAACTACCAATCTTTCAAAGATCACATGACTAATAGTCACCAGGTCATGAGATGTTAGGCACCTAACTGCCAGAAATAGGAGATCAAAAGATAACCGCCAGTCACCAAGTGGCCAAAAGGAAAACCAACCGCTAGGCAGCCAAAAACCATGAAGAATTGGGACCACACGGATAGGTGGCAGGTGGTCGCATGATCGCATGTCAGAAAAGCCTGACATGTGGCCATGCAACAACCAATCAGAGAAGAGCCTTTCAAAACATGGGCCCACCACCGTCGCACTTGTGCACTTAAGGAAAGCCGGTAGACAGGGAACTAGTGTGGTCAAAAACACACAATGTTTTCAGGGAAAGAGGATAAAAAACACACAAATTCTCTGACACTAAAGGATAAGTGCACAAAATAGGAAGCATAAGGGGTCAAAAACAACGTAGATTTTTGGAAAAAGATAAAAAACATCATGGACTTTTGAAAACACTATGGGTTTTCGACACTGTGATAAATTTTGAAAACATTGCTTCCCATAGACCTTGAAACTCGAATAAATTTTTGGGCCATATGATTTGGGAGATGTAGTCTGGATTGAAGTAAGGTGACAACACAAGGAACACAGTGTAGGGCACAAACCAAGAGACATTTGCAAGGAGGAGGCCATTTTCAAAGGATATTACCATGACAGAAAAATGTCCTAACAGGTCAGATTCATTGAATCCATCCTACATTGTGTTCTTTGGCTAACCTTCTAGAAATATTTCAAATCTCTTAATAGATTTACAATCAAACATTTTATAGTGCATTAAATGCTTTCATACAATCAATAAATAAATTCAACATGTTTTACATAATCCAAGAATTCAACGATGTCGACTGGAAATTTGAATTCTTCCTCAAATGCAAAATACTGATGCTCGGTCAATACTGTGTTCAACTTTTTGGTCTTCACTAGAAAGCTCGGTCACCTCATAAACTATTTCCTCGACTACCATTATCTTCCTTAGAAATTAATTGGTGTTTGGTCAACACTGAATTTACTTAGCATATACTAGCTCAGTCGACACTAACAACACTTAACTTAAACTAGATTTCTTCACTTTTGCTGAGTTAAGCCTACCAGTTTAGTCTTCATTCTTACTTAGATAAACAATACATTGTCTTATCATTGTGCCACATAATCAAGTACTCATTGAAGTATCAAGATAACCTAGCCTTTCCTTAGGTGCTATTGTTACCAACCTTGCCTATCCCCTTATCCTCCAATTTGGCATTCCAAACTAACACCAAATCACCAGGTTCAAACTTTCTATCAACAGTCTTTTTATCATATAGATTCTTAACCTACAACTGCAATTTGGCAATCCTTTCAATGGATTCTCTTCTAGTTTCATCCAACCTAATGAGGTCCTCAATTCTCAACTACATCTCATCATCAATGTCATTATCATACAACTGCACAAACTTGGACATCTCCAACAAATTATTCTGAGGCATCCTAGCATGAATTCCATACACCAAGTCAAATGGTGCACAACCAATTGCCTTCTTCATAGTTACCCTATCAGCCCATAGAGCTAATGGCAGCTTTGAATTCCATGCCCTCTTATTCTTCTCCAGAATTCTCTTCAAGATTTTAATCAAGCCTTTATTAGTAGATTCTGCTTGACCATTTCCTTGCGGATGATAAGGTGAGGAATTAGAAATCTTAATTCCCAAACCTTTTCAAACGTCCTTGTATTCGGTAGATCTGAAGCACATAGCATTATCACTCACTATCCTCTCAGGACACCCAAACCTTGTAACAATATTGTTCATCAAGAAATCAATTACCACCCTGCTAGTTGCATTCCTTGTAGGTACAGCTTCTACCCACTTTGTAAAGTAATCAGTGGCAACTAAGATCCATGAATGTCCTCCACTTGACTTTTTTGGTATCTCCCCTATGAAATCAATTCCCCACTACTGGAAAGGAGCCTGAACTTCTACTGGTTTTAATGGTACATTACCTAAAAACTTAAGCTTACCAGAGAACCTTTGACAAGCATCACATCTCCTTACCAATTGTTCTGCATCCCTGAAGATTGTGGGCCACCAAAATCCTTCTCTCAAGATCTTATGAGCAATTTTTTTACCCATATAATGTCCACCACAAACTCCCTCATGCATCTCCTTCAACAATAGATTAGCATGATTCTCATCTACACATTTCAACAGTATGCAATCCAGATTTTTTCTATACAACTTACATTTCACAATTACATACTTGATGGCCTGTAACTTCAATGTCCTCTTTTGATTATCATTCATACTATCTGGACACCTCATGTTTCTCAAATAGTAAATAATGTCCTGATACCAAATACAATCATCCATATCACATGTGTAATCAATTTCAGAATGATTTACCTAGTTTGCATCTAGATTGGATTGGGTCATCAGTCTTGCCAATCCTTGACCTCTTACCAACTTAGTGATCTAGATCTCAATATTGAACTCCTAGATCCTATTGATCCATCTGCATCTTCTTCCTGACACCTCTTGCTATGAGAAAATGTCCTTCACAACTGCACTTGGCACAAAAGCAATCACAACTACTCCCATCAAGTAACATCTAAAGGCCTTGATTACTTTCACAAGTGCATAAGCCTATTTTTCATTTATATCATATTTCAATTCTGCAGCCTGCAAAGATTTACTGAAAAATGCAATAGGCTGCTCAAAACCATCCTTATTCTTTTGTAACAGAACTACAACAACAATGTGAAAGGATGCAAAAGAAAAGATATGTGTTGGGACACTATAATGAGGTGCCTTTAGCACTGGTGCATCTTTGATAGCCTGCTTGATATTCTTGAAAGCCACATCAGGCTCACCCTCCCAATTGATTATAGATCCCTTCTTCAACATCTTGGAAATAGGTCTAGTAACCTCTGCAAAGTTTGTCACAAACCTCCTCAGAGAATTGACCTGACCAAAGAAAGACTGAATCCCTTTAACATTCTTTGGCCTCTAAATTTTATAAATTGCTGCTACCCTCTCTGGGTCAATTCTCACTCCTTGCTCCCCAACCAAGTGGCCAAGAAACTTACCTTCTGTGACACCAAAAGCACATTTCCTTGGGTTTAATGAAATGCAAAATTCCAAGGCCCTCATAAATATTTTCTCTAGATGAGCACAATGGTCCTCTTCCTTCTTGGAATAGGCAGTCAAATCATCTTGATACACAACAAGGAAATCATTAATGAAATTTGAAAAGGAAACATCCATTGCCCTCTAAAAAGTAGCACCATCATTTGTGAGACCAAAAGGCATTCTCACATAAACATATGTTCCCCAAGGTGTTGTAAAGGCTATCTTGAATTGTTCTGATTCCTTAACAATAACCTGATTGTAGCCAGAGAAACCATCCATCATTGACATCAATTCTAATCTGGTTACTCTCTGCAACATAGCCTCCATATTGGGCAAACAATAGTTATCTTTCAATGAGCTGATGTTCAAATTTCTAAAGTCCACACAAAGCCTAATGTCACCATTCTTTTTTCTTATAGGAACAAGATTTGACACGCAAGAAGAATGCCTTATAGGCTTGATAATGCCAACATCTCTCAACTTCATTAATTCTTCTTGCATCTTGGGTGCCAAAGTAGGATTAATAGGCCTTTTCTTTTGCTGGAAAGGTTTAGCATCTTCTCTTAATGGAATAACACGATGAAATAAATCATCTCTATAAACCTTTAGGTCATCATATGACCATGAAAAAACATGCCTGAATTTCCTCAATAATTCAATCAAAGGTCTCCTCACCTTTTGAGATATATCTCTACCAATGTATACTTTCTTAGGTGCCTCATGTGATCCAAGATTTATCTCCTCAAGATCAGCATGATCTTCTCCTTTGATATTCTTTTGAACTTTATCTTGGTTGTCAAAGATAGTCTCCAAAACAACAAGCCCCTTGGGCACCTTGTTAGTTCTAAGCTAAATGACCTCATTTCCTAAGACAACCTCCCTTCCTTCTATTGACTCAACCAAGGCTGAACAATCAAGTTCCTGACCATGATACTAATCCTTACAATCCATAAACTTCAAAATATCATTATCATCATCAAAAACTTGCCAATTCTCAATATTGTCTGGTATACTAGGCCTAGCCTAAATTTCAACTTTAGAAATACTAGAGAATGTAACATCATTAGGATTGATTACAATATTGGCCAACAAGCCAGCCATCTTGTTGTTACTCCTATCCCTCCACTCAATATTGAAGGCATCAAAATGCTCAATCAAATCCCACACTACATTCCTATATTGTTTCAACCTTCTATTCTTAGAAGCATACACTAACCTGACTTGGGACACCATGAACTCAGAATCACCAATAACACTTATGCATTTTATACCATGCTTTTGTGCCAACCTCAGTCCTAACAACAAGGCCTCATACTCTACTATATTGTTGGTACAAAAGAAATTCAATGTGAAAAAGAACTTGTAGGTGTTTCCATCAGGAGAAATAAGTAAAATACCTGCTCCTACACCATCTTTGCAGTTTGCACCATCAAAGTACATGACCCACAAATCACCCTTCATAGAGTCATCACCTACCTCAGTAGAAATAGGTGACAAAATAAGCTCATTTTCAAATACAGGGATTTCTGCCCTAAAAGCATTTACATCAGTATCCACAAAACATGTAGTTTCATTATCTATGTTTCTCTCAATCATGTGGCATACTCTTGGCTCTCGTTCAATCTTGACAAACTAATCATCAATCTTGAAAGTTGCATAGGACAAATCACACTATAAACTTCCACCCATGGCAGCACTCCATCTTCTAGATAGCAACATCCCATAATGAGGAGGAATATCCACCACCAAAACACTCATTGTTAGCTCTTTCTCTGGATATGCTACCAACCTATATGGCATTGCATTGATAGTCCCAATGACTGGTACCTCCCTCTGATCCATTGCACAACACCTGCACTACACTGTATCAACTTTAAGGCCCAACCTCTCCATGATCTTGAAAGGCATGATAGTATTAGAGGAAACACTATCAATCATACAATTTCTTAACTTCATCCCATTTACAAGAACATTTAAGAAGAATGGGTCAATATTTTCAAGGTTGGCATTGACAGAACTGTCCAAATATATTGGAGGGATTTGAGACACAATTCCCTAAGCAGAAACATCCTTCAAAGCTTCATCATGAGATCCACTGCATGAAGTATCATTTTTGTGAGTATTACCAACCCATGCAATAGCTTTATCTTTATATTCAGGGATCCTCAACAATTTTAAAAATGGAACCTTAACTGTAATTTGTGACAACACGGATAACATGTCAACAGGGGCAGAAGCAGGAATCTCAATCTGCATGGCCTTAACATCCTTTTTCTTATCTGACACATTAGGTGTATTGACCACCTTCATTTTTTCAACCTTAGCCATTGTGTTAATTGGTTTCTCAATCGTACTAGGGATCATTTCAATTCCAACTCCCTTAGGCTCACAATGCTTACTTTTAACATTCTTTAATTTCACCATGTGATCAACCTTTGATTTGTTCTCATTAGGCTCTCCAGAGTTGGTACTCTTTATAAACATTCCTGCAGCTTTCTCATTTATGTTCCTTGCCACCATGCCTCTAGTTTTCACCTAGGTAATCATTTCTATAGTAATCCTCTCCATCTCTTCTCTAGAAGGTCTTCTCAAATTTACTAGCTTGGGAGAAGAGTTCATGCTATATGTTTTCTGATCAATGCACTCACCATCAGAAAAAATCTCTTCATGAAAAAGGGCCTGATTATGTCTCTTCACATTCACATCTGCCTCTTCATCAAAATCAAAGTCATCTTCATATCCTAGATATGAAGAAGCCATGTTGCAACCAACATCATCCTATTCTTCTTCTTGTTCTATCTCCACATTACTACAATCTTGATTTGCAACCATAGATTGTGAAACCACACAATGCTCTACAGAATGAGGGGACTGGCATGCAACACACCATGGTACATTCTCCATGAAATTTATTGAAGCCTTATGTATAGGGTCAGGGACACCTCTATCATTGTTTCCTCTTGCAGTAGGGACAATAGGCTTGCCATCCTTCCATTGGGTGTTGTAGGGGTAATTCTATAGTCTATTCTACTTACTAAAATTTTTTTTGAACTGAGGCCTTTCATTGGTAGGAGCACTGATGTTCCTACTTGCAGGTAACTTCAAATCCTTCAATACATTAAGTACCTTATCCAATTTATCTTCTTCTTGCCTCCTAGATCCAACATTCTTATCATTTTCTTTTTTTTATTTCCTGTCCCCAAACAACTTTGGGTCATCTCTCTTTCCACCAGACTTTCTTGATATTTTCATATTGTTATCAATATTGATAGAAATCCTAAAAGCATCCCTAAGAGTTCTTGGTTCTTTATCCCTCAATAAATATCCCATCTTCCCATTAAATGCATTGAAGTATGTAGTTAGACAGACATTGTCATCCAATCGCATGACTTGGAACAACTTGTGCATACCCTTTTGAAATCTCATGTTGAATTCAGCTACAGACTCATTCTAATTTTTCCTTATGGTATTGAATTCATTCAACATGAAGCTAGCATTAGGCCTATCACCATACTGCTCCTTGAAACATTTCTCAAAAGAGTCCCAAGTATCAATACACTTATCAGGAAGCCTCTTAAACCAATCTCTAGCATCCTCCATTAGAGATTGAACAAACAATTTAATGACTACATCCTCGTGCTCTACCTCATAATCATTAAGCATATTGAAAAATAACCTAAGATGCTCCTCACAACTTATAGCATTATTACCAGCAAACTTAGGTACCTTATCTCTAATATCACTTGGAAAAGCATTTGGATAGCCAGGAATTCCATCAAAACTTATTTGCCTATAGCCTTCTAATTGCATAGGTCTTCTTTGAAAGCTCGAACTAGTGTTAACCCTAGGATCAACATTAGCATCTACATTTTTCTGTGCATTTGACTACTGCCTAGGATCTGCACCTATCCTAGCAGATGAAGAAGGAAAAGAACTAGTAGCATTACTAAGTGGAAAAGTAGTAGTCATATATGGCATACCTAGTTCAGTAACAGATGGGCCAAGAGCATTAACTGAAGAAGCTCACAAAAATTGGATCTTCCTTTTCTTTTCTGCAATGGTAGTGTCAACCTCAGCTCTCTCTAATTCTCATGCAAGGTCCTCATCTTCCTTTCTCCTTCTCTCCATTTCAATGTCCTTATTTGAATTAGGTGGTGGGATCCCTGGTATTGTCACTAGTTTTCTTGCTTAGTCACCCATCATCTTCTACTTTCCTTTCTCATTTATAATAACAGCAGGTTTGGTAATCCTATGCCCATCCTTATCTTTAGGCAAAGGGACATAACTTTGCATGTGTCTAACCATAGGGCCCTCATTTTCAAATTTATGATCCTATAGTAAGCACTCCTGCTCACTCCTCAAGGCATCAAGATCACCAAACACATCATGTTGCAATGTTTTAGGAGTAGAAGCAAGCATCTTGTTTCTCTCCTTCATTTCATTTATTTTTCTAATAAGAGACTGCCTCTCTATCAAAGCATTTACCTTTTCAACCTCTCTCTCCTCCTGTAATCTTTTATGTATGGCACCCTGCTCTGCCAACTACAACCTCAGTGCATTCAAATCATCAAGATCTACCATAAAGTCATCAGAACCAAATGACACATCCATATAAGGAAGATTTTGATATGGGAAATGAACCTACCTATGTCTCATGGGTTCTCCTCTGAATTGATCTTCATCAAGATCCAAGTCAACCTCTAAAACCATATCTCTATTTTCTTCATTTTGACTTGCAATAGATGTTTATCCTAAAATGTAGCCTCAGGGGTATCATGAAATCTCTCTTCAGAGTGACCACCTTTTGATCTAGAAACTCTATTCTGTGAACCATCCTCACTTGAGGATACATGTGCTCTTCTGGCTCTAGAATTTCTCCATTCTCTCATGGGAGCATTGATGGACTCACCATTCCTTCTAATCCAACTCTTGTTTCCCTATGTAGGAAATTGCTCCAGAGTGACCTCCAGGTTCTTTCTAACATATGACCTAGTATTTCTCCTCTTATTCATGCTTCTTCAATATGTTGCACTGGTTCAAACCTTTGAGCTGCCACCCACCTAGATGGGAAATCTTCAAAACACTAAGGAAAACAAGAACAAAATATAACCTTTCTCTTTAGATTCTCCCCAGAAGAGTCACCATTTTGTTGGTGATGGATTATTCCCTTTGATCTTCAACTTGTAGATTTACATTTTGATGGATAATATAAATAAAATCATGACTCTATCACCACTCCAAAGTCCACAAGGAAGAGGGCCAACTGACAAGGATCAAAGGATGCTTCTTCTCTTTGAGCCTCAGTGCTCAGGTGGGTGTACCCTTGACTCACTTCTCTAAAGGAGTCTCAAAATGATGTATACAATGCTCAACACAAGTCTATAAAAGGTTTATCAAATGAATGTTTATGTTTGTGGTTGTTAACCATGCATACCTCAAGAGGAAAGACCAGTGCCTTATCCTAGGGCTCAGAGTCACCTAGCTGTATACCTCAACTAAATACCTCAAATCAAACATAATGGAAACCAGGGTAAGTGCTTTGCCTATTACCCCTTTCCCTCAAGCATAAGGACATCAAATTCTATACCTGGCTGTAAACTCACTCAATTCACCTAAAAGACTTTAATCCTAACTTTGTTAGAAACTCAGAGATGAATTCAAAATACTCTTTGTTTACCATACATTAACACACTTTGTGATATTAACATATATGAGCTCAGAGAAAAGCAAGAAGACATACAAAAGATTCAAGATTGGGATTCAAGAATGTTTTCATTAACAAATCTAGCATCAACATACAATTAGCATGACACAAAGCTAAGAAAAGGACACCAAATCAGACATCTATCTGTATATTACAGTAAAAAACTAGGGACCAAAAGCAAGAAGATTTTGGAACCCTTTCAAAAGCCAAAATTTTGCAACTTATACCACTAGCTACCTTGGAATTTTGAGAGAGAATTCAACAAGCTACGGATAGCTAGGGCTAGGGTCTCAACCACCTGACATGCCAAAATTTACATTAGAATTTATTACAAGGGTGGGAAACCAAGTAGTCGAGAGAAAGAAAATCCCAAACAGATGTACAATCATGAAAATCTGTGAGCCAAGAAAGAGAACTAGGGGCTGCCATGAAAATCAATCAAATCGGCCACCTGTAAACACCTCCTCAAGCACAAAACCATACTCCACCAAGTACAAAACCTCCTTTGCAATTAACCGCATAGACCCTGGACCACAATGCAATAACCTACCACCATCAAACCAGCAAGAAATCTGCCCTAATAGCATTAAAACTAGGTACCTTTGGTCACTGCAAACCCCTCTACAAATTTGAATTCAAAATCCCAACGGTCACATCTTGGCGCCAGAAACACATCAGTGGTCCTCATTTAAAATTGAGATCAACTTTAAGTCATAGCTGTCAATCTTTCTTCCCCTGCGCGCTTCACAACTTAACCTCCTACTTGGTCGCGCTATCGTGCGGTCAATAACCTTATCCGCCACAGGAAACTAGGCTTCATGTTACATCTGGTCACATGATTGCAAGGCACCAAAATAACCCTTGTGATCTTGTGATGATAGCTTCTTAACTGTGTAATGTCAACCACAAACCACCCACAAAAATCCTCAGGCCCACCACCAGTTGCCAACCAATCAAAACTGGGCACACCGATAAGACCCGCATAATGGACCCATCCTAACTCCACAACCGCGATGCCATTAGTGGTCACAGAGCCCAAAAAGTGGGCTATGTGAACATGTGACAAGCGTCCATGTCAACACCATGTCACCACCCCCCACTGGGCCCTAACACCATGTGGCATCCAGTCGCATGATCGCAAGCCATGGAAATGGCCCCTTGCGATCATGCGACAAGGTCCCTAGACCGCCACAAGAAAACTCACCGGCTAATAGAACACTGCCATCTGAGCACTGTGGATGCCACATGTCACCTCATCATTTTCTAATCCATGTCCAGTCATGGGCACAGGACCCACCTTTCATAAGCCTTTGAAAATGAATGGTTGGCATAAGATCTCATGGCTCTGACAAATCGCATGAGAACTTATGCCGACTGTTATATCTATCTTCATCACAAATCCCTCTGACAACAGCCCCACACCTGAGCACATCCATGTCAACCAATAAGAAACCTCCACCTATGTAGACATGTCACACCAGACCCACTGCAGACAATGGACAACCTGGCAAGATGGAATAAAATCAACGGAGGGCGCATGATCTCAAAGGCCGAGAATATTCCTTGAGATAATATGCCCACCGTTGATTTTCAATCTTTTAATGCGGGCCCTTTTGACATAAACCAACTCACTACCATGGACATGTGTCAATCAGTCACATGATTACATAGCCCAGTTTCTGGGCTATGTGACCATGCGACAACCAATCACAAGATGCCACATGTCCACCTTCGGGACCACACAAAAGAAGCCTCATCCTTCGAAGGATCGGATGGTCATCATGAAAGTGCAAGAAATAAACCTTGTGCATCTTCACCATGCAAACTTGTGGAAACCATCGATCCTATCTGAACTTTAACCATGCTGAAGCATGAAGAGCAAAGACTGCCACATGATCGTCAGGCATTCAGTGACCACATGAAAAATCACCCGCTGAGTCACTGGATGTTAGCACATAACCACCAATCTTTCAGAGATCACATGACTAACAGTTGCTAGGTCATGAGACATTAGCTACCTAACTGCTAGAAATAGGAGATCAAAAGATAACCGCCAGTCGCCAAGTCACCAAGTTGCCAGAAGGAAAACCAACCGCCAGGCAACTGAAAACTATGAAGAATCAGGACCACGTGGATAGGTGGTAGGTAGTCGCATGATCCCATGTCAGAAAAGTTTGACATGTGGCCATGCGATGACCAATTAGAGAAGAGCCTTTAAAAACCCAGGCCCACCACCATCGCACTTGAGCACTTAAGGAAAGCTGGCATACAAGGAACTAGTGCGGTAAAAAACACACAATGTTTTTGGTAAAAGAAGATCGAAAACACATAAAGTCTCCGAAACTAAAGGATAAGCGCACAAAATAGGAAGCACAAGGGGTCAAAAACAACATAGATTTTTGGCAAAAGATTGAAAACATCATGGACTTTTGAAAACACTATGGGTTTTTGACACTATGGTAAATTTTGAAAATATTACTTCCCGCGGAACTTGAAACTCGAATAACTTTCTGGGCCATATGATTTAGGAGATGCAGTCTAGATTGAAGTAAGGTGAAAACACAAGGAACATAGGGTAGGGCACAAATCAAGAGACATTTGCAGGAAGGAGGCCATTTTCAAAGGATATTGCCATGACAGAAAAATGGCCTAACAGGTCAGATTCATTGAATCCATCCTACATTATGTTTTTTGGCTAACCTTCTAGAAATATCTCAAATCTCTGAATAGATTTACAATCAAACATTTTACAGTGCATTAAATGCTTTCATACAATCAATAAATAAAGTCAACATATTTTACATAATCCAAGAATTCAATGATGTCGACTGGAAATCTGAATTCTTCCTCAAATGCAAAATACTGACGCTCGGTCAATACTGTGTTCAACTTCTTGGTCTTCACTAGAAAGCTCGGTCACCTCATAAACTATTTCCTCGGCTACCATTGTCTTCCTCAGCAATTAATTGGTGTTCGGTCAACACTGAATTTACTTAGCATATACTAGCTCAGTCGACACTAACAACACTCGAATTAAACTAGATTTCTTCACTTTTGCTGAGTTAAGCCTACCAGTTTAGTCTTCATTCTTACTTAGATAAACAATACATTGTCTTATCATTGTGCCACATAATCAAGTACTCATTGAAGTATCAAGATAACTCAGCCTTTCCTTAGGTGCTATTGTTACCAACCTTGCCTATCCCCTTAGCAACAATCAAATAGATATAGTACTTTCTTAAATAGCAATAGTCTTACCAGTTAAGGTTTGACATCAATGACAATACAACAATTGCTTCAATTGCAGTTTCCAACACCATGTCTAAACTATCTTTTCCACAACTTCACTTTTCAACTGCTACCCCTCACCTTCCTAAACAACTACCCAAACAATCCTTAAATACTAATCTTCGGCCACAAGTCGGTTGGATGTCATAATTATCTCTTACAAAAAAATATTAAATTTAATACAAGTCAGCTATCAAATAGCCTTACAATCATTTAATTCTCTATGTCAGCCTCAAGATCTACATAGGAGAATGCAACAAAAGCTACCAACAATAAATGCACCAAGTCGGCTAACCAAACCACCAAGAACTCCAGTCGGTAAACCAAAACTACTGAGCACTAGAGAAACAAATGAGCATGAGTGAAACAACTGACCAAGCCAAGAAACATCGAGCAACAAAGGCATCATCGAGCACTAGAAGCTTCATTGAGTTCCTTCAGTGACTGAGAGTCCTTCAATAAGTGAGACCATTGGTTAAAGTTGTAACTGAGTAACAGTGGCCAAGTAACACACCACCATGCAAATTCACTGAGGACCCAAGAATGCCCCTGCATCAAATTTATTTTCAATGAGTTCACTAATTTTTGTAATGAGCATGGAATTAAGAAATAGGTTTCTACACTAAGGACACCCCAAAAGAATAGGATTGCTGAAAGGAGAAATATATCTATTGTGGATTGTGCTAGAACACTAATGATTGAAAAGGATGTTTCACAGATATATTGGAGAGAAGTTGGTATTACTATTGTATACACATTGAACCATGTTTAACTGAAGAAAGATTCAAACAAGACACCTTACAAATTATGGTATGGTCACACAAATAATGTAAGTTATTTCAGAATATTTGGAAGCAAATGCTACATTGTGAAAGATGATAAAAATGGGAAATTTGATTCAAAAGGTGATGAAGGAATATTCTTAGGATATTCTACTAAGAGAAAAGCTTACAAATGTTTGAATAAGGCTACTAATAAGATGATTGAAAGTGAAAATTTGAGAGTTGATGAATTTATTGAGAAGGATAATGAAGAAAGGTAAAAGGAACCAAAAGATTATGGTAGATTTACTTACATTAAGAAACATGACACTCTACCTGAGAAAAATCCTAGTGTTACTAAGAAACAAGGTAATGCTCTCCAACATCAGTCTATACAAATTGAGAATCAAGAAACAGTTACTGATGAAGATCATGATCATACACCGAGTGGAGAACACAATGAATAACAAAGAGATGAACATGTAGTTACAAGATACTTAATGAAACATCATCCATAGAATCATATTATTGGAGATAAGAAAGTTGGTATGATGACATAAAGTAAGTTGAGAAACAACACATGCTTAGTTTGTGAATTTGAACCTAAAACTATTAGAGATGCACTTGAAAATGATGAATGGGTTAAGGCTAGGAATGAATAAATTGAGCATATATAGGAAAACAAAATATGGACATTGGTATGAAGACTAAAAGAAAAGAATGTAATTGGAACCAAATGGATATTTAGAAATAAGTTGAATGAAAATGGAGATGTCACTAGAAATAAGCAAATACTTGTATACAAAGGGTATGCGTAAGAAGAAGGTATTGACTACGGTGAGACTTTTTCACCTGTTGCTAGACTTGAAGAAGTTAGGATATTACTTTCTTATGCTACTTAAAAGGATTTAAAGTTTATGAGATGGATGTTAAATCTATACTTCTGAATAGAATAATTGATGAAGAGGTTGTTGGAAATATTCAGGAATTAACCGAGTTACTGAGAGGGGAGGGGTGAATCAGTAACTCCAAATTTTCTTACAATTTAACATGTGATTTACTTTTAACCTTTGCATACAAAAAGCATGAAACTTAAATGCATTCACAATAATGACACATAGATTTGGTTACCCAGAAACCTTCCAAAAAGAAAGTAAAACTGGGGTGGGGATGAAACCCACAAAGCTTTAATACTACAGAATAAAGTTGGCCGGTTAAGGCTTACAATTTGATCACTTCTGATGATCTACCCTATTAGGAGCAATAAGGATTGCTAAATCCACCCTGTTAAAGGATTTACAAAACATACAATGAAGTATGCACTTGGTAAAGAGATTTTACAAAAGACTGTTAAGTCTACCCGGTTAAAGGATTTAGTACTGATTCACCTGTTAGGATGAAACAGTAAATCTCTGGCTTTGCAACTGGTTTGCTGATTTAGATTTGCTGATGTACTGATCACCTTCTATGATGAATTTGTCTTTGCTATTTCTTATACTTCTGAAGCCCTTTGTAATTCACTTATCTCTACCTTTCTTTCTTTTTCACATATATGCTTCTTACTTCCTCTTTTTTGACATTTTTACAACATTGTTTATATACAAGTCTTAAACAATTAATTTCAATTACAATTACAAAGTCGGCTTGACAAATAAACATAAGTGCTACTAAGTTGGCCCAAGTATGGTTACACGGTTCCTGCAAACTAACTCGGTGACTTTCTGATACTCGGCATCCACTGCATTACTCGGCATCATCATGCACTCGGTAGAAGTGAAGGCACGGTTCATACTGATCACTCGGTAGGTTTTGAACTCGGTAAATACTGGTGACTCGGTAGACATGATGTTACTCGGTTTACACTGTTCTGTTCGGTTTGCACTGTCTGCTCGGTTTACACTGTCTGCTCGGTTTGCACTGTCTGCTCGGTTTGCACTATCTGCTCGGTTTGCACTGTCTGCTCGGTTTGCACTGTCTGCTCGGTTTGCACTGTCTGCACCCAGAATGCAAATAAGTGTTGTCACTAGTGGCAATTCTACTTAATGCCAACAATCTCCCCCTTTGGCATTAGTGACAAAAACACTTATTGGCCAAAACTTATATACATGAATCATGCTGAGTTTTATTTTGATTTTTCAAAATTTGTCTTTGTTATAGAGCTTTATACATTGTCTCCCCCTTTCAATGTGCTAACTGTTTCTATACAAATCTTCTTCTATACATATATCTCCCTCTATACATATCTCCCCCTTTTTGACGATAATGCCAAAGGTGTATATACAAGTTATTTACAGAGAGAATCCAAAATTTGATAGAAAATTAGAATGTACCTTCATTATTAGTGCCAGGGTTCTGTCCCAACTTTCTTGCAGAATCTTACATGTTTGGATTGCAATTTGGACTTGTGCAGAGAGTTCAATCATGTGATCTGCTATAGAGAACTGATTGTCATGAATCAATGTTTTGGAATGTTCAATGTGCTTATACATTGTATTCATGATGGGAAGGATCATGTGTTGGATGTCTAGCAGTGTGGACCGGATCCTTGTGTCTTCTTTCAGTAGATCAGACTGCATGTTTGATAGGTGTGAGATTTTCATGTGATGAGCAGAGCTTGAACTTGGTTCAAGTTGCAGCTTCTGTATGCTAATCTTCATATCCTCATCCATTTTATTCATTTTATCCTTAACATCCTTTGTGAACTTGGCAATATTGCACAATCTGGCCAAAAGAGAGGTAGCATTTGAATAGATAGATTCAGTGTTTGACAAAACTGAAGACAATTCTACTTGGTTAATAGCTATGTGCTGAGCAATGTGCTCAAGTACTTTATTGTTGAATCTCTTCTCGGCTCTTTCAACTAACTTTTCTATCCCAGATGAATCCTCATTGTATTTATTAACTGCTTCTGCTAATTGTAGCAAAATATGTTGGGAGGAGTCTACTTTAATACCTAATGCATCAGACAAAATGTCCTTAGCATCCTTGATGATTTGATATTCCTTGTCTCTCTCCTCTTTAAGCTTCTTTTGTTTTTCTTTCCTTTGGAGGATCTCACTATATTTTGCATTTGGTCCGCTGATAGATTTGCAAAATCCAATGTAGGAATCTCTATCTCTTCATCTAAGTCTATATCCTCTACTACATTTTTACCCAAAAATTTTATACTCGGTAGAGCCTTAGGCTTATCTGTACTTAATGCCTTGGTAGTAGTGACAGTAGATAAAGTAGGGCTAGCTATAGAGACTGGTATACTTTCTACTGGAGAACTTAAAATATTTACACTTGAAGATTCAAAAATTGGGAAACTTACTGCTGGAAAACTTGATGATGCGGGAGACTGCAACTCGGTAGAAGAAATGATAGTTGCTTCTGTTGTTGCTATAGATGATTGGACAAATGTTGAAGTTGTCACAACCATGCTTGAAGGTGTCTCCCGGCTGGATGTAGAAACTTTCACTGGAGAGGTAGGAAGGGATGCAATGACCTCTGCTGCTATCCTCACAATATCATCTACCTCAGTGTCTTCTTCTTGTTCATCACTGTCATCTTCAATATCTTTTATTATGACTATTTCAATACTCGGTTGGTGAAGGTGGTATATGTTCTTCCATGTAGCATTTGCAGCCTTCACAATCGATTCAATATTGTTGATCAAAATCAAACAAGTATTGAACTTTAATGTCATCTTACTTTCATTTTCTTTTAATGCCTTCTTTACTTCATCATTTTTCAAGCTCGGCATTAACTTTCTCAGGGTTTGATCAAATATATCTATCACAGTTTGCTTTGCATTTCTCCATCTCATTTTTATTGGATTTAATAGAACTGCTGGAACCTATGGGGCTATTTCTTCAGGAGAGTATTTCCACTGTCCCATCTTTTCAATAACAGCATCTTCTATTTCCTTCTATTCTATTTTCGATCTAGTTTCATATCTAAAAGATTTTATGTTACTTATTCCTGATCCTGATCCGTCTCTAAAGAGTTTGATCTTTTCTTGAAAGTTTAGAGGAGGCCTTTTGAATGCTATGTCTTTATCTGCCTTGTCTGCCTTGCCTTTTGCATTTCTCCTTGTAAATACAATAGTGGGAGGCATAGGTGCCTTAGTGATGAATACCTTTCCTTTCTTCTTTGCAGGTTCTGGTTCCTCTATTTTCTCATCCTTTTCCTCTTCTTCTTCATCTTTTTCTTCTTTGTCCTCTGTTATCATTTGCATTTTGGCTATCCTCTTCTTTCCTTTGTTTACCACCTATGGAAGCTTTATGCTTAGTTCAATTCTTACCTTAGCTTCATCATATGTTCCAAAATATGGAGCTTTGGGATTGACAGGCTGATTAAGAAGAGCTTCAATGATATTCTTGGTTTCATCAATATTTACCTCATAAGGAAGAGGTTTTACATATACAGTCCTCGGTTTAGCTGCTTGAATATATACATTATCACAATCCACCATAAAACAAATGTCATCTTTGTAATCTTCCACCAACTTTTGTGGAATCCAAAATCTATCATTCATTTTCTCCTTGAAAGACTCAAAATAATTATCCATGATGCTTTCAAAATTTTCACCCATTTCTGAGATGTATTCATTTATTTCATAAAGGGCTGGCACATCTTTTCTCCATACAACTTTTCCTTTAGAAGGGAAGAATTTCTGAACATAGAAGAATAAACAGACCAATAAGGATCCAAACTTACATGGATTGTTTTTGGAAGTTTGAATGCTTTCCATGTTTTTGTTAAACTGCTTTAACAATAAGTCTGCTAGGTCAAATGTTAAGTTATTCTTGACCACTTTGTATGCTAGGTCAATAGCTTCACAGGAGACACTATTCTATCGACTAGAACTATAAATCTTATGGGCAATGATGTGTGTACCAAACTTCAGTTCAGCATCGGTAATGCTGCTAACTTTCATGCCTCTACCGTCCCACTCGGCTAGGGTTTTCTTCTCTAGTTTCATCTGACCTAGGGTTTTGGTAGTTTTTGCTTTGTTCAACATGGGAAGACCGGTGATTTGATGAATCATCTTCTTTGTGATCTCTATGGGTTGCTCAAGCCAAATCTTTCCATCATGTACACGACTGAGAATGTATCTAACCCATTTATCTCAAAAGTTTCGAGGTAGATGTGCAATGTGAACTAAACCTTTATCTTCCAGATGTTTGTGCTCGGGTTTTAGAATACCATCCAAACATAGTTCTTCATGCACAGTATCTAATTCTAGGTTCCCCATTTCATGAATTGAACAGTTGAAATGATTGCGGATATCGTTAATAAGTAGTACCTTAGGAGGAATCTGAGATTGAGCTCCGTTCGGATCTAGGGCTGCTGCAATTGCGGGCACTATTTTGAAATATGGTGCTTTCCATTCCCCTTGGACTAACATATCAGATCCTTTCTTCGCTGAAGTGTTGGATGATGCCATGGTAGCTCACAGAAAATTCCTTTCACAAAAGTGTTGAATCGCTGGGTTGCTCTTGAAATTTTCTGCTCTCAAAGTGCTAAAGGTTCGCAGTGAAGAATGAGTTCGATACTTGCTTTTTGTTTATAACTCTGTCATTAATGCTTAGTAAAAATTAGGGTATGAATTCTGACAGACTGTCACCCACTAAGAATTAATTGCTTGGTAAAGACTTCGCAACTTGGTGAACTTGAGAATTCATATTGCTCCGACCTCGCTCGGTAAAGACGGGTACCGACCTTGCTCGGTGAAGACAGGTACCGACCTTGCTTAGTGAAGACTGATACCGACCTCCCTGTGATCTTACTGCATCTTGTATGCTGATTTAGATCTTTCTTTTAATTCAGTTTTGGAACTGCTTGAGATTGGTCTATGAGAATACAGTTCCAGTGCTTTCTTGGAAATTTAGTTTGAGTCGGTAGAGCCATCCATTCCATTACTTGGACTAGATTGCTCGGTAGATTTAGGAATCCATTTTTGTCTCACCTGTTTCCTGACCTTAGTTGCTTCATTCTTCTTTCCATCTTCAACTTCACTAGCATTCATGCAGTTTCTAGCTATGTGACCTAGTTTAGTGCATTTGAAGCATCTTACGGTAGTATCTCTTTTCCTTAGATGATGTTTTATGCAATTAATGCCAATGTGTCCATATTCTCCACAATAATGACATCTACACCAGGTGTTGTAGTCCCACGCAAACATTGCTTTCATAATTTGTTCTGCTGGATTAAATGTTTTCGATCTGCACTCGGATGCCTTGTGACCTTGTTTGTTGCACTTGTGACAATTACCTCTGAATCTTGGTTTTTCCTTGCATTCATTTGCTTTGTGACCAGGTTGATTGCAGCTGTAACATTTTCCATTGAATTCTGCTTTTTCATTGTTCCAACATTTATTTGAAGTATGTCCCATTTTACCACAATGATTACAAGTAGGTTTTTGATTTCTTTGAGTACCTTGCTTAGAAGATTCACCTTCTCCTTTGTATCCAAGTCCTGCTTTTCCTTTTTGCCTATGAAGATTTCACTCATACAGCTGATTCAAGTCTTCTTGACTTTTTAGCATTCCTTCATTGATTTGTTTTTTAGTGTTTAGGTCATCCACCAATCTTAGATTGATTTCCTTTTCAGATCTTAGTTCTTCTCTTGTGCTTTCTATTTCTGATCTTAGATTCAGAATTTCCTCATTTGTATGAGAGATCTGATCAATTAGGTTTTCTAGCTGAAGGGATTTATTTTGGACTTCAATGTTCCTTCCATCTAATTCATCTTTCAACTTGTTTCTTTGTTCCAAGATCTCACAGAATCTTGTAGAGTGTAGCTCTTGTTCTCTTTTTAATTTTCTCACTTCTTCCTGCAGAGACCCATTCTTTTCTAGGAGTTCTTTGACAGCATTGTTTGCTTCATCTGAGTTATTTAAGGGAAAAAGATCTTCAATCTTTTCTTCAATGTAATTCTGATCATTCATCTGATTTGCAAGTGCCTTCCTTCTTCTTAGGGATTGGGAAAGATGTTCTTTTGCTTCCTTGAGTTTAGCTATGGCCATTTCCAGATCTAGCTTTTCATTTTCAATCACCTTGTTCAGTTTGAATACCTCCATTCTCCTAGATCTTTGCTCAAGCTAGTTAAGCTTTATCTTGAGAATCAATGCTACTCTGATACCAATTGTTGGAAATATTTAGGAATTAACCGAGTTACTGAGAGGGGAGGGGTGAATTAGTAACTCCAAATTTTCTTACAATTTAACATGTGATTTACTTTTAACCTTTGCATACAGAAAGCATGAAACTTAAATGCATTCACAATAATGACACATAGATTTGGTTACCTAGAAACCTTCCAAAAAGAAAGTAAAACTGGGGTGGGGATGAAACCAACAAAGCTTTAATACTGCAGAATAAAGTTGGCCGGTTAAGGCTTACAATTTGATCACTTCTAATGATTTGCCTTGTTAGGAGCAATAAGGATTGCTAAATCCACCCTGTTAAAGGATTTACAAAACATACAATGAAGTATGCACTCGGTAAAGAGATTTTACAAAAGACTGTTAAGTCTACCCGGTTAAAGGATTTAGTACTGATTCACCTGTTAGGATGAAACAGTAGATCTTTGGCTTTGCAACTGGTTTGCTGATTGAGATTTGCTGATGTACTGATCACCTTCTGTGATGAATTTATCTTTGCTATTTCTTATACTTCTAAAGCCCTTTGTAATTTTCTTATCTCTGCCTTTCTTTCTTTTTCACATATATGCTTCTTACTTCCTCTTTTTTGACATTTTTACAACATTGTTTATATACAAGTCTTAAACAATTAATTTCAATTACAATTACAAAGTCAGCTTGACAAATAAACATAAGTGCTACTAAGTCGGCCCAAGTATGGTTACATGGTTCCTGCAAACTAACTCGGTGACTTTCTAATGCTCGGCGTCCACTGCATTACTCGGCATTGTCATGCACTCGATAGAAGTGAAGGCACGGTTCATACTGATCACTCGGTAGGTTTTGAACTCGGTAAATACTGGTGACTCGGTAGACATGATGTTACTCAGTTTACACTATTTTGTTCGGTTTGTACTAACTTGCTCGGTTTGCACTGTCTGCTCAGTTTGCACTGTCTGCTCGGTTTGCACTGTCTGCTCGGTTTGCACTGTTTGCTCGGTTTTCTCAGTTTGCACTATCTGCTTAGTTTGCACTGTCTGCACCCAGAATGCAAATAAGTGTTGCCACTAGTGGCAATTCTGCTTAATGGCAACAGAGGTATATATTGAACAACCTGAAGGTTTTGTTGATCTTAACCAAAATAACATGGTATTTAAGTTGCACAAAGAACTATATGGATTGAAACAAGCACCGAGAGCATGGTATGAAAGAATGCATTCCTACCTTATCAGTATTGGTTTTTTTTAGAATAAGTGACAACAATAATTTATATTTGAAAGGTGAAACTAATGATAAGATTATTATTGGTAAAATTTTTGTTGATGATATCATATTTGGAGGACATGATAATCTATGCAAATCATTTTCTAATGAAACGAGAAAAGAATTTAAAATATCAATTTTTGAAGAGATTAAATTTTTTCTTGGCTTGCAAATTTTACAACAAAATGAAGGCATATACATTACTCAATAAAAGTACATAAAAGAAGTATTGAAGACATTCAATATAGAGGATTAAAAAATAGTCGGTACACCTACGGTTACTAGATGAAAATTGACAAAGAATGACCAGTCAACTGAGGTAAACTAGACATTATATAGATCAATGATTGGTAAGTTGATGTATGTCGTGCATAGTAGACTAGATATTGCACATACAGTTGGAATTATAGCAAGATTCTATGCTAATCCTAAAGAATTGCATATGATTATTATAAAAAGAATTTTGAGGTACTTGAAGAACACTGGAAACCATGGCTTGTCCTACAAGAAATAAGGTAATTTTGAACTAAAAGCTTACACAAATGCGGATTGGGCTGGAAGCATTAATGATAGAAAGAGCACTACTAGTCGAGCATTCTTTTTGGGATAAATATTAGTTACTTGGATAAGTAAGAAATGAGGATGTATTTCTCAATCCACTGTAGAAGTAGAATATGTTTTGATTGTTGCTAATTGTTTGAACATTATATAGATAAAACAACTTTTGGAAGGTATGAATGAAGAGATCGCTAACCCAGTGATAATATATTGTGATAACACTAATGCAATAAATATTTTTGAGAATCCAGTGATGCATGCAAAGACAAAGAATATATCTATAAAGTATCACTACTTGGGAGAACAAGTACAAGAAAAAAAAGTGAAACTAGAGTATGTAAAATTAATAGAGCAACTTGTTGATCTATTTACTAGATCCTTACCTAAGGATACATTTGAGTACTTGAGGACTAGACTACGGATCCATCCCTTGTCTATTGGTCACTAAGGTGATTCAGAGGTTACATCAACCTATACTTTATCAGAATATCAAATGATGTTGATGCATGATGTTCACACTTTAGGTTTCCTAATATTGTGAAAGCTGAAAGATGAAAGACAAACTAAAATTGCATATCGGTACATGAAAGGTACTTGATTTGAATCAAACATCAGAGATAATATTTTGGCTACTAAAGAAATATTTTTTGGGACATTGTTGTCAAAGGGAGAGAAGAATCAATGAAATATTTATCTGAAGAGAGAATACACACAGGGAGAGAAGATAAAATTTGCACGGAGATACTACATGTCCAGAGTATTGATGTTGTGTAGTGATTAAACATATTAAGTATATAAGCTAGGGATAGCTTACCAAGTTACAACATTTTCATACAGAGTTGTAGAATAGATGTTTGGTATTCTATGGAATATTTCATAATGTGTTTCCATCAATGCCAAAGGGAGAGATTGATAAACTACAACTAATTGAATATCTTGAAGGAAAGTTTGACAATGGAATGGATATTTGAAAGATAGTGATTGATGATCACCGAGATACGAAAGCATATGTAAGACAGTAAATCAGTTAATGTGTTATCATTGATGTCAACTAGTTTCGACTATACTTATCATGATGGTTACAAACATATTAAGGAAAAATGGTAAAGGAATGAGATATCTACATGAAGATGAAATGGATGAGAAAGATATGGATATGGTAATCATTGGGTAACTTAGTGATGAGTGTATGGCATTATGTTAGTTAAATTTTGTTGTATTACATGAATCTATTATGTATTGAAGATAAAGAATGAACATGTTTATATGGTCGGTAAATGAAGAATTTTGTATACATTGAGAAAGTGTAGTGTATATAGAGTATAATGTTAACCGAGATAGTTATCACCAATGCATTTTGGTATTGACCGAGTGAAAGAAATAAATGGGACTTATGATTGTTGACTAAAGATGATGAGCTGGACAATTATTTATGATTCTAAGGTAAATGATAATGTTTTTTTATGATGATCAAATGACTAAAAAAATTCAAGGATGATCAGATGAAGGAGAATGAAATGTGTTACTCACACAACTACCAAGGAAGGTTAAAGAGGAAAAATCAATGGTGAAGATTAAGAGGAAAAATATATGGATGGAAATATAATGGTTTATCTTGTCTATATAAAGTGACATGAGATTTATTATTGAGTCTCCTACAAGAGAATTCATGTGAAAAGATTGATTTCATGTAACACTGATCAAACCGGTTGAAGACAGAATCGAGAAAATCTGTAGATAAACACTAAGTGACAAATAAATCAATTATTGAGAAGTACAGAGTTGGAGGAAATAATGATATTGAATTGATTATTGATTAGAGGTATTTTTTACCTTAGCATAGATCTAAAAATATGAATCAAGTTGCATTTGAATCAAATCATTACTATATCATTTTAACCATTGCTACAAACAAATGTCTTAACTGAGTGGGACTTAACAATATTTATATTTCAATATGACATTCAATGAATGTTGATTGTTTTCTTGTTGACCCCATAGTGAATCTTTGGTCAAGGAATAACTATTAGTGATAAATCCTCTAACCAGGTCACACCTCACAGTGTGTTTTGTAACATTTAATAGGGCTGGCTCCTAATCAAGCTCACTTCAGAAGAGTGAATTAGTTTGGGTTACCAATTTGAGGTGGTTTTTCCCCTAACATGGTTTCCACGTTAACAATCTATGTGTTATATGTGTATGGATGTGTTGAATTGTTATTTTACTTTACACATTACTATAACTGGATTGATCGTAAACATAGTATTTAATTTACTGGTAATCGGTATATGAAGAGAAAGGCATGCACATTTGATATTTTACCAAGTTGATTAATTAATTTGAAAGTTTTTTAATATACATCTGAGAGTATTTGGGATTGTAGGATAATTGGACTTAACTAATCACCCCTCCTCTGAGTTATCTAGCATGAACTTCATTGGTATTGTACCTCATGCATTTAGACAATGTAATCATAATAGTACATTTAAAGGAAAGCATTAAAGAATAGAATAAATGCATCATGATGCTAAGGGTATAGATCAAGAAATTATAGAAAAGACATAAGGAATTCAATGAATATTTGAAAGAAGAAAATGATATGGTTCTTAGTCCGAAATTATAAGTTGGAAAAGAAAATCTTGAGAAAAAATGCTTGAATGAAATTATTAAGAATAAGGAGAAAATATGCAAGAAACTATAACAAGAAGTGGCATTTATTAAATGAAATATAGAAATGAAATAAAATAAGGAAGAAAAGTTTAGAAAGAGAAATGTGAAGATTGATGAATTAATGGTTACAAAGAAGAATCTAAAGTAAATAAGAGGGTTATGGTTTGAAGTTGTTGAATCTTCACATAACAAGATTGAACACAAAGTAAAAGTAGATCTTACAAAAGGTACTAAAAATATTCCACCTACTACAAAGATTAATCAAGGAAAGAACCTCAAAGTCAAAAAGATCAATGAGGAAATCCTTTGGTCAAGAAACATATTAGACAAAGGTGCACATCCTTTAATGGATTCTACTTTTATTGTAATAAATTTGGACGTAAGGTATTAGATTGTAGAAGTAGATTAAATCAAAATGCTATATCTCTTTTTAGATAGTGGTTTACTTCTAAATATTGGGTTATAATACTAGTCAATGTAAATGTAAAGGCATATACAAATAAAATAATGGAAGAAATATGTCTTTTCATGGTCATTATTCTAGATAAACAACATTTTTTCATATAAAGTTATTTAGTGTGGATACAAAGTTAACGAGGGAAACATAAAATCAAGGAATGTTAATTTCTACAATTGCAAAAAATTGGTCATATTGTTAAATTTTTTAGAAATAGAATTATGAGGGAAGGTGATTTGGTAAAACCCAGTGAGCCTACATAGAAAGTAATAAAGAATAATTTTGAAAAGAAATGAGGAAAACTTTGAAAAAGAGAGAATATGTGTCTACACCCAAGTTCGGTGTAGAAAATCCTTCTTGCAATTAGGTGAAATTAGATTTGACTTAGGAGAAGATAAAAAGAAAAATATTTTTCCATGATGAGATGCTATATCATAGCATATATAAATCAGGATACAATGTGAAAAATCATGATTTACTCCTGTAAGTGACAATTATAGAAGAAAAGATTAAATTGTGATATTACGTGGAAATAGAAATAGTGATACTAAAGAATAGATAGTTTAAGTAAAATAATTTTCTCTAAGCATTGGTTATTTATACTAGCACATTGTGCAAGTTTTCAAAAGTAAATTTTGATAAAAATTTTGATAATTCAAAGCTAATGAAATTTGAGGAGTAAAAATTTAAAAGCAAGCGTGAGGGTTTCAAGTAAAGAATAAAAAGTATTTTTAATTATTTGGTTACAAAATTATGCAATTAAATATATTGTTATCATGGATTCATTTATTATATTTGATTAGAGGATTAATTGCATCTAAAATTCAAGTGATATCCTAATAAATCAACTAAAAATGATAGAATAGTTGTGTTATCTAGTATTTTTTATAGGATTTTGCTAACAAAGGATTTCACACATATTTTTGTGTAAATAAAATAATATCATCAAGGAAAATTTATAGATTTGTGGAGACTGATATGAAGCATAAAAAATTGTGAGTGAAACCTAAATATACTGCCCTAGTTGAGAAGAAAATCACTTTGTGGAATGATTTTCCCAATTGTTTCTATGGTGAAAGATACATAATAATCAAAATTTAAGAAAAATAAAAAATGATTCCCATGGCTAGAGAATCTATGGTTAATGAATAAATAAGTGATAAGAGAGTTTACGAGTCTATGGTCAATAAGACTTATTCCTAAATTAAAGGATACAAATGAAGGAAGTTGAGATATTAACCAAGGAAACTCCTAATGAAAGGGTATTGTCATAAAAATCTTTGATAATATGAAAAAATATATATTTCATGAACATGGAAAATTATGTATCTAGTACTAAAATAAATGTGGCATATAATATGGTAGAAAGGAATGCTAACTATAATCAATGCAAGCTTTTGGGGGACCAGTTCTTAGAAAACTAAGGTAGTAAAAGGAAAGGAAGCATGCATTTTGGTATGAACCCTAGGCCTATATATTTTATTTTATTTCATGAAAGAAAATCCTAACATTGGTAGAAGTAGTTGGATTCCACAAGATAGTAGCACATCAAATACATGTCATACTAAGAAAATTAAAACGTATAAATTCCAAAGAGGAAGTTTGACTTCAGTATTTCATATATTTAAACATTGAATGCATCAAAGGGAATGTATTTATAACAATTCTATTGAGACATATAAGAAAGGCATCACCTTTCTCATCACTATAAATAATTTTATTATGGAAGTGTTATACAGTAAGTTTGCACGCTTGTCTCAAGCTCTCATAGTCTTGATAACCTAGCATAACATGGGAATCATCTCCAGGTTGTGGGACCTATGCTAACTAAGATGAGACCTCCAGATTCTAAGCTGGTTCCTCTTGGATAATCACCTTAATTTGATTATAGAAATGAAAGTAAAAATTTTGAGGGAAAGGGATAGAAGGAATGCTTGGAAAGGAAATGACTCAAAACAAACTACCTACTAGGTGATACACCAAAATTAGGGTTTGGATCTCAGTATAGAGAAATGGAATCAATGAAAGGCTTAGGTCTAGTAGGTCACAACTTATTGAATAGGCTTGCATAAGTGTTTCATAGGAGGGACTAAACATAAGACACAACTTATGACCTGCAATCAGACATTCACTCCTACAACTTGGTGTAGGATTGAGATGAGACTATTAGGGGGCTGGAGTATACCCACAAAAACATCTAAATCAGATCAAACACAATAACACACAAAATTACAAAAAGAAAGAAGGATCAGGAACCCTAAGATATCACTGAAAACATCATATACTTTAATCCAATAAGAGATGATCCAAACAAGGAAAGCATAGGGACATGAAGAATTGTCACAAAGTACCTCTACAATGTTTGTATTGTCAATGGGAGATATACAACTGTATAAGCGAGAGGAGAGAAATGATACCATAGATGACCCCTAAGAGAGGATGAATTTCTTCTACAATTGTCCAACTCTGAGCTCAAAAGCTCCAAAAATACAGTATATACATCCTTATTTGGCACACAAGCTAGAGTCAAAAACCTAACCAGGGTTTCATAGATTTTACATTAGAATAATATTCAAATCCTAACTACAATCAAATATGATCATAAATATATCTCTATAATA
The DNA here is from genome assembly GCA_027943335.1 of Chamaecyparis obtusa. Classification (NCBI taxonomy): domain Eukaryota; kingdom Viridiplantae; phylum Streptophyta; class Pinopsida; order Cupressales; family Cupressaceae; genus Chamaecyparis; species Chamaecyparis obtusa. Next base: position 358,046 of record BSBK01001983.1, read on the forward strand.
CTATGGTCGATCAGATATGTGTGCCCATCTCTGTACTCCATCAACTCACACACAAGCAACCTGGATCCATCAACTTTCCTACATAAAGTCTCACCATGAATGCTAAAAATGGTACCTTCCTAAGACAAGAATTCACCCATGAGAGCCACCCAGACTTCCTCATCATCCTCCTTTAACTACAAATGTCCTAGGGACACAAATTATCTGAACTACCTCGTCGCTCGTGGCCTACAAATCAAATGATGGCAAAAATCCTCTTAGAACTATTTGAATTTGAAAACTAACTACTAGTCGGTCATTTTAAAACATGACCATCGATATCCTTTATTGCTAAGCAAAAGAATGGATTAGATTAACTTTGAAATGGTTGCAAAACCCTTTGAAAAGTTTGAGTCCACATCAAGAAGTCTTAACCAATGAGCATCAAGCATGTGAGTGTATTGGACCCGCTTTGACCTTTTCTCTTTTAAGTTACTTGGCGACTATGTGACTGAAGAATTCTAAGTCACGAAATACATTTCTTAACTCTAGTTGGGTCAAGCGATTCAGTGAACACTGCAGTAGCTAAATAGCTGAATCTTTTAATAACCCTAGGTTACACTAAGAGAACACAGGAAACCCTTAGTCACTGATTCACAGAAAGCTCTACTAACACTGGGCCCATTTATGCCACTTGGCATTCTTTTATTGATTCCAGCCGCTCCATCAACAAACAACTTGGTACTTCCCTGACATCGAACCCACTTAAGACAAGATTCTAATCTAACGGCTAGTCTCATCTCCTCATGAGCTAAGAAGATTCTTTCAGATTATACACCCACCATAGATTTCTTTAAGTCATGACCCCACTAACACATCAGTCCACTTGTAAGTCTTTGTTAGCACGTGACAACCAATCATCTTTGAGCAAGTCAGCAACACACGGCACTGGCCCCACTGACTTCCTCTTTACATCGACCAATGAAAAATGAGCACATCACCCTAACCTAGCATCAAACCACCTGATAAAGCCTCTACAAAAAGCAAGATCAATAGTCATCTTAAGATCTCATACCGTTGACACAACCCTCATGAAGATACACTGGCCATCGATCCTTTAACAACAGCAGAACGTCTGACCGGAAAAAGAAAATGGCACCACTGACAAGTGCTGACTCATCACACATGGACCAACTAGAAGTAAGCACATCAACCCATCTGACAACATGGACCCACAGCCTGTAGAAAGAGCATTGAATGGTTGTCACAAGATTGCAAGGGCCTGGAAGATCCCTTGCGATCAAGTGACAACCATAGATATTTAGTCTACTAACATCCCTGCAGATACTCTGACATGGTCCCACTAACAAATCTTAGTCATCGCTATGTGGACTAATAGAAAATGAGCATATCAGAAAATGAGGACCCACCCATAGATCTCTGACAACAAAGTGAAATCGACGGTCGGTGCATGATCTTATGCTCTAACACAAGCCCTTGAGATCATGCGCCAGCCATAGGATCAAAAGGGACATAATTTGTCAGGTCCGCTCTGACATCCTTTACAAATCATCATCTCTCGACCAATTAGGAGCTTCCACATAGGACGATGTGGTAGTGGACCCACTAACACACTGTAGTGCTTCACACTTGGAAGAATCAATGGCCATCGCAAGATCACATGTCAAAAGAACCCCTTGCAATTTCATGGCAACCATCGGATCTTCTTGACAAGGACCTCACAATTCTGAGACCACCAAAGAACTTAGTGATTACATGACCAAGGGAAGGTTAGCTATTTTTTTGGGTCGTGGGATGTTAAGACTTATCCACCAAACATTTGGTGACTAAGGGAACTAATGTAGTCACTGAATTGCCTAATGGAAAATGTAACCACCGGGGAAATAAGAGAAGATGCAACCAACCAATAGGAAATTAGCACACATGGGTATTGAGGAGTTTTAAGTGACCGAAAAAGTAACATCAAAATAGAATGAAGGCTAGGGTCACTTAGGGTTTTTGGCCATAATGGCTACTTTTTCAAATTTTAAACTTGCAGGCCAGGGACTTGAAATAATTGCAGAGACCAGGAAACAAGAGATAAATTCATGAAACTTCAGAGATGCCTGGCAGGGGAAAAATATAGGCCTGGGGATAGATTCTAGCCAAATTTGCATGCATATGAAAATTGGGGTAACATTTTGGCAATTTCTGTTGGATGTCAGCCTGCTAGACATTTGAAGACTAGGGGCCTTGATAAAATCCATTGGGCATGGGGTCATTTCAGGAACACAAAACTTTGACAGAGACAAAATTGAGACCAGAGAGACAAACTCATGCATAGGCACTTCTTGAAAAGTAGGAAACTAACCTCGAAAATAGGGAAAGAAAGCAGGGAAGCACAAATTTACAAGAATTATAGAGAGGGGTTAACCTCAAAGTAGGGCTTCAAGTGGAATCCATTTACTAAGATTGGCAAGGCATCACCTTCAAGATTCGATAGCTAGAAAGCATTGGATCCCTTGCACTCTATTATAACAAATGGTCCACCCCAAAATGAGTCAAATTTGGTATGTCTGCCAGGCCTAGATCTGAACTCATCCCATTTGAGGACTACATCCCCAACTTTGAAATTTTTGTTTTTGGCTCTTTTATCAAAGCTCCTCTTTGTTTGAATCTAATGGAATTCCATATCTTTCATGGATTTGTCTCTGAATTCTTCCAACTCCATCAACTGAGCATATCTGATCTACAAGTGATCTCCTTCTTCAAATAGGGCATACTGAGTAGCCAAGTCTAGAGCTAGCAATTCAACTGAGATAGACAACTTGGCCTCCCTACCATATACTAGTACGTAAGGAGAATTCCCAATGATCTTTTTTGGGGTAATTTTATCTAACCACAAGGTAGACTTCAACTTAGTATGCCAAACTCTCTGGTTGTCTTGTAGAGTCTTCTTGATTATCCTAATCAAGTTCTTAGTTGTTGATTCTGCTAAACCATTGCCCTGGGGGTAGTAATTTGAATTGGTATTCAGATAGATGCCATTCTTGACTGCCCACTCTGAGACTTTGAGGCCTGTGAATGCCAATGCATTATCTAAAATTATGGAGTCTGGAGTGCCAAACCTATGGATTATATCATCATAAAAACTTAATACATCACTCTCATTGGCCTCTTTTAATGCAATTGCTTTTGTCCACCTAGTAAAATAGTCTATTGTAGTGATTATCCATTTATGGCCTGCACTAGATGGAGGATTGATCATAACAATGAAATCTATACCCCATTTCATGAAAGGCTGCTCTGTTCTGACTGGATGTAGGGGAAGGGCTGCAAGCCTCTCTTTTCTTGCAAACATGGCACACTTGATGCATTTTCTCACATACTCATGACTATCCTTAAAGATAGATGGCCAATAGTATCTAGCCCTCATGATTTTAAAAGTAGTAGTCCTAGGAGAAAAGTGATGTCCAAAAGGTCCATCATGAAACTCAAATAGGACATTAGCTATCTTTTTTGAATCTATGCATCTCAAAAGGACACCATTGTGATCTTTTCTGAAAAGAACCTCATTTGTCAACACAAAAGGAATAGATTGCAATCTATAATACCTCCTTTTTGCTGAATCCAAACCTGTAGGACATTGTCCTGTCTTCAAGTAATTGATCATATTAGGCAACCAACTTGTTGCCTTGGTTTGTTCCTCTGTAGAATGCACCACCAAAGATGCATCTATTGTTTTTGATTTCTTTTAACTTTCATCCTATGCCAAGTGCTCACAAAGACCTCTTCCTCTAACTAGCTTGGTAGTTTGAGTATCAATGTCATATTACATCACCTTGGTGATCTAACCAACTCTTTTCTCATATAGGTCTTTAGAAAGCAAAAACTCTTTGACACTTGGATGAGAAACTTTCAAGTGTACCTTGCTATGGGTCAATAAATATCTAAACTTTTTAAGGCTCTTCACGACATCAAGTACATGTTTTTCTACAAAGGATTATCTTTTTTCATACTCCTTTAGACCTTTGCTAAAGAAAACAATAGGCTGCTCCAATCCTTCTGAATTTTCTTAAGTCAACATTGCAAATATAGCATCATGACCTCCATAAGCATAGAGGATAAAATCCTTACTAAAATTTGGGTTTAGGAGAGCATGAGCTTCTATTAAGGCCTCTTTGATAGCTTGGAAATTGACTCTCCCTTCTTTGGTCCAACTAAAAGATGAACTCTTCTTCAACATGGCCATCAAGGGTTTGAGTAAATTTGCAATGTTAGGCAAGAACCTCCTAACAAAATTAATCTTTCCTATGAAAGATTGGAGACTTTTATTATGATGTGGCAATGGTAGCTCTAGGATAGCTGCAATTCTCTCAGGATCCACTATAATTCCTTCTTTGGATACTACATATCCCAACAATTTTCCTTCATGAACTACAAACACACATTTCTTGGGATTAAGAGATATCCCAAACTCTCTACACCTTTCAAAAATCTTCCTCAAATGTTTGATATGGTCTGTTGCATGGTTTGAATAGATAGTTATGTCATCCAAGTAGACCAATAAAAACTTTTGCATGAGGATTTTAAAGGCCATATCCATTGCCTTTTGAAATGTAACACCTACATTTGACAAACCAAAGGGAATATTTTGATAAGCCATGGTTCCCCACTTGGTTGTAAATGTAGTTTTGTATTGATCCTCTTCATTAACCAGGATCTGATTGTATCTTGAATAACCATCCAATAATGAAAATCTCTCAGATCTAGAGACACATTGTAAGATTTGTTCCATGGAGGGTAGTGGATGGCAGTCCTTTAATGAGGCTCTGTTAAGATCCCTGAAGTCAACACATAACCTCAATTCCCCATTCTTCTTTCTAACTGGAACAAGGTTGGAAACCCAACTAGTATGCTTGATGGAGTAGATGATACCACTTTCTATTAGTTTGAGTACTTCTTTATGCATAAGTGGATCAAGTTTGGGATTAATAGGCCTTTACTTTTGCTTCACTAGTTTGGCATTAGGTTCTAATTCAATAGTGTGCTGAGCAAGGGTAGGGTCAAAACCTTTGAGGTCCTCATATTGCCATGCAAAAACATCACTGAATTCTTTGAATAACTAAGTGTAAGCTTGTTTTTCTAATTCAGTGTTCACTTTTCCAAATTGTAAGCTCTTACATGGTTCCAACTCTAATTCAACACAATGTTCTTGTTGAACTACTAGGCTAGCTTTATTCTTCTTGACTTGATCATCCTTGTTGAAGACAACCTCTAATGTAACAAGACCTCTAGGCATATTATTAGACTTAAGTTGTATCACTTGATCACCATAGTTCTGTGATAGCCTATCTTGATTATGCTCTGAAAAAACATCTTCTTCAAACAAGAATTGCAAAATTTGTTCACCATTGTCAAACACTTGCCAATTGACATTATTATCAAGAATAGAGGGTCTGACAATCACCTTGATATGTTGTTGATCTATTTCTTTTGAAACACTATTTGGAATGTCAAACCGAGATCCAACAATATCTAATCTATCTACATTTTGATTGAGCTTCCTAGGGATAGCAACAATATTGAAAGAAAAAGAAATCTTCAATTGCATCCCAAACTCTATGTTTGTATGCTTTCAAAGTGTCATTTTTGGTTGCACTTATCCCTCTCACTTGGCTGACAACTAACTCACTGTCACCATAAAATTTTAAGGCCTTAAGCCCTCTTTTTCTAGCCCACTCTAGTCCATTGACTAGACTTTCATACTCTACAATATTGCTAGTGTAGGAGAAACTGAATCTAAAGGTAGTATAATGCCTTTCTCCCTTTGGGGACACTAGCATAGCACCATGACCAGAACCATGTCTACTTCTAGCTCCATCAGAAAAAAGTTCCCAAACCTGATTGCTCTGATCTTCTGAATCAGTGTCTTCTTTGAGGAGGCTTGGCTCTATGACCCCACTTTCTTGTATTAAATAACTTCCCAAACCAAAATCCCAAACAATATTTTCTTGGGCCTTTAAAGCTCTTTCATCTATAAAAATATCAGGGATACTTTCTATCTTTGTGCTCTCTTCACTAATAGTTTGGAAGTCACTGTTATCAAATATAGGGAAATTTGCATTGATGGCATTGGATACATATGGCTCTATATGGTGTGTTGCCAATGGTTCTAACTTAATGGTAACCTTGGTCCCATACCTTGTATGAAATAACATGTGAGACCAATCAGAAGATAGGTAGCCTCCAATCTTGGCTATAAACTCCCTTGCCAAACATATGGCAAATAAAGCAGGGAGATCTATAATATATATATCAAGGTGGATGGAGAAATTAGGACTAGCATGAAGGATTAGACTGGTATCCTTAGCCACACCTATAGTATTGACTAAGGATCCATCAAGTTGGGTAACCTTCTTTTGGAAGGGTTCATACTTTAGTCCTAATTGGTTAGCCACCTTCTTGGGCATTACAGTGCTAGTAGCTCCGCTATCTACCATACAATTATGCACTAAAGATTTTCCAATGATTAAAGATACATAAAAGGGAGGTGGCTTTGAATTCCTACCTTGTGTGGAATTTCCTTTGGATTTATTACTTGGAGCCTCCTTTTCTTGATTAGTGTTAACCAACACTGGCTTTGCAACTTCTTTTGTAGGTTGAGGAGTTATCACTTCTATCATGGCCTTTTTCAAAATTTTAGGTTGTCCTAGGAGAGCCAGAGAGTCCCACATGGACTTGGTGACATTCATCTTCTTCATCTTGTCAACAATGTTATAAGGTGTCACAGTATGTACTCTTTGTTGTGCCTTCACTATGATGGGTTCCACCTCTTTAGACTGTTGGCCTTCCCTACTTGTAATGACAGGAGCCTCCTTAGGTGTGATGGGAGTAGCTTGTTGCAGCAACTCTATGGATGTAGTGGCTTTGGCATTGGAATATGCTCTCTCCATGTCTTGGGCTCTTCTTTTTTCTCTTGTATAGGCAACAAAAGAAGCTTCATCATTGACTCCATTAAAGTCTGGTTGCTCCCAATTGAAAAGAGCAATCTCATTTTATTGTGATTCTTGTTGAGGAACTAACCCAGTGGATGAAACCTCTGATTGAGCCTGGGAGGCATTTTGAACCATTAGAGCTTAGTTCATGCATCCATTTGAACATGTAGCCTGATTGTGAGGCTGATTACAAGGAAAGCACCATTCATTATCCATAGCCATATTGTTTTGACTAGGAACCATATCCCTAACCAGATTTGCAGAATTTAGAGGTGTAGGGTTATATGGTTATTATGGTCTCTGATTAAAATTTTTCCTTTGTCCTTGATAGCCCCCTTGGTATGATGGCCTATTTTATTTATAAGGCTATCCCTAGTTCTGATATTGTTGATTAGGACCTTGGCCTTGTGACTAAAATGGTGGTCTAATTCCTTGACCTTGTTTCTTCAAATTTGTGACCTCTTTAGTCAAGGTCTGCAACAAGTTTGTCATTTCTTGCAGCTCTTGAGAGAAACTAGGTGTTAGCTCTTGACCACTAGTACTAGCCTGAGGTGCTAATATGTTGGGAATAGGGGTGAATGGGGGTACTTGGGTAGGTGGAATGGGTTGAAGGCTAGGAAAGCTTGAGGTAAGGAAGTACCACCCATAGATTGGATCATGACATAAATTTGACCATTTAGACTTTGCAAGTAGTAAAGGAAAGCATGGTCAGCTGATGGTCTCATAAAAACTAGAATTCTATTCCATGTCTTGGGGAATCTACTATTGTAATCTGTCATTTGTTCTTGAGGGTCTCTCTTAATAGTTGTTAACTGTTCAACTAGAGACAAGTTATCTGATTTATCCTCAAAATGTTTACTTAATGCATTCCCTAACTCATCCCATGAAGTAATAGAACCAATAGTTAAAGTTCTAAACCATTCAAGAGCTTTACCTTTTAGAGAGGCTACTAATAATTTTGTGGCCACATCTTCTTGGGTTATGTTGTGTACACTGCAGATGGTGGTCACATATCTTATGTGCTCAAAAGCAGTTGTCTGCCCTTCACCAGTGAAATCAAGTATAATTTTTAGTGCCACCAAGGGTACATCATGATGTTGAGCAAAGGATAATGGACTGCCTTGGTTGAAAGGTGCAAAGGCAAACTACCTAGCCATTGTAGGAGTTGTGATTTACAGATTAACAACTATATTAGCTATATTTTCTACTGGGTTTGAATCCTCTTCTAGATCTCTGGTTAGAGATCTGAATCTTCTTCTGGAATGAAAGGGAAAAGGTCTCTTTTCTGAGGTATCAGGAGGTGTTGACTGAACTCTCCTTCCAGGGGATGTTCTTTGAGTTGACCCACCTTTATGACTTCTTCTTGAGGGCAACTCTGAAAATTTATTGGGCTTTGAGCTCCTAGTCTCAACCTTTCTCATAAACCTTAAACAAGGTTGGCCTGGATCTTTGAAAACAGTGGAGTCACTAGATATACTTTACAGAAAAACTTGTAAAATCCTATATCATGCAATTTGTATATCAGAGATAACATAATCTTCAAATAATGAACTTCTTAAGAGAGTCCCACCGGGTGTGCTAGAATTGTTATACACTAAGTTTGCACCCTTGTCTCAAGCTCTCATAGTCTTGATAACCTAGTATAACATGGGAATCATCTCCAGGTTGTGGGACCTATGCTAACTAAGATGAGACCTCTAGATTCTAGGCTAGTTCCTCTTGGATAATCACCTTAATTTGCTTCTAGACATAAAATTAAAAATTTTGAGGGAAAGGGATAGAAGGAATGCTTGGAAAGGAAATGATTGAAAGAAAACTACCTACTAGGTGATACACCAAAATTAGGGTTTGGATCTTAGTATAGAGGAATGGAATCAATGAAAGGCTTAGGTCTAGTAGGTCACAACTTACTAAATAGGCTTACATAAGTGTTTCATAGGAGGGCCTGAACATAAGACACAACTTATGACCTGCAAGCAAACATTCACTCCTGCAACTTGGTGTAGGATTGAGACAAGACTGTTAGGGGGCTGAAGTATACCCACAAAAACATCAAAATCAGATCAAAAACAAAAACACACAAAATTACAGAAAGCAAGAGGGATTAGGAACCCTAAGATATCACTAAAAACATCATATACTTTAATCCAATAAGAGATGATCCAAACAAGGAAAGCATAGCGTCATGAAGAACTATCAAAAAGTACCTCTGCAATGTTTGTATTATCAATGGGAGATATACAACTGTATAAGCCAGAGGGTAGAAATGATACCACAGATGACCCTTAAGAAAGGATGAATTTCTTCTACAATTGTCCAACTCTGAGCTCAAAAGCTCCAAAAATACAATATATACATCCTTACTTGGCACACAAGCCGGAGTAAAAAACCTAACTAGGGTTTCATGGATTTTACATTAGAATAATATTCAAACCCTAACTACCATCAAATCTGATCATAAATATATATCTATAATACTATGGCTGATCAGATATGTGCGCCCATCTCTGTACTGCATCAACTCGTGGACAAGCAACCTGGATCCATCAACTTTCCTGCATAAAGTCTCACCATGAATGCTAAAAATGGTACCTTCCTGAGATAAGAATTAACCCATGACGGCCACCTAGACTTCCTCATCATTCTCCTTTAACTACAAATGTGCTGGAGACATAAATTCTCTGAACTACCTTGCTACTCACGGCCTGCAAATTAAATGCTTGCAAAAATCCTCTTAGAACTATTTGAATTTGAAAAATAAGGGCTAGCCAGTCATTTGAAAATGTGACCGTCGATATCCTTTATCTCCTAAAAAATGAACAGCTCAGATTAACTTTGAAATGGTCCTGAAACCCTTTTAAAAGTTTGAGTCCACATCAGGAAGTCTCGACCAATGAGCATCGAGCATGTCAGCACATTGGACCCGCTTTCACCTTTTCTCTTTTAAGTTACTTGGTGACTATGTGATTGAAGAATTCTATGTCATGAAATACATTTCTTAACTCCAGTTGGGTCAAGCAATTCAACGAACACTGCAGTTGCTGAATAGCTAAATCTTTTAATAATCCTAGGTTACACTAAGCAAACATGAGAAACCCTTAGTCGCTGATTCGTAGAAAGCTCTACTAACCCTGGGCCCATTTATGCCACTTGGCATTCTTTTATTCATTCCGACCACTCCATCAACAAACACCTCTGCACTTCCCTGACATCGGACCCACTTAAGACAAGATTCTAATCTAACTGCTAGTCTCATCTCCTCATGACCTCAGAAGATTCTTTCAGATTATACACCCACCATAGATTTCTTGAAGCCATGATCCCACTAACACATCAGTCCACCTATAAGTCTCCATCAGTACATGACAACCAATCATATTTGAGCAAGTTGGCAACATGCGGCACTGGTCCCACTAACTTCCTCTTTACATCGACGAATGCAAAATGAGCACGTCACCCTGACCTGGAAGCGGACCCACCTGACAGAGCCTCTACAAAAAGCAATATCGATGATCATCTTAAGATCTCATACCTCTTATACAACCCTCACAAAGATACACCAGTCGTCGATCCTTTAACAATGGTAGAACCTCTGACCACCAAAATAAAATGGCCCTACTGACAAGTGCCAACTCAGCACATGTGGACCAACCAGAAGTAAGCACATCAGCCCATCTGACAATGCGGACCCACAGCCTACAGAAAGAGCATCGGATGGTTGTCACAAGATCGTAAGGGCCTGGAAGATCCCTTGTGATCAAGTGACAACCATAGATCTTCAATCTACTGACATCCCTGCAGATACTCTGACACAATCCCACTGACAAATCTTAGTCATCACTATGTGGACCAATAGAAAATGAGCATATCAGCAAATGAGGACCCACCCATAGAGCTCTGACAAAAAAGTGAAATCGATGGTCAGTGCATGATCTCATGCTCTGACACAAGCCCTTGACATCATGCGCTAGCCGTAGGATCAAAAGGGACACAATCTGTCAGGCCCGCTCTAACATTCTTTACAAATCATCATCTCTCAACCAATCAGGAGCTTCCACATAGGACGACATGGTAGTGGACCCACTGACACACTACAGTGCTTCACACTTGGAAGAATCAATGGCCATCACAAGATCACGTGTCAGAAGAACCCCTTGTGATTTCATGACAATCATCAGATCTTCCTGGCTGGGACCTCACAATTATGAGACCGCCAAAGAATTTAGCGATTACATGACCAAGGTAAGGTTAGCTATTTTTCTAGGTTGCGGGATGTTAAGACTTAACCACCAAACATTTGGTGACTAAGGGAACTAATGTAGTCACTGAATCACCGAATGGAAAAGGTAACCACCGGGGAAATAAGAGAAGACGTGACCAGCCAATAGGAAATTAGCGCACATGGGTATTGAGGAGTTTTAAGTGACTGAAAAAGTAACATCAAAATAGAATGAAGGCTAGGGTCACTTAGGGTTTTTGGCCATAATGACTACTTTTTCAAATTTTAAACTTGCAAGCCATGGACTTTAAATAATTGCAGAGACTAGGAAACAAGAGATAAATTGATGAAAATTTTAGGGATACCTGGAAGGGGAAAAATAGAGGCCTAGGGATAGATTCTAGCCAAATTTGCATGCATATGAAAATTGGGGTAACAGGAAGTTCTAGAACCAAGGAAAGTATAAGCTCTTACTCTAGGATATGAAATGACTATGAATAATTTGGATAATTTGGAAAAACTATTATTTGGAAGTCCTATGGCCATAAGAAAATAAAGAACTAGAACTGATGAAGTAATGAGCTTGAAAGTTCGTAATGAATTAATGCAACTTGTGATAAAGAAAATGAAAATGATTAAAAGAAAAAACCAAAAAAATTATTGATTGATCTTTCTTTGATTTAATTGGATGGTTTACAATTCAATAAATCACCTATTAAATTTATTATTCCCTATTATTAAAATATGTACAAGAATGTAACTTCCAACTAATTGTATAACTATAATGTATTTATTAAAATAAAATAACCTAAAAAATCTAATTAATGAAATACTTTAACATTCCCTCCCTTATTATATTAATTCAAACAAGAGTGAAAGTTACAATATTTATTAGTCCATCCCTCTAGAGACTTTGGTGAATCACTTTCACCAATCCTCTTCACTCACTCAAGAACCATCAAAATGATAGCACCAGTGGATTCCCTAAGAATGCTCACTCAAGAAACACTAAACTATCTACATCAGTGGATCTCTTGACATTAAAAATTGAAGTAATTTTCATAACGTGAGTTTTCCCACCTCCCATGTACTATGTGACACATTTCCTCCAAAATTCCACATCTCTTCAAAGTGTGTCTAACTCTTCCTCAAATTATTGAGAAATCATATTAAAATCTTTTCCACCCCCCACCTCGCTCCTTGAAGAGACAATCATGATGCCAAACCCCCTCTTCTCTTCAGGAAAACAAATATATCAAGCCCTCTCTTTTCTTTAAGGAAAAATTTTCTATGACCCAACTTTTATAGGACACAAATAGGTTTCCTATCATTAAATGAATCACCCTTAAGTGATAAGCTAGCTTGCGATGAAAGAAAGCCTCTTTTCTGCATTTCCTCTAGCCTCCTGTGAAGTTTACTATTTTTAAGGACTAAATCTTTCTATGTATCATATTCTTCAATAACACAAGGATGTGAAGTTTTTGAATTTTTCTTGTGTAGCAAAAAGATGGCCTGAGAAGAAAAAACAATCTTTGATACATGTGTGGTCATACTAAAATGATAAGAGATAAATGAAATTATGAGTACATTTAAGAACTAGGAAAACAAATATTATATCTCATATCAATTGATGAGGACATCAAAGTTTTCACCTTAGAGAAAATTCAAATAAGTTCACACTTTCAAGAAACTTCAAATAATTGGTAAGAATATTAAAGTCTGGAACTTCAAGATATTTAAAGCTGGACTTGCACCTTCAGTCTATCAAAGCACCAATTTTACGCAATGCAAGGAGTAACACTAAAACAATATGTTCTTTTTTATTCACATAAAATGCAAAAAATAGGGAGATGGAGATATACACTCAATCGCTCAACTTGAGAACTCTCAAACTCTCTCTTCCCATTTATATGAGTTATATTCACTCACCATTCAAATCCAATCAACAATCACCATTGATAAGTCATCAATTTGAAGACCACTAATCCACAAAATAAAAATTACAATAGGTCAGGACATGTAGGTCCCATCAATCACGCGAGAGAAAAAGAGCCATAATCCATAAAAATTCCATTCAATATAATACTCTATCCTCTTATCATAATGTATCCTTAACTGGTATAAATTATTTAGAAATTATTCAATTTTTTTCTCAAAATCCTTCAACCTATAGTTCCTTAGGCTAGCCATATCACTAAAAAAATTCCAATTAATAAGCCTCTTGAAACCATGGACTTAACACCTTGAAGAGCATCTGGATAGGTTTTCTTCTATGGATGAATTTTAATAAATAACATATTTATAACAAGAGCTCTACTAGTAATGCATTACAAGTTTGTAGAGAAAGCTCTAAAATAAGAAAAAAAAAGTAGTAATGAAGAAACTCACTAATTTTATGAACCTTTACCAGAAAGGAAAATTTGTCTCCTCAACAATTATAATAAAAAAAGGGCCACTAGAACTTGGGACTTTAAGATCACACACTCAACAAAATTAACACCAATTATATTTCCTGACACCAACTATTATATTTTCCATTCTTTTTTGATGCAGGAGCATCTCAAGCTTTGAGCAATCTTGCATCAACCAAAAATATTTCCTATTTTCTATTGTTTTCATTATAATCATTTAATTTATTGGTTTCATGTTGTGTGAATCTTACATGATTTTTAGGAGCTATTTGGGAACCTTCTCCTATGAGAACATAGAGATTGGATGGAGTGTTTCAAAGTTACAGTTGTTTTCCTTGCCGTCGAAGCTACATTTTCGTGCAGTTTTGTTGCTGATTGCACATCATGTAGTCATTGATCCTTAAGGAATAAGCCCTTTCACTCTTATGGCCTTTAAGAGGACCCAAATTACTATCTTAGCCCAAGAGCGCAAGTCCTAATTCATTATGAGTAAAAAGTTATGGCCATTTTTCTCAGGTACCTATTTTCTACCAGTTTTTACATGAAACGGGGAGTGTTTCTTCTTGCGTGGTTCTGTGTGATGAAATGGGGCCTTGTGTAGTTAAGGATATGTTATTGGGTAATTTATGGACCTAAATCTAAAGGCACATTAAGTTTTGATGATTCTTTCATTAGTTTTGGTTTAATCATCCAGACTGGAACTATAATGTAATTAAATGTCTGACTGGCTGACTTGTGGCTTAGCTGGCTATATATTGAGAGCTTGGGTATTTGTTTAGGAAGAGTGGTAGTGGTATGAGAGTATAATCATAATTATATCTTGGGAGATCTTGAGAATTAAATGTTTTATCTGATATTGTAATAGCAAAGCTAGTGGTTTGTGTGCTTGGAGACAAGGAGATTGTTTGGAGGCTTGCAAGCTCAAGTTTAGATTTGCCTTAGTGTTTCCATCAGTTGCTGATGTGTTTTAGAGCTGGACTAGCTAGGAGATTACTGAGATACTTTGTAATTTCATTGTATAAGGCTAAAACCCAAAAGGCCTTACAGCTGGGCATGTTGAATGAAAATCTATTTTGAAGTATTATCTTGTTAAATTCTGCTGCAATTGTTTTTGTTATAATTGGTAGTGTAGGCTTCGACCATCCATTATTGGATCCTCCATCCCTGCCTTGCATCATTTTCTTTCATGATCTGAATTTCATTGGCACCCAAACTATAGATTTCTCTAATGCCAAAATGAAAATTATTAAAGAACAAAACCATAAAATTTATCGATCAATCTTCCTTTTATTCAATTTCATGATTTATAATTTAATATATTGGCTATTTAAAGCCATTGTTCTCCATTATAAAACTATGTGTGATAATGTAAATTCCCAACTAACTATATAACTATTATGTATTTATTAAACTAAACTAATCTAATGTAATGAAATACTCCAACATAAAAGATTTCAAAATATAAATGAGAAATTTCCTATAATAGTCTAAATTTCACAAGATATTAATGAAGAAAAAGGAGAATTTGAAATTTCTATTACTACTAGGAGGTTTGCACAGACTACCCATACTATTCCTATATCCTCTGTGATAACATAAATAAAGAAAGATAGACAAAAAACACAAGTAATTGGTCATGTCTTGAGATATACCATGGAGGAAATCAACACCATTTTCATCATTTTGAACCAATTGATACTCCTAAGAGTTATTTTTGTTTTCATTAGTTACGAGGAAGTTATATTGTTTGTCAAAGTCATTCGTTAATGAGCATAAGACAATTTGATAAGGGAGATAAATCTATTTGGTAAAGGATATAAGGAATAGGGAATTTTGGTTAAGACAAAGTAAGCATAGGCACTAAGCGAGGTAGAACTGAGCACTGAGAACAAAGTTGTACTAAGCATCGAGCTAAGAAGAGGAGATAGTTACTAAGTGAAGGAAAACATGTTACCGAGCACAACACGAGGACACTAGAAGAATCTTAAAGTACATTAAATCTGGACACCAAACAAAAAATGGTTTACTAATCTCAAGGAGATCATATGAAAGAACATTGGAGATTAAAATGTGATGATTATGAGGTGAGATCTACCAATGATAATTAAGGATGGAATATGCATTGGAGGAGTAACCAATACTAGCACCGCTTGATAAGATGATTTTAGAATATCTAGCACTACGTCTAGAATTATATATAAGATCATAGTATGAATATCAATATGCATGCACAAATGGCAGTTGTGGTTTATTGCATGTATGAAGAATATTACTGAGAAGGTGATGAGTAGAGAAGTCACGGAGTAATAGAGCAGTGAAGAATAGTTAAAGATTGTGATCTACCAAGTACTAAATTGTTAATGTGAAAGGTACATAGTATGAGACAATGAGTTAATGAGTACAAAGAGTTTGAAAAACATATATTTCATGCAAGTTTGATAGATATATTTAGTTTTACTTATTAAAGATTAATCAAAGTTGTAAAGTCTCTTAACTACCCAAATCCTATCAGATCTTATTTTTAAATCCTTTAACCAAGTGTAGTTCTTAGATTATAATTGTAAAATACTTTAACAAGGTAGACTTAGTAGTATTTAGACTCTTAATCAGATTAATATTCTTAACAGGGTAAGCTATCAGAAATAGCTAAATACTATAGCTCTAACCAAGAAAACTTTATTTTGCAGTAGTGAAGTCTTGTGCGTATCATCCCCACCATAGTTTTTATCCTCTCATAATGATTTATGTGATACCAAATATTTGTGTTATGTGTTGATTGTTATATGTTTTAGATATTTTAGGTGATGCATGAAAATGATAAGAAATCAGTAAATAATTAGAAAGGAAAGTTTAATCTAGTTAAAAGTATTTTATAGTCTAATTCACCCCTCCCCTCTCAAGATTACCTTTCCATACCTAATTCAAAAATTGGTATCAGAGCTCACCCTCTTATTAAGGATTTTAGTTACTTGAGAGGAAAGATCTGGAAAGATGGAAAGCTACAAGTATGAAAGGGAGATTGAGAATATAGAATTAGAACTCATAATGGCTAACAAGAATGTTGAAGAATTGAGAAGGAAATTGAAACATTCAATAAAAAAATGGAAGCAGCTAGAACATCAGTTCAAAGATACTCAAGATCAAGTTGAGGAACTTGAAGAACAATCAGAGGGAAGAATATATGATGAATTTGATGCTATCATATCATAACAATCTGAAAAGAACAAAAACCTAGCTAATCAAGTGAAAATATTGTAAAGAGAACAAGAAGCACAGTCGGTAAGGATGTGTGAAATACTAGAACAAAAAGGAAAAGTTGAAGATGACAAAAGGATCTAGCTAAAGAAGAGAGAAGGAAAATGAATATAAGACTAGATGAGAAAGAAACAGAAATAATGAGGTTGACACAAACTCACTACAACTTGACAGACAAACTTGTTATTGCAAATCAAGATGTTGCGAGAAAAGTTGGAGAAATTGTAGACCAACTAGTTTTTCTATCAAGAGTATATGAAATATAAACATCAATAAACTAGTTTTGTTGTTTTTCTTAGCATCATTAACTTTAAAATTTAGTCTAGTCGAAGATATTAAGTAAAAAGTCATAAAAAGCATTGTAAAATAACACACAAAAAATAATAATAAGTTTATCCTTGGCAACTTAACTAGGTACTCCCAAACATAAACAAGTGATACCATTGGAAATTTATAAATGAGGGAAACCTCAATAGGAAAAAAATAATCATGTTCGGTAAAATAAATTCCATCTAATTTAGAACTACATTGGACATTCAAATAAAAAACATTGTCTTATATTTTTTAATTCTTTACCTCTCTGGCCGCTAGATAAGTTTGTAGCCTACTTATATATGTGTGCAAGAATATTATGTTGTAAATGCATTTTTGGAACTCAATAAAATTTCTCCAAATTTTTTATTTTGTTCATGTTCATGATACACCCAAATCTAAAAATCTAAAAATTAATAATTAAATGATCAACAATTGGTCATTCAAGTGTGATGTCTTCAAAAAAGGATCCACTCTTTGACCTAGATTGGTTAAATGAAATATTTCTAGCTATGTTGAAGGAATGGAATTCCTTAGCCATGACTTATCAGAGAAGCTTGAAAAAGCCTTGGACAAGGGTTTCATCTCAATACGTAGGTTTTCCTTCATAGTCTTGTTGGAGATAATTTTAGTAAATACAAGGCTAATTGTAGAAGGCACAACCCTCACAAAAAATTCTAAGGGACACTATAAAGATGATTTCAAAAGGATTTTACTTCCTTGAGAGAATATTTCCCATTTACAAAATGGGTTTAATAGATAATATCTTCTAGAGGAATGGAAGGAGGTGGAGGTTGTCCTTATTAAATACATCATGTTGGAGGATAGGTTTAAGTGTTTCCACTCCCATCTTATTCCTATGTTGAATTAATTTCATCATGGGGTTTACTTAAATTTTATCTTTTTGTATATTTTATTTTATATCCTTGTTGATGGCCTCCACCAGGGTTAAGGGTAGATTTCCCCTTTACTAGGGCCTTACCCTTGGATTGTATAATTTCCATTTATCCATCTCTCTTGGTGTGGGCACTAACCTCTTCACCTTCATGAATCTTGATCTTATTATTGATATTTCCATTCTAAACTATTGTAAAGAGGCACTCTCAGAAACATTATGTACACCTACTTATTATATGTAGTAGGGTTAGTCTCAAAAGAACAACTAAAATGAGGAACTATTCTAAGGAAAAGAATGTGGCTCAAGAAAATATCTTTGAGGTGTTTGATTGCTCCTCATCCTCCTAGAATACTGGGTTGGAATGTACACTTAATAATCCCCTCTCAAAAATAAAAGATTTGGGCCCTACATAGTATTCTCCCAACCCTTCTTCTCCTCCCTATTCTGATATTTTGTTTCCGGAGGAGGTTTAACTTTTGACTATGTAGGAGGTGGTGAAGAAAGTGAACAACATATTTATGCTTTATAAGAAGTAAACTAAAACCATCTAATAGTTACTAGCCCAACTATATACAACTAAAAATAAGATTAACATGCTACATACCTTCGCTAAACTTGACACACTCAAAGGTGACTGGTCTAAAGTAGTTCATAATAAGAGAATTTGGCTAGTTTACAATTTATCCAATAGACTCAATAATTAGGTGAATATTGAGGAACAAATCTAGGAATTCTTTGAATTGGTACCTTATGAGGAGGAGAAAAAAAAATGGTTTTTCATTACGAATATAAAAAATGACTAGGAGGAACTCAAAATAAATTTTAAGGAGGTTTTGGATTATATCAAGGAAATGAGGTCCAAGAATTATGCCTCTCTTCAAATTCTTTGAAAGTAGCTTTAGCATAGCCATGAAAAAAAAAGAAGGGAGGTTATGGTGACTATCTCGATGATGGAGGTCCCCATGGACCTTACCCCTAATCAAGGGAATAAGAAAATTGGTTCTTTATTTAATTTTTTAAAGGAGATTAGTTGGGATTAGAAGGAGTTTAAGCTCCCTGCCCTTTAATCTCTAGTCTTGGGTACCATTTGTCTGAGGTTATGTTGTTTTCTACACTTCTATTACTAGTTCTTAGCTTCGATAGATTTGCTGGATTTTTGTTAGGGTGATCTCAATCCTTGTGAGTACCTTTCCTTTTTAACTTTGGGATTTTTGTAAGGGTTTAGGCCCTCGCTCAATTTATCTATACAAAAAAATTGGTCATGAAAATCATACAATTAGAATACATGTGTGATATATAAAATCTACATCATAGTATCTTCTTCCCGAAAATGTGATAAGACCTTAACACCTATCACATATAGATCAATAAATATCATAATATAACAACTACCATGACCACTTTAATAATATTTCAAGAAAATAGCACGAACATATATATAGGACCTTGGACATGAAGAATTTTGTACTCCATAGACTACCCTTTTCCAATTACTTTTGTCACATGAGTAGGAATGATTTGTCTATTCTCAATGCATATGTACAAAACACATTAGCTCATCATCTTAAGCTTATACCTAGTGATAAAATAGAAGATATTTTATACAAGAAGCCAAATTATGATATTGCTATCAAGATTCAACTCTATAGTTTCTAAATTGAACTCATTAACCAATGATTAATGAGTAGCATAAAAAGAAACACATATCTCATTGGAATGAATGCTACACTTAGCACTCATTCCATGTAGGGGGTGTTGCAATGTTTCACCTCTATGAGAATCACATAGATGAAATGAATGCTAAGTGTACCATTTATTCTAATAAGAAATGGGTTCTTGTGAGCCGTCATTCATAAAACATGCATCAATGAGTTTGATTTTAAAACTATATAGTTAAATCTTGATAGCAATATCATAATCATACATAGTGATTATCAATTCAAATTTTTGGGAACACATAGACAATTAAATAATGAAGAAGAATTTCATGAACAAAGATGTAACATAAATGTAGAAATTGAGATCTTAGAATATGTTTATGATTATGGATGTGATAATCGAAAATTAAATTTTTTGTATGATACAATTGCATCACACATGCAATTTGATCCAATATCCCTTATGTTAATTTTCCTCAAAAAAAAAATTAGATTTCAAATTACGATGTCCACAAAACAATTATGATCCTATATAAAAAATCATAATCATAGTCTGAAAAATGAAAACTAAAATCCTCCAAGGTTCTATAACTTAAAATTCAACACATTTGGAAACAAAGTGAAAAATCAAAACAAATGCTGGAATCATACATTTATGAAACACCACAAAATAAAAAATGAAAAACATTTAACGTCGTCTAATCTAGGCAATTTTCTCACTGCAGCTATAGCACCTCAATTTTCTTACGTGATAAAAGCAGAAAGCCATGCATTCAGACAAAGTCAACCGGCGTCTACTGAGGAAAATCAATCATGTTTGCTTTCATCTTTGACAACAGCTCAGCGACCTTGCTACTCTCCCCACGAATTATTTTTCATTATACGTGACTGCTCCTTGGTATTGGTTTTATCGGATGCCTATTTTAATGGTAACATCGATATCTTGCTCTCAAAAAGAACCCTAGAATCGTTTACGTGGAGCATACACTAATAGTTGTGCCCATAATGTCCAGGACTGTTCACCCACTTGATGGGTTGCTTAACCACTGGGCCTCCCTCAAATTGTTTGCCTATACTCTAAAACACAGAGATCATTTGCCGCAATATAGACGGCTAGGGTTGCATTAAAGGAAGAGAATGAGAAATATGAGAGAGGCTTATTACAACAGTCATTACGTAAATGTCCCCACGCTCTTGGCAGGATTATCAATTGTGCTGCTTCTGATGGCCCTAGCTTTTATTGTCTTATTATGCTGCCACAATGAGAGATCTACTGAGGGAAGTAGCAGAGAGAATCAAAATGAAAGCGAGCATGATGGAATGAATGAGATATGCATCTGTGATGAGATCGAGGAGAGAGTAATTGTGATAATGGCAGGCGATGACAACCCCACTTTCATAGCTAAACCGGTGGCTCTTGCAGTACCTGAAATTAACATAGCAACTCATTCTGATGCACTTTTTCAGAGTTCTAGAATGGGTGTCTGACTTTAAAGAATGTGAAGATTATATGTTTATGAGTAGAAACCTTTGCGATGTTTGATATGGGAATTACTGTCGAATCTCGTGAAATGTATTTTCTTCGTTCGAGACACACTTTGAATTGTATATACTAATTGTGTCACGCAACAAGTTAGGACCTTGAATAAACGAAACTGCTAGTTTTTTTTGTTTTTTTTGCATTTTATAAGAACTCGGTTGAGTCTGGAATGGTAAGATAGATGACTGGAGTTCAGGTGAACTTATAATTGAACAGTATTATGTCTCTTTTCTGATTGAACATTTCAGACTTATATTTTAGTTTTGTGTTAAAATTTTCATACATTCTTATGAAGATTTAAGTTTAAAATTTCAACGTTTGTAAACAGATCGTGTTTGTTAATATAATAAGGCATTTGGCTTGAGTTTTCATTCAAATTCTTGACTTGTTCATAGAGTTTCACTTTTTAGTAAAATATTTAATTATGTATTATTAAGAAAAAGATTATAATTATCCTTATATTGTTTGAAGGTTCTGGTTAAAATATATGCGAAGATGGCTTCTGCATTATCGATTGAAGTCTTATTTTTTCAATTTTCTGATGGAGATATTAAAATATCTTAATAAAAGGGGTATAGTTTAAAAGTAGGAAATAATTCAAAGATAAATAATGTAGGGTGGAAGTTTTCATAAATGGTTGTTGGAATTTCTAAGAAATTTGTAAGTTTCTTCATAAGAAAATCTATAGTAATGTATAAAATAAATATATATCAATAAAAATAAGTTCTATTTATGTCTAAATTCTATATAAATAATCTGTCAAAATTGAAGTTCGTTATATTATTAGAAAATTTCAATGGTAATAATATTACTCAATATTATTATGTTTTTTTAATATTATTATCTTATTTTAGTTTAAATTTTAAAATAGTCACAAAAAATGTTAGAACTACTAAGTCTAGCTCGAAATAATCAAAGACAAAGATAATAAACAAAATGTCCAAGCCAGATGATCACCTATGAAGCTACACCAATACCAATAATTGGTAGGTATTAGTCACCAAATTTTTACACACATCTTTATAGGTAGTATCTTGAAATGACCTTTTACGTCATTAGCATTGTCATCAACAGGGTGCCCATAATGAAATAAGGTTATTGAAAGCTATAAGAAAGGAAATCTAGAAAAAAATATTATGTTTAGTATCCTTGTTGACCTAAGAGGAGATTAAAATTGGTTAAGAGGTTCTCAACAAACCATAAGAAATCAAATCCCTTAGGTACTAATGCTAAGAGTGGTAGGAGTATGATCCACAATCATTTATAGATGAATAACTAGTATCATTTTATTTAAATCTTTGAGGAGAGGAGGTAGGAGAGAGACCTTGGAAAAATTATATGGTGAATTTTTCTACTGGTCCTAAATCTATTGGAGATAAGAAATGTGAAGTACAAATTTACTAGTTCGTATCTAGATCTACATAAGAAAAATAGAGCATATCATAACTTTATTGTTGATTGAAAAGTGCACATCAATAATAAAATTATAATGAAGGTAATATTTTGGTCTTTGAAAATGTTGAATGCAATATCCACTCTCAAAGCATACCAAATCAGGCTATATTTAAGCTATATAGAAGGCTGATACCTTGGAAACCACATATGCTCAAAGAAAGGATAAAACTAATATAATTTCCAAGGAAAATATAATACCTCAGTAACCCTAACTCAACCAAGTAGGTATCACGATCTTGAGTTTATATTTAGATTCTATTGGGTGAATTCTATTAGACGTAAGAATCTTTTGTGTTTTCATTTCTACATATATCAGTGTGATATTATATTTTGTATATATGTAGAGGTACTTATCTAATCTATTCGGGTAGCTTATTCATAATGACTTCATATTATAATATTTGATAATTCTATTATAGCATGATATTTGAAAGACATGTTTGTATTGCTAGGTATACTATTTATTCCCTTGTCTATACAAGGACCAAAATGCACCTCTTTTTATTTGTGAAATAAATAAAAATTCAAAAAGCAATTATACTATGATTTTTAACATAATTAATAAATAAATAAATTGTCTAATCAGGTGCATTTTGGCTCTTGCATAGACATTGCCTGCTAATTATAGCTTTTGGTACTCTTTTTATGTGCTTCTATCTTTACTTATGTCTTGAGGATGTGTTATAATTTGAGCTTTGGTGTGTGTGTAATGGACTACCTATAATGCTTTGATGTTCTAGGACTTGATAATGATGTCATTAGATGATTTGCACTTTTAAGGGATACATTGTTAATTACTAAATCATTATTATTATTTTATTATAATTATTATTATATGATTATTATGCTTTATGGTTTTAATTAATGATTATTGACAAACCTATGATTCAAGAGATGTTACTTAAGATTATCAGGATATGAATATGCTCAATATACATGTTATGTTAATTTTTTATGATATATTTGTATGAAGAGGTAGGATGCCGTAATACTCATTGGTAAGACCCATATGATGTTTGGAGTCACTCTCTAGTGATTGTATTATCTAATACATTATATATGTATGGTTCTTGTCATGTAGGTGATCACGCACGTACCAAGAATTAACTCCACACGGCTTTACAAGTCTACATGTATCCTTAGATTCCTCAATGGTGGTAGATGTGAGATAGCATTAAGGATAAAAATAAAATTATCCTTATCATCCTTCTAAGTAAAAGTACGATCACGACATTTGGATACCTTTCTGGATTATCATGGCGATACATCTTGACTACTTGGCTTGTGTATGGTGTTGTTTGAGACTATGATCTCAATTCCCTATTGATATTTGGTGATGCATTATTATTGAGAGTAATTTTATATTGGTTTCATCATGTTCTGGGATATTTATACCATCTGATTTTAATATTATTTTTATATCATGAGTGACAGATTTGCAATATATTTCATTGCCTTTATATTCAATAATTCTCTAGATGGTGTGTGTGAAGTTTGGGTTATCTCTAATTAGAGATTTATTATTTTATTCACTCATCTTCTTCATTCCTTAGTTTGGTCTTTATCGGATTTGATGTAGGGATTAAATTCCTCATTTATTTTAATTGATGTATCAAATTTGAAATTATTTTGGTGTTGGAATGATATGTGATATTTCTACCTTTTATTTCATGAAGTATCTAGAAGTGTATGTTCATTTTGATGAAAATTACTATGTTTTCCTAGTTTTTCTTCTAATCTATTTTGGGAAACCTTATATTTGACTTATTTTTCTGTGACCAAGGTTTTAAGTTGTTAAGTTTATGAAATGCAAACAAGGACATCAACTTGGTCTTGGCATGACTTTGCTTCTAGGTCTCAACTAATGCTTCTTTTTGCACAATTATTTAAGACATGCAATTGTGTTGCATAGCCTATATAATACCATGAAATTGAATTTAAATACTTTCAATCATATTTAATTCTTTTCAAATGTGTTGTTTTCTTAGTAATTTGTGTCGCTTACATAGCTAGCTACATAATTTGACTCCTAGACTAGGGTTTTGACCTTTAGGGTATCCTAATACATGCTAGAGGCATTAAAACTAGTTAATGTTCTATTTTATTATCCATTTGAGTTTGATAAATTAGATATCTCATGATTTTAATAATACACAATATTTATTTTATTATGGATTAAAGATAGTTTTGATTGTTTGTCCTAATTTAGATTTAGGACTTTCCTATGTGGAAAAGGTTTTATGAAAATTACTTTACTAGTCTCATATGTTCCTATATTCTTTTATGGATTCTTAATGATGTGATTATAATTTATATGATATGGTTATCCTCTTTTTACATTTTTGTGAGAATCAGGGATAGGGATATCAAGATCTATTGTGGGGAGAGTGGCTCTTAATGGGGGTCAAGGCCCTAAAGTGGCTAGACTAGGGTAACATTTTGAAAATTTTATAATCAAGTAATAATATAATAAATGAACTTGGGGGAGATACATTAAATAAGATAATTATGACACCTTGAACATGTCTTGATTTCTAGTATAAGATAAATATACGAGTTGAATAAGATGCCTATGGATGGTGGAATGATCAAACTTCCTTGTCTTCACAGAAAGATTGTTTAGTCCTACATGAATTCTCACTTGGGGTCAAGGTTTAGAGAGACCAAGATAGAGTAACCCAAGATGGAGTCTATCTGATGAAAGTCTTCTTTTTCTCTCATGGTCTTCAACTTGTTTTGTGAATTCATTCATTTTTCTTGTGTCTTTATAAGTTTCATCACACTCTTGTTTCTTACCTTAGCTTATTTGTGTGTGGGGCCTTATGTCTATCTCCTTACCATAATGACGTGGGCATTAGGGTTCCACCTAGTTGATTAGTTATGGTATTCCTCCATTTTAGTTTGGTGGGTTATTAACAATGCATGTATGAATCCTTGCTCTAGTGCCTTTGTTCAAGTTGTTAAAGATGTTCTTTTATAGATTTCATCATTTGATATGGTTCACTTATTATATTGGATTCTCATTGGAGGAAAATGATAGAATTTTAATCATGATGATGTAATTGTCATGGTGTACATTATTTTTGTAAATTACCATAAATTTCATTTTGATTGTGTTTAGTATAAGATGTTTATGTTATAATGTATTACAAATTGATTTATAAGTTGGATAGACTGATATGGGTATAATATATGATTATGATATTATTTATTTGATGGAAAAGAACCCAATGACCTTTACATTTGGTTCTTAAAATGAACCTATAAGAAAAGTTAATAAATATTGATCCTTGTAATATATTTCATTAATGTTTCTAGCTATTTAAATATATTATTAATGTGCTACTCAAGTAGCAACACTAGAGAATTGAAAGATGATATGATGTCTTACTATAATTTATCTTGTACTTGTATTTTGTAATGAATGTATTTATAATATTTAATTATACATTTAATTTGACAATCTTAATGTATAATTAGAATAATTAAAGTAATATGTATTCATCCTTAAAGATAATATTTACTATACTTTTAATAGAATATAGTAGTTTCCTCTAGGGGTTTATAACGAGGTGTTATATAAACTGTAAATTCAAGTCTAGGTATATTTCAGTTGATGCTCTAGCTTAATTGTGAAGAATTTTCTCTTTTAGGAATGAGGTAATGAGGTTGAGTCATGCACCAGTTTGTGTCGTACCTTAGGGCATGCTAGGTTAGCATCACTAGCCTTATTAAAAACTTTATCTGATGTATTGCAGTTTACATCAAGACTACTTGATCCCTATAGCCCAAAATTTTTTTTGGGTTCCTACATAAATGTATAGAAATAAAATAAATCCCCAAGCCTCCAAAATTACTCATGAAAAGAATATAGATAATTGAGAATTCCTAGATGGTATTCTTATGCTCATAATGGAAGTCACTGATACAAAATACACTCTTTAATGAGCCAACTTAGGCTTCAACAATGCTAAAAATATGCCATAAATATTTCAACACCATCTTATAAGAGAGAATTGATGGTATGAGATAATTTTAAGCTAATCAATCATTAAATGAAAAGATAAGTAAAGGTAATTTTTTAAATTTTTTGTAATATTGAAAAGAGTTATTGGTAAACCATTTCCAGTTCTATGGAACCAATATTTCAAAGAATAAAATTCTATGTTATGTAATGTCTATGTTGTAATAGCATCAATTTAAAAACAAAAATAGCTCTATTATAATTGTTAATTTTACATTTGATATTGAATTTAGGTGATAATAGAAGATTCTTGGTTGTGTTGTGGATTAGATTGAGTAGAACACACACCTTTTTTGAAAATATTCAAAGCATGAGTAAAAGGTAATTTGTCTTTTTGTGTAGCTTAATATTGAGAATACGAGACCACAAAAAAATGATAATGTTTAGGGTTACGAAATGGTGTCTCAACCTTTGCAAAAGGTTACAATGTATAGTAAGTTTACAAATTTTAGTCTAAATTCATTTGAATATATCACAAACATAACAATTTCATTAATAAGAATGCAAATTTTTTTTATATTATCATATCTAGATTTGAATATATTGAAGCCTTAATTTTTGAATAATTTTTTTGAAAGTCTCATATTTAATTTTTAAGGTGTTAGAGTTATTTTCGAGTTAAAAATTTTATTTTTAACTAGGACATATATTTGTAGCTCTATAGAATAATTCACTA
The DNA here is from genome assembly GCA_027943335.1 of Chamaecyparis obtusa. NCBI lineage: Eukaryota > Viridiplantae > Streptophyta > Pinopsida > Cupressales > Cupressaceae > Chamaecyparis > Chamaecyparis obtusa. The sequence goes on from BSBK01001983.1 coordinate 385,471, forward strand.
GTTTTTTACTAGTTGAAATGGTTTATTAGTCAAGTTCCAAAAGTATGGCCTTCAAAAGTTGCGTCATGGGAAATAAGAATTTTAAAAATGGTTTGATCACATAGATTAAATATAAATGATAGTTGTATATGTTTTGGATTATGGACAAATAGGTTTTGAGGAGAACCCTGGAACCTCTTACAAAAGATTACAAAGGATATTCAAACATAACCACCAAAAAAATAACACTGCTGGAAAAAGAAGAAACCAACAAAACCAACCGAGAAACCAAAATAGAACCCACACCAATAGGCAACTAGCCCCCTAAAAAGAAGACACAAAAAATAGGATTGAAAGAGGAACTAAGCTAGGTCCTTTAGAGTAGTAGCCACTTCCTCCTTAATGATAGGAACCTCAATGTGAATGAGAGGTAGGGGAGTCTTGGGATTCAAATCCTTCAGTAGAGATTGGGCTGAGTAAGCTTCCCCAGGCCTTTAGCAGAGGCCACAATATTATCTTTATCTAGCACAGGCTGATCAACATCCTTGTTATTGACCATTTTCTTCATTTCACTAATCAAAATCCTCAGCATTTGAATGGAGGCCTCCATTTTATCATTTCCACCCTAAAGGATGTTCCTAATGCTCTCTTCAAGGTTCTTCCTCACCTGAGATTTCTTATCCTCTTGCTCATGTAGACTATCCAACTTCACATAGATATTGTTCATTTACATTCACAACTAGTTGTCCACGGACTAGGAGATCTTAGCTTTGAGCTTATCCTTATAGATAAATGTCTGTGAAGAATCCACCTTTCCCTCTGAGAAAATGTGACTCAAAAGGGAAGACTCCTTTTTCCCTATAGAGTCTAAAATCTTATGCACAGGGACATTTTTAGGTTCTGAGGGAGGAGCATACAAACTCAAGCTAGCACAATCCATAAGAATGCCAAGATTTTCCTTTCCTAGATCACCTTGTTGGATGAAACCATTATCATCATCCTTCAACAGAATCTTGTCATCATTAGCTTTCGTATCCTTATTTTTATTCTAATTTTCCACTTTCTTTTGTTCTCCTTTATTTAGAGAAATCTTAGTCTCCGGAGAAGAAGTATCCTCATGATCTTTAATCAAGTACCCAAGATAAATGTTATTCATGTTGGATTAAGTAGTGGAATAAACTTAATTATCTATTTCTATGCCTTTATCTTCCTCAAATATAACGTTGGCAACACTTGTACCTTTCTTCTTAGACTCATTTTCACTATCATCCTTCGTCTCCATACCCTTTTCTTTGTCAAAATGTTTCATAAGGTTAACAAGGGTTTTATTTTTTCTTTGAGAGCCCCAAGGGATTTTTATCTCACCCTCATCTAACCCATTAGTCCCCTCTTTCCTTTTTCTCCGAAGAATCCTTAACGACATGCTTAGGGGTCCTAGCTTCATAATAATCAACAATGAGTAAGATAATCCCTTCATGAAAAATAAGCCTTTTGGTGTATTTTTTATGTTCGACCAAGCTATTATTCAAATATTTGATAAGAAAATATTGGAAAGAAACCCTATCCTTGTGATGAAATTGGTTTAAGAGAAAAAAATGATACCCTTCAACCCTGGTGTATTTCGCATCCATGGTAAAATAGGCCTTGATATAGTTGAGGGTTTTCTTCCAAAAGGGTTTAAATTTCTCAATGTTGTAATAATCACCTATCTTGATTATAAACTACTCCCCTTCCTCTATCTTAGGGAATGTACATAATATTATGTTGGATATCTTTCTCTCTTTAAAGAACTCCCTCCCAGAACTAGAAATACTAGTAATTTTAGAAATGAAATTGACATTAAGCTCCACATTAACCCCATAGAGAATAATAGAGGAGCCTTTCCAAGCTTTAGAAAAATCATTAGTTATCTCTTTGTCCAATCCATGAAGGCATTCAAAATAAGAAGTGATGCCACCTTTCCCAAGGAACTACCATACCTCCTTCTCCTCTTTCGATTCCTTGCAAGAGTTGGGCTCCTATCTCTTAGTAACACCTTCCATATTGCAAACAATAGAATACAGGATCAAATAGTTGCTCAAATTTTCACTAAAAATGATATCCCAAATATAAACCAATAAAACATGACAATGGGGATAAAAAAAAAATATGATGTTTTCATACTTTCTGCAAATTGCCATAATGTCATCACAAAAATCATGGTTCTTAGATCTCAATTATCCTTCCCACTTTACTATGCATCACATCACAATTAATGATATCTTTGAGATATTTATCATGCTTAAGGCTCCCGTGCCAAGTAATAATTTCATTACTATTAACTACAATGTTGGAAATACAATCAATAAATTTATTAATTTCTTAGTATGCATGAAATATTGTCATCTGATTGAATGTACGGAGGATGACCTTGTCCTCCTTAATGAAAAAATCAATAGCCCAAGAAGCCTTATTCATGTCAAAAATACATTAGATAATGTTGTTGGATTCACCCTAGACCCATAGGTTTTGGCATTATAGTTGTTTAGCTAGTTTCATGACTTGGAGGGCTCCCATAGCTTCAAAAACATTACTAGTTTGCACACCTAAAGGGGTGGCCATAGCACTGATGTAATTAAAATGTGTATCTCTCACCAACCCACCATAACCAGTCCATCATAGATTTCCTTTAGCCATGCCATTGAAATTGGTCTTAAACCAGCCCTTCTGAGTAAATAGCCAAACCAAACTCTTCCTATTTTTTTGCTTCATTCCCTTGATATTAAAATTATAGAACAAGAAGGAGTTAGGATCAAAACCCTCTCCTTAAAGTTCCTCCTCATCTTTAATAGAGGAAAATTTCTCCTGGATAAGCCTAAAAATACTTTTAGAAACTACCACTAGAGGAGCTTCCATGTCCCTCAAGACCCTATTATTGCGTCCCTTCCAAAGGTTCTAGCCTATATGGGGAGCAGCCTGCAACCAAACCATCTTACAAACCTTATTAGAAGTCGGAAAGATCTATTCCACAAAAAAATAATTTATATTATTGGGGAAAGTCCAAGGAAGGTTCCATCCTTATAGGAAAAATTCCCAAAATTCAAGGGCATAAGAGATCTCGAAGAAAAGGTGTAGGCCAAACTCTACATATTTCTCACAAAGGAATCATCTATTACTAATATAGAACCCCCTTCTATCTAGATTATTAATAGTTAGATTTTTTTTCTACTTGATAATATAGAAGAAAATCTCAACTCTAGGTATAAGAATATTGTTCCACCATGAGGTCCAAAATGGGATCTCCCCAGTAGAGTCATAACTACAAAATAGACCAGAAGAAACTGTAAATTCCTCACTAGGATGAAGGGCCAAAATTAAAGAGACAATCTGATCGAGTTTTACCAAGATGGAATTAAGTGAGTGTTGGATCTAGAATAGATTAGGGTCTATCATAGTTAAGTTCATCCCAGAGATATTATTCAAGTAATTAGCCACCATATTTCCAAAGGAAAATTTGCATCTTTGTATGGTATTTTTATCAACCAAAATATTGTCTAAAGGATTATTCGGCAACAAACAGTCTTCCCAAAATTGGATTTTTCTTCCATTACCCAATTTCCATCTTCTCCCATTCACATCACCTTTGTTTAGTCTCTAAACACAACTCTAGATATAAGATCCATTTATGATGTTAGGGGCTTGAAAAATATCCTCAAGGGAGGAAGCGTTGAAGAGGTACCTTCTTTTCCAAATGAGATTCCATTGCCTCTCCTCCTCATACATTCTACATATTTTTTTGCCCAATAGGGATTTATTTAGCTTATGAATGGGCCTACTACCTAGAACTCCCTATTTTTTAGGTTTACAAAGTTTCTCCTGAGAAATCAAAAGGATTATCTTCATTTATTCTATTCTAGACAACATAAATTTCTTTGAAATTATTTTTTGTAATTTCATCATATTTAGTAGGGATTTTAAATAGACTTGAGACATAGACAAGGAGGTTCTAAAGATATCTTTGAAGAAATTGTGCTTTTCTTTCCTGACTCAGTATATAGTTGTATATGTTATGGTGTTCTTTGATACATAAAAGGAATATTGGATAGGAGATAAGTTAGGCATCACATTTTAGGTAGTTTTACCTCATGGTTTAAGAATAACATTGGATAGTTTCATGTATTTCATCTCATCTATTTCTATTTAATAAGATTGAGATTATGTGTAAGTTCATTATAATTTTTGAGTTACCATTTGATCCCTTGATACTAATGATCTTGTGTAAATATTTCTTTACAAGCACACTATATCTTATTGTTGATATATAAATAATCTATAAAAGATAAATTTTTGGGTGTGGTATTTTCCACTTCAAATGATTTTTCCCACATAAATTTCTATGTTGTGGTATGACTTCTATTTATATTTACTATTTTTAAGTTTCTTAACACATTACTAAAATACCATTTTATGGTTTCATGTATTGTATCTCCTATATTAGGTTAGTGAGATGGAGGTTGTGTGTAGGAATCTTATACTTTTTGAGTTACCATTGGATCTCCCGATGGTGATAATATTATGTGAAGATTTCTCTAGAAGTACATTATATTTTTTTGTTAACTAATAAATAATATATTAGATGAAATTTGGAGTGTGGGTTCTTCCCCATGTAAATCACTATTCTATTGTATGTCTACTATTTATATTTTTCTTTTATGTTTAGATACAAATATTTTTCTACTAGCTTTACTTCCGTTCAAGTAGTATTAATACTTGATCACCTTTAGTTTTAGTTGTGGATTATTATAATTTTTGAACTAATCTAGTTTAGGGTGGGAGCTTGTATATATTATACTTTATGATATTGTTATATAAAAATTCATAGAGGAAAATTTTATAAAGAAGAATACAACTGGAGAAATATTCTAGAAATAATTTTTAGATGTGTAAGATAAAGATAGAGTGTCTATTGATGTAAAAAATTGTGGGATGTTAAAAATGAGAATATATTCAAAGGAAAATGTCCAACTATTCTCTCTCAATATGATGTTTTGGATTATAATTCCAAGGGTCAAATTAACTTGTGCTTAGAAAAATCTATTTTAATCAATATCCATAAAAATTATTCTTTTAATTTTTTTTTGTTTTCATTTTCCTTTTCATTTTCCTTTTCCTTTTCCTTTTCATTTTCCTTTTCCTTTTTATTTTCATTTTCATTTTCCTTTTCTCTATTATCTCTAACTTGGTCAATTCCTCCTCTATTTATTCTTCATCATTATCATCATCACCCAAAATCAAAGTTTCACTCATTTCTCTTTTGGCTTGTTACATAATACTTTGCTTCTTCTTCTTTATTATCATAGTCTAGACTGATACCTTAAAAGCTATTATTTTCCTACTAGGAGGTATTTGAGAATATTTGAAAGGCTTTTGAGTAGTAACAATATTTATCGTAAACATACTTTGTCTTATAACACCTTGTGAATATTGTAGAAGGTCAACATAAACTTTATACGCCTATGTACGACTATTATATGGAATCCTTAACTTCACTTCCATCTCTTCCACGGTCTTTTCAAATCTTTCTTCTTCATAATTATTACTTTCTTTGTTTTTTATCTCTTTATAAGTGTCAAAAATATAAACTTAAGGATCCTTAGGATTTTAGAGAAATATGTTAGAAAGAGAAATCCACTTAGATTTGTAGATCTCATAGCCTAACATGGAAATCAAAATTACCATAGGTTCAATAACCTCAATGTAACAATTATCTCTTTTCTAAAATGAAAATAAAAACATCCTTACACATCTCACCACTCTTAAAGGAATTATATATTTCATTTGTATATCCTTTTGAAAGGTCTTAAAGAAACCATTGTACATAGTGCTACATAGTTTGTTCTCTAAAATTTTTTGTGTATGATTCTGAATTTGGGTCAGTACAAGAATATACCCTTTGTAGATCAAATTCTTCAAACATGATAATTCCTTTAGTAGAAAATAAAAGTGGATACATATGACAAAGCTATCATACAAAAATATTATAGTCATTCTCATTTTTTCTATTAATTTTCTCTATTAATGAATACCACATAAGCTATTATGAATTGTAGTGATTTGTTTCTTTCACCATTTGGTAAGCAGTGCAGATAGTGATAGCAATAGAAAAGCCTTTTTTTTCTAGTATATTAGACCTTTTAATAAAAAATTATAATGGCATATCAGACCTTTAGGTCGTAATATCATCCATAGATAGGGTTCTCTAATCTGATTTAATTTTCATGAGCTTAGTAACCTCATCATTTTTTGAAAACTTTAGTTTAGGTATTGATCTAGTGGAGCACAATGTAATAAAATACTTAATCACCTCCTTTATGATTCTAATACAATTGATCAAGATGTATAAATTCTTCATGATTCTAAGTGAGGATGATTCATACCCATTAATCTTCAATGAATGAAGTTTACAAAACCCTTTCATAAATCTATATGATTTTCTTCTACACTATAATAATTTTCCTTGAGAAGGAAATCATTATCCAATAACTAATTTCTTCAAAACTCTTCGAGTCTCAAATGATTTCTCTCATATAGTGGCAGACCATATTTTTTAGTTAACCTCGATACATAGTGACATGTCTTGAATTTGGACCTTTATTTTTTGACAACATAAGTGACATAAGGATTATCTATTTTAATATTTTAAAATATAAGGGTTTTGAAAAATTTATGTCACTAGGGATCTAAGTAGCTAGAAAAAAACTTCTAAACTCTTTCTTCTTCTTATATTTTCTCTCCTAAATGAATATAATGAGATTAAATTTTGAGAACATGTCACTAAAATATCATTATTATCTATCCTAGTAGATCCCAATTGAAATCTCCTACAACTTGGAAGAATTATGTCATTATATGATAATGAAGCTCCTTAAATATTCATTGAAGCTCTACAAAGAGAGTATATATTCTAAAATTTTGATATAAAATCATAGTATCTATATCCAAATATATCCAATTCATTATTAACTAGTATGACGAAGGTTTTAGCGTCTTTTCCTTTATAGGGGTTTTAAAGATGTGTAATGATAATTTTACCTAGCATAATATTACCCTATTAATTACTAGAGGATCTATCTACACCATCTATAAGAACAAAACTATATTTCACGTCACTTTCGACTTTATTCTATATATTATTCATCTCACCCCTTTCTTGAACAATATCAATCTCTTTGTGTTGAGAATTCCTCACAGTCTCCCCTTTGTAGAACCTTACAATATGTCAACATTTTTTATAATTATTGTTGATGATATTACATTGTGGAGAAAGGCCAAGGAATCCCAAAAGGCCAAAAGGCCGATCGACGAAGGTGGCTGACATCACCCCTACCGATTGTCTATATAAGGCAGTGAGTTACTTTTTTGTCTCACTTATTTTCTGCCTACGGTCATATTTTTTCAGAGCCTCTACATGCACATATTTCCAGTCTTCAATTTCTCAGCTCTTCTTGTCTACTTTCTGGTCTCTTGTCCTTCGGTGTGTTAGAGGTTGGTATCTTTGTCCTCCCTTTGACTTTTCTCATTGGTGGTTTTGGTTTGGCTTCTTTTCTTTTGGTTAGCATGTTTTGTCGCTAGGGTTTGTTCATGTGTGTCTTGTCTTGTCCTACTTCAAGCTCATAAGATTGTCCCCTTGGAGCCCTTAGCCTCGAGTTCATAGTCAAACTCACTTTAGGGCTCATTTTCAAGCTCTAGCCCCAAACCCTTGTTTTTTTTTACCACTCGGCCCTAAACTTTCATACTTTTCTAGTCTGAAAATTAGAGAGGAATATTCCTTCAGGGAAATGGCTAAGTCCTCTTGGAATTTAAGAGGTTTTGCACCTAGAAAACTTCACACCTCTAATTTTTTGAAGTTTGAATATTTCACACCTTCGATTTGTCAAGCCCAAAAGTCTGGCTGGGTCCCCTTTTTCAACATTTTGGTCTTTCATGGTTTCAGAGGTATTGTACCCTCAAAGGTCCGAAAAGCCAAAATTGGTTTCCATATTTTTTTAACTTGGGTTGTTTAGTTATTTCTATCTCATTTTTATGAGAGTTTCTTCCATGATTTGTGTAGTTTTATGATCACTAATTTTTGCCCCTTGGCTCTTTGCAGAAATGGTAGAGAAGGTCAACTCAACAACTATGAGGTATTAGTTCAAAGGATATCATGCACCCTCCAAAGTAGGGAACTTACATGCTAAGATCACAAATATTGACATTGGGAATGTCAGTTAGAATGATTACCTGGTGAAATGTGCACAACTAGAGAGAAGGTCTGAGGACTGCACTTCATTAGTGTATTATTGTTTGGTGAATGTAGAAGCACACCCAGTTTCCATCCTTTCCTCAGACCTGATCACCACTCTAGCAAACCATTACATACCAAACAAGAGAATCGTCAAGAACAACATGAGTGAAGTAGTTCTGGATCTCTAAACAGACAATATTGAAGATGTCTTCTACCTACCCAAGGGGATAGAAAAGTTTTACCGCTTCTCCATTGGCAAGGGAATGGACATTTACAACAAAGATGTCTCATTATCCTATGAGATTGTACATAGAGTACCTCATACAACCTCTACCCAAAACTTAATTGGAAAAGATAGACATGAGGAGAAGGTACATGAAAGAAGACAACCAGGAAACCATCACCATGATCAGTCAGGTGTATGGACTTCCAAAGTTAGTATAATTGGAACCCTCGATGGTCCTACTCATTCAAAAGATAAAAGAGAGACAAGCAAGGTTTCACTGAGCCACTAGCCTCATCGAAAACTTGGATCATCAATTGATCATAGTAAAAAATGATCCTCACTTCTACATGACATCTTATGTTGTGTACCTATTGGCTGCAAGGGCGGTGTACCTAGGATTGGTGAAGGTTGGTGCTATGGATGATTAGAATGTATGGCCATTCATAATATACCCATAACTGGTTCAAAAGGAGTGCTACACACATGACAGTCCTAAATTATGCATCTTCAATGATGGTTTTGTGTTCGCTATCATATGCTCCATAGAAGGAGACTATGCCAAAAGGATGTCAACAAAAGTTGTTGTGAAGGTGAAGGCCCTTGGGGCATTTTATATTTAGTTCAAAACTTTTACATACATACAAGCCGTAGGAAGAACCCTAGCTCCTAAGAAGCTCCCAAGATATCCATCAAATAGGGTAATCTTATTGGAGATGGCCTGACAACTATCAGATACCCATGAACATATCTGGCACAAGAAGAAGCATTATTGGGATTTCCCAATTTCCATAGGGCCCCACTATGTACAAGACATGAAGATAGGTAAGTCACTAGTGTTTGAATGGGATGAATTCCCACTGGAGAGTTACAACCTCATAAGGACCCAATTTGATCCAATTGGTACATATAGTCACATAATGGGAAGGCATTATGTACATGAGCCCCATATTGAGGACCATTGGGTAAACTACCTTGATGACTATGAGGTCAAAATTTGTGACTACTCCCAGATGAGATTGGAACTGGCACAGACTAATCTACTATGAAGGGTACCCAAAAAGGTGAAGGAAGCTGACTCTAAGGATGTCTTGGATCCTATTTATAATTTTTATAAGGTATACACTAGGGCATGAAAATGATGACATCAACTCCAAGGAAAGACATGTCATCAAGGTGACTAAGGCATGGATCACCCATCCATTTCCTATGGATCCCATGCCAATGAAACAACAACCAGCTCAACCCTCCAAGGAAAAAAAGAAGAAAGGGGAGAATTTTTTGATGCCACAGTTCAAAGAGGTTGTGTCAAAGAAGCCAAAAATAGTGTATAGACATGAACACCCTATGACATATGGCTTGGCTACCCACTCAAAGAAGCCCAAAACTAGAATGAATGGAATCATAGCACCTCTAGATGCTCCTTCTTCTATTGGTCCTAAACCTCTGAGAGCACCAAAGAAGGCACCCAAATTCAAGGTAACTGGACCCAGGTTGGCTTGGGTGATAAAAGGGCATGTGTACAAGAGGAAGAAAGACTGAACACCCACCCACATAGACACCCTCTTAGAGGAAGAAGAAGATGAGGAGGATTAAGTTCCCCTTAGTAGAAGAACCTGGTCTATGAGATTCTTAAAGAGAAGGAGAGTATAGGATGAAGATCAACAAGAAGATGTCGAAGGAGGAACCTAAGGAGAGTTGATAAATCTGGATGCTCTGGGAGATGATGAATTTGAAATCTTTGATTTTGAAGGACTTCATGGTTTCAAAGAATCTAAGCAAACGGCTCCAACTATAAGATATCCCTTTTCTTTTGATTCCCTCCCTACACAGTTCACTAGTCCTCTTGGCAATGTGGGAGAGGAAGTTCTATGAGACTCTCAGGAATTAATTGAGAAGGTTGTAGCTAAAATTCAAAAGGAGATGACAGAGTTGAGAAGAGATTATTTTGTAGGTCTCACCTTTGAGGAAGATATTATAGCACAAACTTCCCTGGCTTCACATTCCATTCCAACTCTACCTCCATCGGTGCATCAAACTCCAGCTCCTTCTCTGTGTCCAACACCATTTACCACACCACTTCCACCTCCAGTTCAAACTACTCCATTTCCACCACAACCTCCACCCATTCATTTTTCTATGCAAATTCTGCTACCTCCACCAATTCCTTCACCCACTCCCCCTCTTTCTCCTAGTCATCCCATGCAAAATCTTCCTTCTCAAGCTCCTAATCCACCACTTGTTCAAACTAAAACAATGTCACAAGGGCCTCAGGAGCCAAAGAAAGAAACAAAGGTGATTGGTGAGGTTTCGTTAGAAGAACAAGGTGGATCAGAGAAATAGGTTGGAGAGGAAGAACAAATAATTATGGAAGAGGAGGAGAACACATCAGAAGAACTAGAAATAGAAGGAGGAGAGGAGGAGATGTAAGATTTTATGAAAAACAAATCTATTAAGCCCAATAAACCTGCATGCAAAAACCTATCACAAGGAAGAAATCTGTAGGAAACAAACAATGGTTTTTCTTTGACAATATGAAAGTTTATTATCAGCCAAAAGAATGAATGCAAATATACAATGGATCAATCCTTATGGAAGGAGATCAAAAAACCTAGAAAGGGAAACTCTAATAGGTAAATAGGCATTTAGTAATTAGATTTAGTTATTAAATGACTTATGCAAGTACATAAAGGGAAATCTTAAGAAGTAGTAAAGTTAATTTAATCAATGTAATTAAATTAATTTATTACTCTAGCACCCCTCCTTAAGATGAGCAAAAATACAGCTACAAATAATGCAAGAAAGAAGCAAAGGAACTACAATGCTGAATATAAATTTGGGTCCTGGCAACATGGCCTGATGAGGTACCAATCACAACTAAATCTCTATGAAAAAGAGAAATAGGGAAAACCACATGGGAAAAACCCTCCTCGAAAAAGAGATAGAAAGATGTGAAAAGCAGAAAAAATAAAGGAAGGTAGGCCTCAATGAGACCCCCCAAGGACAACTTCATTCACCCAAAGCATAGAATGAAGCCAAAGATACCATGGGGATGCAAAAGGCTTAGTGAAGATGTTAGCAACCTGCTCCAAAGTGGGAACATACTCCAAGCTGAGAGAACCATCCTAAATCAGTTGCTTGATAAAATGCACATGGATCTCAATGTGCTTGGTCCATTGATGCTCCACTGGGTTGCATGAAATATGAATGGCACTTTGATTGTCACACCAAACAAGAGTGGGAATATCAGGAGGAAACCCAAACTCTATCATCAATTTTTGAAGCCATAAGACCTCCTCACTAGCTAGCACATCTGTTTGATACTCTACCTCTATAGATGGTAATGAAACAAAAGTCTACTTCTTGCAAGACCATGTGATAGGACCAAAACCAAGATAGAAAACAAAGCTATAAGTAGACTTTCAACCATCTATATCACCACCCCAATCAGCATCTGTGAAACCAAAAATATGAGGATCTCCTGATGTATAGTGAATTCCATATAGATTAGTGCCCCAAATGTACCTCAAAATATGTTTGGAAGCTTGCCAATGAATCGCATGAGGATCATGGGAGAATCAAGAGATAATGCCAACCGCAAAGGAAATGTCAGGATGAGTGTGTGTTGAGTACAAAAAACTACCCACAAGTCTCCTATATAAGGTGGAGTCCACTGAAGGAGTAGAACAAGTGGTAGACAAAATAACACCTGACTAAAAAGGTGCAGGAGAAGGCTTGCAATCAAGCATCCTGAATCTCTGAAGCATATCAAGAGAATACTTCTACTAGTGTATGGAAATCCCATTTGAAGATTGGATAACCTGTAGGCCCAAGAAGTAGTGTAGAAGTCCAAGATATGTCATCTCAAATTGCTCCATCAATGCTCTTTGAACACTTTGAATCATAGAAGATGAGCTACCTATGATGATGAGATCATCAATATACAACACAAGTATCACAAGATCAGCCCCATGATGTTGAATGTACACTATAGGATCAGAATGATAATAGGTGAAGTGTGAGGCTACCAAGAAAGAGTCCATCTTCTCATACCAAGCTTGAGGGGCTTGTTTGAGACCATAAAATGACCTCCGAACTCTACACACAAGAGAAGAGTCCTGCATGAAACCCTGAGGTTGTTCCATATAGATCTCCTCATGTAGATCCCCATGCAAGAATGAACTCTTCACATCCATCTAATACACTATCCAACACTATGAAGCTACAAGAGAAAGTAATAGGCAAATAGAATTCATCTTAGTGATAGGAGAAAAGGTCTGAGAGTAATCAATACCCTCCACCTATGAAAATCCCTTCACAACAAGACGTGCCTTATAATGATCAATAGAACCATCTACATCATACTTGGTATGGTACACCCACTTGCACCAAACTAGGTTTCTTCCTTTCAGAAGAGTACAAAGATCCCAAGTGTAAGACTTCATCAAAGAAGAGTACTCCTCGTCCATAGCCCTATCCCACTCTAGATGTCTTATCACCTCTAAAAACTTCTCAAGATCATCTAAAACAAGATGACTCAAAAGACCAAAACTAGATCACTGAGCACGAGTATGACAAGCATCTAAAGGATCCCCTACCAAAGAACCAACAACACTTACTATATCCAAAGCCCACTTGGGCACTCATAGAATATCTGGTAGAGGAGGGGAAGGTGGATCATCATCTAAATCATCCTTAAAGGATATAGAATCCTAAGGAGGAGAAGGGGAAGTAATAGGCAGTGAGGGAGAAGCTGGTGATGGAGGCTCCATCTAAGGATAGTGCTCATCAAACTAGACATCTCACTGAAACATGACCTCTCTGGAATCAGGATCAAACAACTTGTATGCCTTCATATCATCATAATAGCCAACAAATATCAATGGTTAGATCTTCCTCTCCATGGATTTCCTCTGAGCATCTAGAATAAATGCCCAAGCCTCACTACCAAACACTCAAAATGTAGAAACATCAAGCTTGACATGGGGCCAAGCATCGTCAAGAGTCAAATGTTGTAATGCCTTATGAGGCATCTAATTCTGAATGTAGTTGGCACAATTGAATGCCTCTACCCAAAATGAAGGCTGCATATCTCAAGACTATATCATACAATTGGCCATCTCCCACAATGTTATGTTCTTTCTCTCAGCAACACCATTCTACTGAGGGGTATGGGGAATTGTCAACTGATGCAATATATCCTGCTTAGTGCAAAAATCATGAAAAGACTGATTCACATATTCCCCCTATTCTCAGTGCATATCTACCTGACAAAAAGACCAGACTACTCCAAAAATGTCTTAAAGACTCAAAATGAATCAAAGACATCATACTTGTACTTCAAGAAGTACACCCATGTGCATCTAGAGAAGTCATCAATAAATGTGAGCACATAATGAGCACTAGAAAAAGGAGTGGGAAATGACATGAGATCACTATGTATCAACTCTAATGGTGCCTTAAAACATGAGGATCTACCTATTGGAAAGGGATCTCTATGATGTTCTCCAAGTGCACAACCTCCACAAACACCATCAGTGTAAGAGATCTGAGGAATCCGAATCACTAACTCCTATGTACTCATCTATTGTAGATATCTATAGTTGACATGGACAAAATGTTCATGCCAAAGATTTCTCACTATGTCTGCATGAGCAACAAGAGAAACACCAATGTTATCAGAGCACTCAAAGCCATCAAACTTGTATAAGTGAGAATATGAATTGGCACTCCCAGTAGGAACAACCAAATCAGGATCATGGAGGTCTCTAATAACTACATCATACAATGAGAACTCAACTATCTTATCAGAACCATAATGGAAAATCTGATAGACAAATAGGAGGTTCATAGAAATGGTAGGAACCAAAAGAACATCCTATAGAGAGCCACCATCCAATGAAATAGTACCAGAACTTGTAACTAAAAGTTGTGTTGAGTCACCAACTACAATCTATGTAGTAGCATTCTAAGCAAGTGAGGTAACCAAACTAGGTGTGTGTGTGTGTCATATGGTGCAAATCACTTGAATCAATGATCCAAGTAGTAGTGGAAGATAATGCTCATGTAGAAATATCATGGCCTTTCATTGTGGGAGTAGGTGAAGGCTATGGAGAAGCAATACTATACTACTGCAAGGCTTCCTCTAGAGCCTCAAGACATTTCCAACACCTAGAAACTAGATGCCCTTCCTTGCCACAAAAACTACAAGGTTCACCTGTGAACTTCTTAGTCTTGAAGGAAGACTCACCAGACTTAGAATATTTACCCTTAGGGGTGGATTTCTTAAACTCTATTTTCTGAGGCCACTTGGAGGAATGCTCACTACAAACTACATCTATTTTGGGCTTTTGCTTCTACTTTTGTGTCCCCTTAGAATTTTGAGCAACCAAAGCTTGGTTCTTAGTCCTAGATAAAGAATCCAACTATGTTAGCTTGGATTTCTCTCTAGTTAACTGATCACATAAAACCTCAAAAGTGGGCATTTGGAATCTCTAACCTAATGCATCCATGGTAGAGTAGAAGGTGGAGGAGAAAATCTGAAAGTTTCCCCAAAGCTTTGATAGAATGAGGTAGATACACTCTGTGTTAGTCTTATCCTTTTCACATCCCTATAATAAAGACCTCTACTGCTTGAACTTCATTAGGTAGTCCTCAATGGATGGAAAATAATTTGGTATAAGAGAGGTAAGCTCTGCCTAAATTTGAAGTGCTCTAAACTCATTCACTGTACCAAACAAGGTGTTAAGCTTGGTCCACATAGCTAGAGGGGTATTGTACCCATCAAGATGAAATTGTAGACTATCTATTTCATGTAAATAAATCAACCCCATTGCCTCATCCATCTTGTTTCTATGCTGTATGACCTCAAAAGGCCTCTGTAAAATTGGTTGCACTGTGTCTAAACAAGACCATAACCCTTTTGATCGGAGAAGTCATGTCATCAGGGATTTCCATGTGTGATAGTGATGAGGGGTTAGAAGTTCTAGACAAGAAGAGGTCTCGACCATGTTTTTTTAGAAAGGGTTTTGTTTTGATATAATTTCAAGTTTACTAAAGTAAATTACAGAAAAACAAGAAATAAAATACCCCCCACAATTTAATAAATTGAACCCTAGAAGCTGGAAAATATTGCTTACAAAGAGACAGAAAAAAAATCTTTAAATGGGTATCATGTGTACCTTTGAAATTTTTTGATGAAAATATCCATAAATTTGGATAGCAATCATAGGCAAAAAAGCTTGCAATTCAAAGTACGGTGCCTGTGAGGGTTTGAAGTTCTACCTTTTCAGATCTGCCAACGCAGATGTGAGCTCATGCCCGGTAGTTAGAGGAATAAGGTGCAGGTCTGGTAAGTGACACCAAGGACACCACTTTAAATGGTGCTGGGAAGGACACCAAAAAAAATGCCCTTTAACATGCATGCACCTATGAAAACCAGATCTAAAAACTATAACCAAAACCTCTCAAATTAGCCGAAAAATCCCAAATTTCTTCTATCAAACCCTTGCTCCTTTTTTTCTTCAAACATGAACAAGCTAAAGTAGATCCAACTCTAATACCATGTAAGATTTGATGAAAAAAAATCTATTAAGCCCAAGAAACCTACATGCAAAAACCTGTCACAAGGAAAAAATCTATAGGAAACAAACAAGAATTTTTCTCTAACAATATGAAAGTTTATTATCAGCCAAAAGAATGAATGAAAATATACAATGGATCAATCCTTATAGAAGGAGATTGAAAAACCTAAAGGGAAACCCTAATAGGTAAATAGGCATTTAATAATTAGATTTAATTATTAAATGACTAATGCAAGTGCATAAAGGGAAATCTTAAGAAGTAGTAAAGTTAATTTAATCAATTTAATTAAATTAATTCTTTACTCTAACAGGAGAGTCATGAGGAAATGGAGATAGAGTTCTTGGCTACTACCTTAAGTCTAGTTTCCCCTTATGAGCCCCTTAATTCCTTTACAAATCCCTCTTGGTTCACCAAGGAAATTTAGCCAAGAACAAGGGTGTATACTAATGATGATATATATATGGTCGCATTGGGGTGAGCATTCCATCAAGTAGGATCTAGTACCTAAGCAAGGACCCTTTCATATGTAACACAAGATCAAGTGGGAAGGTGGAAGGCTCAGGTGGTTGTCCCTACGATGAGTATCAATATGTGTAAAGTCACCCCAAAGGATTATGTGTTGGAGGAAGTAGATATGGGAGAGATGACTAGTGAAGCGAGGAAAACTTTGGCTACCCTTAGGTTGAAGCATTCTCTAGGATTCATGGACAAGGATGAAGAGAAGATAAAAGTATTGATGGAACATAATGAGGCAATGAAGAATTTTATCCTCAAGATAGCGGGTCCCATTGACCCTATTAACCCTGAGGCCTCATTATAGGCTATTTTGGAGAAAAGGGGTGATGTAAGTAGACCAACAGATATCCTGCATTCTTTTGTTTAGCCATGTGCAGATTGGAAGGAAACTTTTGAAGAGTTTTCCGAGGTGGCTCTCAAGAAGATTTTAAGGCCTTTTAGAAGTATTCTTGAAGGAATCACATTTTTGGTTGAAATTATGGGTGAGAAGGATGGTATGGAGGAGAAGATCTTGAAGTGGCAGAAGGCACTAGAAGATATCATGGTAATAAGGAAGTAGAGCTTCCAAGTTTTGGTCAAAGTATATGAAGGATAAAAACTAGATAATTTTGAGGAGTGGATCCAAGATATCACTAGCGCTTTGACTATTTTTGAAAAGGTGCTGAAGAGAATGAATAAAAAGAGAGATAAAGGTTTTCTTTTTGTGGGGGAAATGCATAAGTTTTTCGAAGGGTTGGACCTATATTTATATGAAGAAGATGATGAGAAAATAATGCATCCTGTAAATGTCATCATAAATTAGTATTTGGATATCTTTAGTGGAGTTAGTACAAAAGAAGATCTTCTACAGATGTTCTATCAGAAGGAAGAAATTTAGAAGATGCTATCTCTGGAAGAGGAAGTAAAGGGGTTTGCACTTGAATTGCTCACCTTCCAGGAGAAACAACAAGAACTCCTTAAAGTGTTCCAAATGGTTGACTTCAAGGAAGTGCAAGAGATTGTGGATAGGTTCTGCAAAGCTCACCCATAATTCCTTCCAATTCGATAAACATTAAGTGTGGAATCAGCCAAATTTTGTATAGAGAAGAAACATTTTTCCACACTTAGGCATTTTTGAAGGCCTTGATTTTTGGCATTTCAGCCCTAGAGGATTTTTCAGCCTCCAAAAGTCTGAAACTTGGAGGAGTCACCTCTACACTTAGTTGAATTTTGGACTTCATTTTTTGGGGTAATGATCAGGATTCAAAATTTCTAGGCATGACTGCTGTTTAACTTCAGTCTTCTCCAACTTGTTTTTTTAGTTAGAAAGATCATGTCAAGAGGGTCATTTCTACATGATTTGAGGGCATCTTCTAGTTGAGTCCATGTGGGAGAGCCATAATGGACAATAAAGGGAAGGATCATAAAGTTTTATGAAGAACATGCATGAGTTCTAGTTTTGTTTTTGAGTTATTTTATGCATGATTTGCTCTAGATTTGTAATAAACGAGGTTTAATTCCATGCTAGAGTACTTTTAACTTTTTTAGGGATAGTTTCCTTCATGTAATCTTTAGTTTAGATTTATTTTTGAGATTTAGATGCAGCCAAAATCCTAGCTGTGAAATTGAGAGCACAACTCTATAAATGGTATGAAATTTATGTAACAAAGGTTGGATCTTATTGCAATACAATACATACAATTGGTGCTTCAAACATAGTGTGATTATTCTGCTACCTTTGCAAAATTTATCAATGTCTGAATTTCTCATTTGTTTATTTCAAAGAACCAGTTGATTGTGTGGTGATTCAGATCTGTGATTCTTTTAGTTCGGTGTTTACCTCTACTACATTGCTTTGTGTGATGAATTATTGAGAAGATCTCTCTTTTTTCAGTGCTTTGAAGATAAAATTGTCTCACGTGTGTGCACATCTATAGAAGCTTTGTGATATGATGAGTTTTGACTTATTATACATCTGTATTTATTTCCATTGATGATTGCATCTATCTAGCTGGGATTGTGATTTTGATCATATCTTTGTTTTATGGGTTTTCCTCATCTTCTTGGTATTTTAATTCTCAAAGTAACGTAATATTGGTTTATGTCCATTAGTTTCTTTTAGCATATTTCCTTTGAATTCTCATTACCTTGCCTCTTACTTTCTTTTCAAATTAGTCATAGTAGATTAATTATGATGCAGGAGCATTCTGGGTGTAAGAGCAATCTTGCATCACCCAAAAAAATATTTCTATTTTTTTTTATATTCAATAAGGGTTATTTTGTGTAGAGCTGCTATTTATGGAAAGTTACTATTTTTGGTAATTTTTGTATGTTCTCAGAATGATCTGATTTCTTTCTTGGAGGTTCATTTTGGTCATATAAGTCTGCCAGTAAAGTTTCATTTCCAGATCAAGTGTATATTGGAAGATATTGAAGATTTTGGGTATTGGTAGTAGGGTACAGAAACTTTGAACTCAGTTTTGAAGGCTTTAGAGGCCCCAGATGAGGTCAAAAATTTGGGTGACAGGCACTTGCACAGGTCAAGCCTATAGAGCGCTTTGTGGCATTTTTGAAATGGGGTTATAATAGCCAATCGGGTCAACTGGTGATGACTTATGGTCTTCGAAAGTTGGACCACCTGAAATGGCGAAAAATAATTTTCTTCAAAATTTTTGTTCGGGTTTCAAAGGTTATCTTGAGCCGACTATGATGTAATAAAATGTAAAATAAAATAATTCTAAGTTTGGTTGGTCTTATTGGCTAAAATTCTGGAACCTTCCCAGGTGGTGGAAAATTGCCTATATAAGGAAGACTGTATTATTGTCTTAGGCAGTTCAGAATAGTTCTGGGTAGTAGATCTAGGTAATACTTCGAGGCTTTGTCCTATAGAATATTGTAAGGGAATGCCCATGTGGCTTTGCATATTATAATTCTGAAAGTTTGTAATTCCACATTTGTTGAGATAATAAGAAGCCAATTTTCTGTTCTTGCATATTGTTGTTGTTTCTCTATTTCTGTTATGTGTTTGTGGTATTAAGGGGAGCACCCTTCACCAAGTGGTATCAGAGCAGGAGTTCCTGAGTGTGTAAATAGATCATCGACTATGAGGTAGTTTGCACCAGGACCATGGTTAGGGTTTCAGCGCGCATCACAAAAATGCCTCCATGAAGGGAACGTGGCAGAAGAGCTGGTGTTGTAACACCTGAGGTTAGGGCACTGCAAAAACAAGTGCGAGCATTGCAAGAAGAGATTCATAGAGGAATGAATCTTAATGTCAGAGATGAAAGCGAGGATGAAGCTGAAGAAGAATATCAAGAAGGAGAAGTTGAAATTGTGAACCAGGAGGAAGAAAGACTTTTTCGGGCCATTTCTAAGATTAGGAAAAGACCTAAGATTGAGGTTCCTACATTTTCTAGAAATCTTAACCCAAAAGAATTGATCGACTGGATCAATGAATGTGAGGAATATTTTGAGTATGAAGATGTTGAGGATCCTGATAGGGTCAAATTTGCGAAGGCCAGACTGAAAGGTCATGCGAAGATATGGTGGCAAGAGATTCAGTTGGAGTGAAATCAAAGGGGAAAGGAGAAAATCATGAGATGGGATCGGATGGTCGATAAATTGAAGTGACAATTCATTCCTGTTGATTATGAGCTTGACCTACTGAAGAAAATGTAGAGTTTGAAGCAAGCAGGAAGATCTGTTCAGGAGTATACAGAGGAGTTCTATCGACTTCTCATCAGAACAGGCCATGCAGAAGCTGATAAGGATAAAGTTGCCCGATACCTTAATGGGTTAAGGCCAAGCATTCAGGTGGAGCTGAATCTGGTTTGAATGAACAGTATTGAAGAGGCATACCAGTTTGCCCTAAAAGTAGAGGAAAAGCTGAACAAGAAGTTTGAGAGCAGACAAAATGGAAGAGGTCACGATGGATGATCTAGTGGACGGTCATATGGTGGCCAAAATAAAGATCCAAAAAAGAAGGATGAGGCCAGTAGCAGTCAAAATCAGTGAGGAAATAATTCCAATCGCTTCCAAGATCAGAATAATAGAGATCAGAGAGGAAGAGGAAGAGGAGAAGGATCTGGAAGAGGTGGCTTCCGTGGAACATGTTTTCACTATGGAGAAGAAGGTCATAGGGCATTTGAATGTCCTCAGCACCAAGGTAGAATAGACAGGAGAAATGAAGGCTAGGCCAGAGTTGTACATGTAGATGAAGATGCCAGATCATCAAATTCTAAAGATGCTGAAAGAGGAGAAACGTTGATTAACAGAAGAGTCCTGTTGAGTGGTGAGAATGAACCTAAGCAAAGGAGGAGCCTGTTTCGCACCAGGTGCAAGTGTGAAGGTAAATGTTGTGATGTGATTATTGATAGTGGAAGCACTGACAATTTAGTGTCAGAAGAGATGGTGACAATGTTGAAGCTCAAGAGACAGAAACACCCACATCCATATTAGATTGCCTGGGTACAGGATGACCACAAAGTCATGGTCAATGAACAATGCCTGGTGAAGTTCAAGATTGGTAGATACCAAGATGAGGTATTGTGTGATATCATATCTATGGATGCATGTCATATGTTGTTGGGTAGACCATGGCACATTGACAGATGTGTTGTACATGATGGTCATGTGAATACCTATTCCCTAACAAAGGATGGAGTGCGACATAAGCTAAAACCATTGAAGGAGACTAAAGAAAAGGTATGTGGTAATGCAAGGATAACTTTTGTTGATGGAAGAAATTTTCTAGATGGTTTGAGGCATGAGCATGTATGTTTTTCTTTAATTCCAAAAGCTGGTAAAGAGGAAGTAGAAGATGTTCCTATACAAGTTGCAGGTTTGTTGAATGAGTTTCAGGATATTATATTCAATAACGTGCCTGATGGATTACCACCAGTCAGGAAGATCAGTCATTAGATGGACTTGATCCCAGGAGTGAGTTTGCCGAATAAGGTAGCACACAGAATGACACCTGCAGAAAGTGAGGAGTTGAACAGACAAGTACATGAACTGTTACAGAAAGGATTGATCTGTGAGAGTCTGAGTTCCTATGTTGTACCAGTGGTATTAGCACCAAAGAAGAATGGAGAATGGAGGATGTGTATAGATTCTAGGGCAATAAACAAGATCATAATCAAGTACAAGTTTCCATTGCCATGAATGGATGATATTATGGACTGTTTGAGTGGAGCTGTGTATTTCTCAAAGAAAGATCTGAAGAGTGGATATTATCAGATTCAGATCAGAGAAGGAGATGAATGGAAGACTACCTTCAAGACAAAGGAAGGACTATATGAGTGGTTAGTCATGCCTTTTGGGCTAACCAATGCATCGATCACTTTCATGCATCTCATGAACGAGGTTCTGAAAGAATTTCTGGGTAAGTTTGTCATTGTTTACCTAGATGATATTTTGATCTTTAGTAAGACATTGGATGAGCATATGATGCATATTCGTATGGTATTTGAGAAGTTGAGAGAAGAGAAATTTTTGATTAATTTGAAGAAGTGCAGTTTTGTGAAGAAAGAGTTGGTGTATTTGGGGTTTGTAGTTTCAGGAGAAGGTCTAAAAATGGACCTAGAGAAGGTACAGGCTATCCTTGAATGGCCTACTCCAAGGAGTGCAACTGAGGTAAGATCTTTTCTTGGTCTAGCTAGCTTTTACAGAAATTTTATCAAAAATTTTAGCAGTATTTGTGGACCCTTGACTGAAACAATGAGAGGGGATAGAAAACAGTTTAAGTGGACTAATGGGGCAGAAAAGAGTTTTCAATTGTTGAAACAAAAAGTTACAGAACAACCTATTTTAGCACTTCCAAATTTTAATAAGGTGTTTCAAGTAGATTGTGATGGTACTGCAATAGGAGCTATTATGAGCCAAGAAGGTAAACCTGTTGCTTATTTCAGTGAGAAGTTAAATGATGTCAAGAGGAAATATTCTATTTATGATCAGGAATTTTATGCTATAGTTCAGACATTAAAGAAGTGGAGACATTATCTACTTCCTAAGGAGTTTGTTTTGTATACTGATCATCAAGATTTTCAATATTTGAATAGTCAAGGAAAATTGAATCAAAGGCATTTGAAATGGGTTGAGTGTTTGCAGAGTTATACATTTGTTTTAAAACACAGCAGTGGAAAGTCTAATAGGGTTACAGATGCTCTTAGCAGAAGGCAACTATTGCTGACAAAAATGCAGATTGAAGTGGTTGGGTTCAAGGAACTCAAGAATTTGTATCCAGGGGATCGTAATTTTGGTGAAGCTTGGAAAGCTTGTACAGAACCTGTTACTCTAGACAGGATGAAATGGTTGGATTTCATCATCCAGGATGATATGCTATTCAGAGGGAGTCAGTTGTGCATTCCATGAAGTTCTATGAGGGAGAATCTCATCAAGGAGAAGCATAGCGGAGGATTGGCTGGACATTTTGGTCGTGATAAAACCCTTGGTTTGGTTAGTGAGAATTATTATTGGCCACAGTTGCAGTAAGATGTGAAGAAGTTTGTACAGAGTTGCAGAGTATGTTAGATGGCGAAAGGAGTGAAGTAGAATACAAGGTTGTATCAGCCATTACCCGTACCAAAGAAGCCTTGGGAGGATATCAGCATGGACTTTGTTCTTGGTTTACCGAGGACTTAATGGGGTCATGATTCAATTTTTGTGGTGGTTGCCATATTTTCAAAGATGGCACATTTCATTCCCTGCAAGAAGACTAATGATGTTGTTCATGTAGCAGAATTGTTTTTCAGAGAAGTAGTGAGACTTCATGGTTTGCCAAAGACCATAGTTTCAAATCGGGACACTAAGTTTGTTGGATATTTCTGGCGTACATTGTGGAAGAAGTTGAAGATAGATTTGAAGTTCGGTTCATCACATCATCCACAGACTGATGGACAGACAGAGGTGGTGAATAGGAGTTTGGGAAATTTGCTGAGATGTTTGGTTGGAGATAAGCCAACAGGATGGGATTTGATTTTACCACAGGAGGAATTTGCATACAATAATTCTATCAACAGGAGCACTGGTAAATCACCATTCCAGATTGTATATGGAAGTAGTCCAAGAAATGCATCTGAATTGAGGAAGATAGATAAAGAAGAAATAAGTAGTGCTGAAGCTGAGGATTTTGCAGAACACTTGAAGAACATCCATGGGGAGGTGAGGAAGCATATTACCAAGATGAATGCACAGTATAAGACTAAGGCAGATGAGAAAAGGAGGTATAAGGAATTTTAGGTTGGTGATGAAGTCATGGTTCATTTGCGGAAGGAGTAGTTTCCAGTTGGTACATATAACAAGCTGAAAATGAAGAAGTTTGGACCATGTAGGATACTGAAGAAACATGATTCAAAAAATGCATATGAGGTAGAATTGCCTACTGAGCTAAATATTTCACTAGTGTTTAACATTTTAGATCTGACAGAGTATCATGAAGGAGGTGTTGAAGATGAGATCACAACAGCACAGTGGAGTTTTCCAGCAACTAGTTCAGACACTAAGGAGATCGAAGATATACTAGACAGTCATGTTGGCAGAAGCACAAGGAACAGGACATATGAAGAATATCTGGTCAAGTGGAAAGGATGACCTATTGAAGATTCATCATGGCTGACAAAGGAGGAGGTTAGCCGTCTTGGTTTTCCTTTGCACACCTGAGTTGTGATAGGGTCACTTCTCAAATTACCCTCGGTGTCTAATGCAGGAGCATCCTGGGTGTAAGAGCAATCTTGCATCACCCAAAAAAGTATTTCTATTTTTTTTTTAATTCAGTAAGGGCTATTTTGTGCAAAGCTGCTATTTATGGAAAGTTACTATTTTTGGTAATTTTTATATGTGCTCAGAATGATCTGATTTCTTTCTTGGAGGTTCATTTTGGTCATATAAGTCTGCCAGTAAAGTTTCATTGCCAAATCAAGTGTATATTGGAAGATATTAAAGATTTTCAGTATTAGCAACAGGGTACAGAAACTTTGAACTCAATTTTGAAGGCTTTAGAGGCCCCAGATGAGGTCAAAAATTTGGGTGACTATGATGTAATAAAATGTAAATTAAAATAATTCTAAGTTTGGTTGGTCTTATTGGCTAAAATTCTGGAACCTTCCTAGGCGGTGGAAAATTGCCTATATAAGGAAGGTTGTATTGTTGTCTTAGGCAGTTCAAAATAGTTCTGGGTAGTATATCTGGGTAATAGTTCAAGGCTTTGTCCTACAGAATATTGTAAGGGAATGCCCATGTGGCTTTGCATATTGTAATTTTGAAAGTTTGTAATTCCACATTTGTGGAGATAATAAGAAGCCAATTTTCTGTTCTTGCATATTGTTGTTGTTTCTCTAATTTTGTTATGTGTTTGTGGTATTAAGGGGAGCACCCTTCACCAAATTACATTAACATTGTTTTCCATTTAAAAATCTAAAAATCCAAAAAGAGAAATATTGTTGTGTTTCAAAGTTTGTTTCACAATGCTTCGAGATACGAACCAGAAAAGGCGTCATCATGAATAGATTCACATTTATCCTAAATTGAGCTATCCGAGCAGTTGAGACCCAACCCAGAAGGAACCTTGAGATTGATTCACATCACTCTTCCAAGAGGGGAATTTTCTTATGGAAATTCCTAGCCGTTCTCTCCTAAAAAATGACACTCAATAGGTAGGATCTTTCTTCTTAGACTCATTTTCTCTATCATCCTTCATCTCCATACCCTTTTCTTCATCAAAATGTTTCATAAGGTTAACAGGGGTTTTAGTTTTTCTTTGAGAGCCCCAATGGATTTTTATCTCACCCTCATCTAACCCATCAGTCTCCTCTTTCCTTTTTCTTTGAATAATCCTTAATGACATGCTTAGGGGTCCTAGCTTTGCAATAATCAACAATGAGTAAGATAATCCCTTCATGCAAAATAATCCTTTTGGTCTCTTTTTTGCATTCAACCAGGCTATTATTCAAATATTTGAGAAGAAAATATTGGAAAGAAACCCTATCCTTGTCATGAAATTGGTTTAAGAGAAAAAAAAATGATACCTATGGACCTTGGTGTATCTCCCATCCATGGTAAAATAGGCCATAATATAGATGAGGGTTTTCTTCTAGAAGGGTTTAATTTTCTCAATGTTGTAATAATCACCTGTCTTGATTATAAACTACTCCCCTTCCTCTATCTTAGGGAATTTACATAATATTATGTTGGATATCTTTCTCTCTTTAAAGAACTCCCTCCCACAACTAGAAATACTAGTAATTTTAGAAATGAAATTGACTTTAATCTCCACATTAACCCATAGAGAATAATAGAGGGACCTTTCCAAGCTTTAGAAAAATCATTAGTTATCTCTTTGTCAAATCCATGAAGGCATTCAAGATAAAAAGTGATGCCACCTTTCCAAAGGAACTACCATACCTCCTTCTCCTCTTTTGATTCCTTACAAGAGTCGAGCTCATGTCTCTTAGTATCACCTTCCATATTGCAAACAATAGAATACAGGCTCAAATAGCTACTCAAATTTCCACTACAAAAAATAGCCAAAATAGAAACCAATAAAACATGACAATGGGGATAAAAAAAATTATATTTTCATACTTGCTACAAATAGCCATAATGTCATCACAAAAATCATGCTGCTTAGATGTTGATTATCCTTCCCACTTTACTATGCATCACATCACAATTAATGATATCTTTGACATATTTATCATGCTTAAGGACCTCGTGCCAAGTAATAATTTCTTTACTATTAACTACAATGTTGGAAATATGATCAAAAAATTTATTAATTTCTTAGTATGCATGAAATATTGACACCTAATTGAAGGTACAGAGGATGACCTTGGCCTCCTTAATGAAAAAATCAATAGTCCAAGAAGCCTTATTCATGTCGAAAAGACATTGGATAATGTTGTTGGATTCACTCTAGACCCATAGGTTTTGGCATTATAGTTTTTTATCTAATTTGATGACTTGGAGGGCACCCATAGCTTCAAAAACATTACTAGTTTGCACACCTAAAGGGGCGGCCATAGCATTGATGCAATTAAAATACGTATCTCTCACCAACCTGCCACAACTAGCCTATCATAGGTTTCCTTTAGCCATTCCATCAAAATTGGTCTTAAACCATCCCTCCGGAGTAGATACACAAACCAACCCCTTCCTCTTTTTCTCCTTCATTCCCTTGATATTAAAACTACATAAAAAGGAGTTAGGATCAAAACCCTCTCCTTCAAGTTCCTCCTCACCTCCAATAGAGGCAAATTTCTCCTGGATAAGCCTAACAATACTTTTAGAAACTATCACTAGAAGAGCTTCCATGTCCCTAAAGACTCTATTATTGCATCCCTTCCAAAGGTTCTAGCCTATATGGGGAGAAACATGTGACCAAACCATCTTACAAACCTTATTAGAAGTCGGGAAGATCTATTCCATAAAAAAATTATTTATATTCTTGGGGAAAGTCCAAGAAAGGTTCCAGCCTTATAGGAAAAATACCCAAAATTCAAGGGCATAAGAGATCTCAAAGAAAAGGTGTAGGACAAACTCTACATATTTCTCACAAAGGAATCATCTATTACTAATATAGAACACCCTCCTACATAGATTATTAATAGTTAGATATTTTTTCTTCTTGATAATATAGAAGAAAATCTCAACTCTAGGAATAAGAATATTGTTCCACCATGAGGTCCAAAATGGGATCTCCCCAGTAGAGTCATACCTAGCAAACAAACTAGAATAAAGTGTAAATTCCTCACTAGGATGAAGCACCCAAATTAAAGAGTCAATCTGATCGAGTTTTACCAAGCTAGAATTAAAAGAGTGTTGGATCTAGAATAGATTAGGGTCTATCATAGTTAAGTTCATCCCAGAGATATTATTCAAGCAATTAGCCACCATATTTCCAAAGGACAATTTGTGTCTTTGTATGGTATTTTTATCAACCAAAATCTTGTCTAAAGGATTATCTAGCAACCAACAGTCTTCCCAAAATTGGATTTTTCTTCCATTACCCAATTTCCATCTTCTCCTATTCACATCACCTTTGTTTAGTCTCTAAACACAATTCTAGACATAAGATCCATTTATGACATTAGGGGCTTGAAAAAAATCCTCAGTGGAGGGAGCATTGAAGAGGTACCTTCTTTTCCAAATGAGATTTCATTGCCTCTCCTCTTGTATGCACCCTAAAATGGTCGCATAAGCTTTGGGCCCCCATTCAACAATTTGTCAAATCCCTGAATCAATATTTTCAAATATCAACAATATCATTTATATCAATTTCCTTGATCAAATCATAATCAATTCAATTTTTCCTAAGGTTTGGACCTTATTTAATTTAAAAGAGAGAAAATAAAAATCTTATTTAATTAAGAGAACATGCTCTCTTTTAATTAATTAAAGATCTCTTTTAATTAAATAATAAAATCACTTTATCCTAAGCCTTTATTTAATTAAAATGAATTTCCTCCCCTTTTATTTAAATAAAAAATCCCCACTTTTCTTCTTATCCTATGTTGCACAAATAAAGCATTTAATTATTATTTATAAAGAAAAATAAAATAAAAAATAAAAGAAAAGTACTTTTTGTCTCACATGGACATAAAGTAAATGCTCAACATAAAGTAAATGCTTCTAATTTTCTTATTGGAGGATATTTGTGCACAAGGATCAAGCTTCCATTTTTCTCCATCGTTGATTAAGTCTTTTACCTCTTAATCTCGATCATCCATTGATTTTTCATTCTCTATAAAAGAAGAGCTCTCTTCTTCATTTTTCATACACTTGAATTTTATGCTATTGTTATGCTACAGGTTTTCTAAGTCATCTTGAAGCTTTTGGAGACATTCTTGCATCAAGTTTTGAAGATTTGGAGCATCATTAGCATTCAGCTTGCATCTACATCATATCCTAGCTTGCATCATAGTTGAATCATCATGGTACCATTTCCTTTCATGTTTTAGATTAATCTCACATAGTTTAATTAGAGGGTTTGTAACTCTTTCATTTCCATTTTCATAGCCTAATTTTCATACTTGCATGCTCATCTTAAATTAATTTTGCATTGCATTGAATTCATTTGGATTTCATTGGAGATATTGGCATTGTTTCCCTTATCTTTGATTTGGAATCTCTCATTGTGTGGTTGACTAGCAAGGTCATGAGTTTATAGCTCTAGCTGAGAGCAATTTTACAAATCTTGCAACTCCATGCATAGAGAGCTATGGATCGATTTGTGAGGACTCATTGTTAAATTTTCTTGCATGTAAGGATTCATAGAAGTGTGAAAATATTTTAGCACACATTTTTGGAACCCACCATGGGGAAACCCACCTCTTGGATGCTGGTTTTGATTATTTTTGGAGCTAACCCTTGTGCAGATTTGTTTGGAGACAAAAAAACCCTACATTTGAAAGATTTGTTCATATCTCCCAAACCGCTTAGTGTTTTGGTCTGAAATTTTTTTGTAGGTTGGTGACATACAAGAGAAGCTCCAAAAAAAAAAAAGAATTTTTAGAGGTGATTTATATTTTTTTATAATTTTTTCTTGATTTTTCATAAAAAATCAATTTTTGGCACAAATCATCATATTTTTCAGAAATTTTTATATTTTTGAAAATTTATTGGAATTCTATAGGGGGTCCATTCACTATTTTTTTAATTTAGAGGTCATATCATAGCTCATTTGGTCAATTTATTAAAATTGATCTATTTTGATAAAATGGGTCTCTAGGGCACAAATGAAGAGATTTTTCTAAAATTTTTACATTTTTAGAAAGCTCTTTATTTTTTGATAGAGGTCTCTTTTCTTCATTTTGGGTTTGGGGTCTGAATTCATGTGGTAAAAATCAAATCTTGTTGAATAGGTCAAATGCAAAAAAAATAAAATTTTGTGATGGGTGTGCACTTATTTTTCATTGTTCATTGCATGATATGAGTTATCATTTGGATTATTTCCTGTTATCATTGCTCCTAAAAATTGATTTTCAGATCTAACTCTAGGGTTTGCATAAGTTGGATATACATTGCATATCTTGTTTGCTTATTTTCTTATCTTGTTCATTTGAAGGTGCTCTTGCTTTCATGGAAAATGCTTAAAACAAAGCATTGGACTTGAGGTACTTTGTTCTATCTCTACAAAATTTGGATTTTTGAATTAAAATTGAACCTCTCATGTGTTTGGCTTGAATGTTTACATGCTTTCATACAACACATTTCAATTGATGCTCTTAATGGAAAATGAATGAACATAGATTTGCTTTCATACAAGTTTGTGTAAGTGAATGCTTGTGTTTAAACCTTAAGTAATTCTTGGTTCCAATATCAAATATCTCATTGAGTGATTGAGGGCATGGATTCATTCCTTGTTTACATAGGGAGTTAAATGCACCACTTTGTGGACTCATTCTATGTTTGCTT
The DNA here is from genome assembly GCA_027943335.1 of Chamaecyparis obtusa. Lineage (NCBI taxonomy): Eukaryota > Viridiplantae > Streptophyta > Pinopsida > Cupressales > Cupressaceae > Chamaecyparis > Chamaecyparis obtusa. The sequence goes on from BSBK01001983.1 coordinate 415,425, forward strand.
GAAAAGTTAAATATTCCATTGATTCAACCATTTGTCATTTGTGAGTAGTATTGATAAGAAACTTTAGATTAATTGTGATTGATCTAGATTGCTATCTTGGGTTATTGGACTCACTAATCCACCGGCCCCTCATTTCTGCCCCATGGTTGCAAGATTAGTGCCACATTAAAGGGGAGGGGTCTACAGGAAATAAATGTTAATTGCTCCACTAGGCAACCCTTTTGTGCTTTTGAAACTCACTTATTTTCTAAGGTGTGGACTCACTTTGAGTTGATGTGAGGAGTTAAATGTTCCACTTTTGGGCTCACTTTGAGTTGATATGAGGAGTTAAATGTTTCACTTTTGGACTCACTTTGAGTTGGTGTGAAGAGTTAAATGTTCCACTTTTGGACTCACTTTGAGTTGGTGTGAAGAGTTAAATGTTCCACTTTTGGACTCACTTTGAGTTTGTGTGAAGGGTTAAGTGTTCCACTTTTTGGACTCACTTCATATTCTCTTAAAGGGCTAAATGTTCCACTTTTGGACTCACTTCACATTCTCTTGAAGGGTTAAATGTTTCACTTTTGTACTCGCTTCACATTATCTTAAAGGGTTAAATGTTCCACTTTTGGACTCACTTCACATACACTTGAAAGGTTAAGTTTTCCACTTTTGGACTCACTTCACATTTACTTGAAGAGTTAAGTGTTCCACCTTTAGTGCTCTAAATACTTTTGATAGTGAATTACTTAGTTTTTATTTCTAGAAGGCCTGCTTGGGGACACACCACCTCAAGGGATGACCTTAACTCCTATGTTCTAGTAGAGTATAAATATCGAGAGGTGAATCCAAAGACACCTCTTTTGGGAATTGAGTTTGATATCACTCTTGGCTAAGCCTCAAAGAAATTTATACCTTTGAGAAGTGAAGGAGGAGATTTGGGTTACTGTCTCCCCCTGGCTGTGTGATTTTAAATTCTTCTCATCTACAGATTTGGGACTCACGTACCTTGTGTATATTAAGGACTCCTTTTAGAAAGCTATGTATATCCTTGTAGACAACTTGTTAAGGTGTTTTTGTGTTCTATATGCCTACTAAAACATTTTCAAGAACATACACAAGTAGAACCTTTAAGGAGTGGAAGTACTAAGTCACTATCCTTGTTCATGTGCAAGGTTGCTTTGCCCCTTGCTCATTGTTTGAAGACAATTGTTTACTTGAACTCCCTGGTTGTTGTTCTATGTGCTTAATCATTATTGTGAAATCTTTTGAAAGATCTAATTGGAATATTGAAACTGAGTTCCGTCCTACTGTAGTGATTTCTCCTTAGAAGCTTGGTCTTCCTTGGTTAGTCCAGATCTTAGATCCTAGGTGTTGTCATGTTGCTCAATATCTCAATCAATGTTATGGTATCAATTACACAAGATGACTCTTAGTCTTCTTCTTTCTTCTCCATTTCCCATGTTCTTCTAAAGTCTTCTATTCCCATGGGAAATTCTTCTTCTTCTTGATTCCTTTCCTCTTATTATCTAGTCTACCTTCTTCTATTCATCTCTTCTCTTCATTTCTTCCATGCTTGATTCCTCCTCTTCTATAACCATGAATCTTGAATATCTGGTTTTGGAACCTTTATTAAGAATAGATGATCTTGAGCTCATTGATGTATTCAAAAAGTGTTGTTCCTCCAAAATTTTCATGAGTGACGAATTTATGACAAAAATAAAAGAAAAATTGATTAAATCATACACCTTTGCTAGAATCATACTCATGATCTCATCCAAATATTTTTCATCTTCTAAATCTTCTTATCATTCTTCATCTTCTAAATCTTATCATGATTCTTCTAAACACTATTCACATTCTTCATCTTCCAAATCTTATCATGACTTTTCTAAACATTAATCGAATTCCTCATTATCCAAGTCCTCTTTCTACACTAAGTCTTCAATTTCCTCTTCTTCACAATCTCATTCTTCTTCTACTTCTTCAAAGAGTCTTACTTCTCTTCACAAGACATACCATAATGAGCAACGTGATAGTCCTTATGATACCTCTTCCACGAAGAGTGACGCACCCACCTATGATAACTATGATGATGGACAATATAGTGATACCTATGACACCTCTATTCCTAAGAGTCCTAGTCATGTCCTTGTGCTTACTAGAAATGGGTCCTCATATTGGAAAGATCATGATGGTGATCTGTATGTTTTAGATTTTGAAAGAAACTTTGATGAGTTTTGTGAACAATATCTTGACTATAATCCAGCTACTGCTGCTGAGGAATATAAAATGCACCGTGCTGATTTGAAAAGTAAATATTATAAGAATCCTTCCTCTAAGAACATTCATGCTAAAAATAAAGATGACACTCTCAAGCAAGATCATGTGAATGTTGAACCTTTGTCTTGTGATGGTTCCCTTTCATCCCCTAATTCTTCCAATACCCAAACATTTCCTAAAGCTTCTGAATCTTCCAAATCTATCACAAATCCTTCATCCAACAGAAGTCCTAATGCTTTTCATGCAGTTTCCTATAGTTATCCTCAAGGGCTATCTCTTAAAGAAACTCAAGCTAACCTTCACTTGGCCGAAAATACTTTCAATAATCCTGAACTTGAAGAGCCTAAGTATTCATGTGTTATAATGCCTACTTCAGCTAGTTCTTTGACATCTATTCCAAAGTCTTCCATACAACTCCAACCTACTTCCTTGTCCTTAGAAGTGGCTTCATGTCAAGAGGATTCTAAAAATGATAAAGAAAAGAACATAAAGAAAGATCAAGATCAAGAACCCTCCATGTCATCCAATCCTATTCATGATGTCTCTCATTCATTTCATGGTTCTTTCAATCCTTTACACCCTTCCTCATTCATTCGACCATGTCTTAAATCTTCTCCTAAGAAAGATCGAGCTACTACTTACACCGTTGAGCTTATTGATAAACAAAATAACCTTACTACACTTATGCTTTCCAAAGATGATACTTCCATTAAGGTTATTAAAAATGGTTTTGTTATTTTTGATGTTAAGCCTATTGAAAATCAAAAGAAAAATGATACGCTTACGCTATTCAAAGATTCTTGTCAAGATCAAAGTCTTCCATCTTCTTGTTCTACCACTCCATGTTCACTTCCACTTTCTACTCTTCCTAAGTCTTCGCAAACTTTGAATGATCCTGTCAAAGAAGGTGCTCCTATTAAAGATGTGCACAATCCTATTGAAAATCCTAATGCTCATTCTAAAGATGCTGATATCCTTGGTTTTCATATAGATGTTGATGAACTTATTGATTATCCTTTTACATCTTCCACATCTATCCTTGGACCTCCTCCACCAATACTAAGGGCTTCATGTCTTCCTTCCATCTTGGGTCCTTATGTCCCTCCATCTCCTATCTTTCCTCAAGATCAACATAGATGCATACATTTGAATCATTTTCATCCATCCACTCATCTAAACCAGTCGTATCCTCCTTCTTCCACAAGTCCCAAGTCTTTTGGAAGTAACTTGAATGTTCAAAACAAGAAAAAGAAGAAATACAAGAATCCATCAAAAAAAGAAGATCACCATGTCTCCTCTAATCGACATGGAAGCATAAAGTCAAAAGAGATATCTAAGAAGAAAACTACAAGACAAGTATGGGTTCCAAAATCCATCATTGAAGATATTCTCTCTAAATCATCAAAAAGAAATGAAAAGCCTAAGGCTATATGGATTCCAAAGTCTCTTTTGAAAAAGTATCATGTTAAACAACAATTGAAGTTGACATTCAAGCTTCCAACAGCTTCCATTTCATCCCCTTCCAAAAACATTCTTCAATTCCATGTGCCTGAACCATAACCTCTGCTAGACATTCACCATATTCCTTCACGTATTCCTTCATTCACATTTCCTCCATCATCTCGCCACCCTTCAAGGTGTGTGTTGATGTTGATCTTGCCTTCCTTTCCATCTACCCTTTCACAATCCTTCAATTCATTATCCTTCTACCTTCTATCCTTTTTCCTCGTTTGCCTATTTCTCCTATCTTCCAACCTCACTCGCTTTGCATAAAACCTTGTCCTCCATTTTTCTCTTCCATCTCTCTTTCCCTATTAACATCTTTGAGCATATCATTTTAAATCCTTGGCATATCATGGTTTATCCTTTCAAGGAGAATTATCTAAAAATCTTGTCTTCTTCCAAAAAATAAAAAAAATAAAAAATAATTATAAAATTCAAAAAGAAAGAAAAAAATGAAAAAAATTGAAAATGTGCCATGGTGAAAACTTGGAAATAGGTGCCTTGGTAGCAAAAGTAAAGAGAAATAAATTCATCCTATGGTGAAAATCACTCCCTTGTGGCACCTTGGATAAGTACCGTGATGAATACCTAGTAATCAGGCATCATGCGTAGTTCTTCTACATGTTTCATTCATTTCATTCCATCTTTGATCTTGACAATGTTGAACTATACACAAACATTTTGATATCTTGTGAGCTATCTTACGATGATCTTGCTTTCATTCCTTTCATGTTTAGCCTTCATATTCATTTTCCTCCATTCATTCTATCCTTTCGCTATCTTTTTCCCCCTTGGTCTTGATCTAATCAAAAGAGTAAAATACGATGCTATGAAGTCTCTTGACATGTCTACCCTCTTTGGACTACATCCTTTCCTTATTTTACATTACGCTTTTGAGGCTTATCCTATGCTGACCTTTCATTGCTTGTCCAAATGTTCTTTACATGATAATCTTTTTCCTAGCTTGGGTACTCTTGAGGAGTTTGACCTTGAGGATTTCTTCCTTCCATTCACCTTCATTCTCCTTTCCTCCATCTCATTCACCAACTTGCCATCCATCTTGTCCCTCACCTTCCTAGACATTGGGACTACACGATGTGATTTTGCTTAAGGAGTTTGATGCCCATTCTGTCTAGGGGCATCCTTTGTACATATTTTATGATCTTTAAAAAATTCCAAAAAAAATTGATATATGATGCTGAAAAAATACAAAAAAATAAAAAAATGCAAAAATTCAAAAAAATAGAAAAAAGTGCCTTGGTGAAAACTTGGAAACAGGCGCCTTGGTAGCAAAAATACAAAAAAATTGAAAAATCAAAAAAATATCCAAGTGGTGAAAACCTAGAAACAGGGGCTACTTGAGGCCTTTTGCACCCCTATTTGTTAGCATGCGTCCTCGACACTTAGCAACTTTCCATCATGCCTTGACCTTATTTTACTTGGTCTGGAATTGGTCTTTATCTTTGTCTAGGGGGCATAACTGTTAGCATTGGTTCTTTAGGTGTGTTTGTCTCTTGGGACATTTCACAACAAGTTTTTTTCAACACCACCCCAAAATAGTGTTTCTCAACACTACCCTTGCATCGAGTGTTTCTTAACACTTATCAGATGTCTTACCCTACAATCTAGTATGATGCGATATTGCTCATTTGCAGATGTGATACTCAGAGTTTGACTCTATGACCAACACACACGCACTTAAACAATCAACTTGTTGAGATATGTTGACTTTATTTTTCTTTATGTTCTATCTATGAGGATTTCTTTGATGAGTGGTCTATCCCTGAGAAGTTTTCGATGATGCATAGCTAGAAGACTGAGGGTATAAGAACATGTTTTCTTTCTTTATCTGCTTATGGGTATATCTTGTTGATCCTAACTGTCATGATCATTTATGCTGGTCTTACTTGACACTATGGATTGACAAGGTATTATCCTTGACTGTTTTGTGAGTGCATGCTTCTAGTTATCCTGACTTTCATGTGTCTTGATACAAGCATAATCTCGCCATATCAAATTTAGGTGATCTCACTGCATTAGTCAACTGGACCTACATGTCTTTAATGCCTAGGTGAGATTTCCATATTTCTATTTGATAAAGATCATATTCATATCCACATAGTTATGCTAGTGTGCATTGTATGATCTTACGACACTACCAATAATACTCGATGATGATAATTAGATGTCTATAGTCATTGTGACCTTGCAAGTCAACCACTTTTATAGTAGCTTGCATTCTTAGGTTCATCATAGTTTAGTTTTTGCATCTTGCATATGGAGAGAGCTCTCCTTTTTATCATTTACGGACTAGTTGGTCAACTGTGCTCATTTTATGATTCTTTTTTATCATATCTTTCATTTCTAGTCTTTCATATCACATCATTTTCTATCCATTTTCAGACTCAAAATCAAAATTTGAGTCGCGTTTCCAAGTTTTATCATTCTTCTATGTAGTTGACTGACCTTTTGAGGCATGATTCTTTGATCTTTGATGAAATTTCTTCCTTTCCATGTCTTTCAAACTTCTAGTCTTTCATTCACCCCTTTCGCTTCCTCTCTCTGAGGTTTGACTTAATTTTTATCCTATATCTTTCCCAGTCAAACCTAGTCAACCTGGGGCATATCTTCACTATTTGATGGTTATCCTATCATGCTCCATCCTTCGATTATGATTTATTGTGACTTGATCAGGTTCATCAATTTGTTGTTCTCCTCTATTTAATTTTGATTTCAATTCTGAGGGAGCAGTACCTATCAGCTTTAATCTTTGATTCAGCTTTATCATTCAGCTCAGCTTGAGATTCTTATTTTTAGACTTGATTATCACCTAGCAGTGATGGTGGTGATTTTGTCTTTCAATTTTTATCTCCTATTTTCAGACTTGATTATTGCCTAGCAGTGATGGTGATAGTTTTGTCTAAGGCTTGATTTGCACCTAGTAGCGACGGTGTTGGTCTTGTCTTTTAGCTTTTGCTTATTTTTGTCCTGGTGTGTTCCCAAAATGAACACACATCTAGGTTGTTTTATGATCCCAAATTTATCTCACATTTCAATTCTTCTTTGACTGCATGTGTTCCCAGATCGATCACACATTAGTCAAAGAGGGGCAAATGTATGCACCCTAAAATGGTCGCCTAGACTTTGGGCCCCCATTCAACAATTTGTCAAATCCCTGAATCAATATTTTCAAATATCAACAATATCAATTATATCAATTTCCTTGATCAAATCATAATCAATTCAATATTTCTGAAGGTTTGAGCCTTATTTAATTTAAACGAGAAAAAATAAAAATCTTATTTAATTAAGAGAACATGCTCTCTTTTAATTAATTAAAAATCTCTTTTAATTAAATAATAAAATCACTTTATCCTAAGCCTTTATTTAATTAAAAGGAATTTCCTCCCCTTTTATTTAAATAAAAAATCTCCACTTTTCTTCTTATCCTATGTTGCACAAATAAAGCATTTAATTCTTATTTATAAAGAAAAATAAAATAAAAAATAAAAGAAAAGTACTTTTTGTCTTACATGGACATAAAGTAAATGCTTCTAATTTTCTTATTGGAGGATATTTGTGCACAAGGATCAAGCTTCCATTTTTCTCCATCGTTGATTAAGTCTTTTGCCTCTTAATCTCAATCGTCCATTGATTTTTCATTCTTTATAAAAGAAGAGCTCTTTTTTTCATTTTGCATACACTTGAATTTTATGCTATTGTTATACTATAGGTTTTCTAAGTCATCTTGAAGCTTTTGGAGACATTCTTGCATCAAGTTTTGAAGATTTGGAGCATCATTGGCATTCATCTTGCATCTACATCACATCCTAGCTTGCATCATAGTTGAATCATCATGGTACCATTTCCTTTCATGTTTTAGATTAATCTCACATAGTTTAATTAGAGGGTTTGTAACTCTTTCATTTCCATTTTCATAGCCTAATTTGCATACTTGCATGCTCATCTTAGATTAATTTTGCATTGCATTGCATTCATTTGGATTTCATTAGAGATATTGGCATTGTTTCCCTTATCTTTTATTTTGAATCTCTCATTGTGTGGTTGACTAGCAAGGTCATGAGTTTATAGCTCTAGTTGAGAGAAATTTTACAAATATTACAACTCTATGCATAGAGAGCTATGGATCAATTTGTGAGCACTCATTGTTGAATTTTCTTGCATGTAAGGATTCATAGAAGTGTGACAACATTTTAGCACACACCTCCTTGTTGGAAATTTGGCTGAGTTGATTACATAGATGTTTTCATTATGGAAACATATGATCCACATGAAGATCACACAAGTTAGAGAGAAACTATGACATAGCACATTGCAAATTTGTCTAAGTGTGAGATAGTGTTTTTATTAGTGAACCTAGACACAATTTTTGTTTGCGACATTGACTAGAGTAATTTTAGTGCTTATGCACTTAAACATAGACTTTGTGATGTCTATTGATCACCCATCTCTGAGTGAAAGTAAGTACGGCACGTACGGAAGAAGTTGTGATAGTTTTATCGAAGATAGTGTGAAGCCGACAGGACAGAATGTGAAGACAAAACTAGTAAAGAGTTAAGGGATTATTTTATTTATCAAAATAATGACTTAAAAATATAAAGAGATGACATCTGAGATGTTAACTCTTGGATAAAGCTATTGGTATAAATGTAATTGTAATTGTAAAGTTAGATGAAGTATCAAGTAGTAGTAATGATATGTAATAAAGCAGTGATATGATGCGAAGTATATTAATCATATGTAATAGTGATAGTGAAAGAGAAGCAAAGAGATATTGATGCAAGTGGTATAAGGTTATGTACCTTAACCTATTTTTGTAATTAGTCTATATTGTACATTACTTGTTTGGGCAGTGGGCTTATCTGGTAATCACATTTTGTACTACAACTCCTAACAGGGTTGAGGCTTCTAATAAGGCCTATAGTCCCTTAATTAGGACTGATACACTATATGTTTGTAATAGACTCCTAATGGTGTCAACATCCTTAACAAGATACTTTTGATTAGTGGATCTTTGTGGGTACCATCCCCACCGGGGTTTTCCCTTCACCAAGGTTTCCTCAAGGACAAATAATGTGTTATGAGTTCTTTATTATTATGCATGTTGTTTAGCTTCTTATGTTATGTATGTATAAAGATAATCTATTATATCCATAATTGGGAAAAAGATAAATTTTGTAGAATACTGATTCACCCCACCCCTCTTAGTATTCCCTATTTCTAACAATTGGTATTAGAGCTTAGTTACTCGGAAAAGAATCATTCAAGGAAAGCATAGTAGCTTGAGTAAGATCTCTATGGATATGGATCAACTACAAAAGAATCTTGAAGAAGCTTTGAAATAGATTGACTTGCTTACTATTGAAAAAGATACTTTGAAAAGAAAGTATGATGATGCAAAGAACCTCATTGAGAGATTGAAATTTTTTTTGGAAGATCTGAGATCTGAAAAGGAATCTGAAGTTTTTATTGAAGATTGTGATGACAATGTGGAAAAAGAAAATGAGATCCTTAAACATGAACTAAAGATAGAAAATCTAAAGCTTAGTTTGAAAGATGGAAATGGCAAGAATGAAGAAAATCTAAAATCTGAGAATGAAAGTCTAAAGACTGAAAATGAAGGACTAAAATATAAACTTTGTAAAGTAACATCTGAACTTGAGAAAGTTAGTTTGTAGTATGATGAACTTGAGAAATAATATTAGATTGTGAAAGGTGAACTAACTCAATCCAAACAACAACTTGAAAGGCTATATTCAACTAGTGAGAAGAGTGATGAACAAATATCTTATCAAAAACCATTCTATTATAAGACTAGTCTTGGATTCAACACTTTTAAAGCAAATGATGAAAGCAAGGAAACGGATCTGAAAATATCTAAAAGCATAGATATGAAGAAGTCTGATGAGATCAACAAATCTGAAGATACACTTAAAGAAGAAGAATCACCGAAGCAACAGGAATCACCCAAAGGTATGCAAAGAGAATTCAAAGGTAGATGTTTTGCTTGTAATACTATTGGTCATATGAAGAGAGATTGCACAGGTAGGCAATTTAAACCTCTTAATGGTTATTGTTATAATTGTCATGGTTTTGGACATAGAGCTATTGAATGTAAGAAACCTAAATTTATTGAGAATAATGATGGTAGTAGAATGTTTAGGAATACTAACAATGTAGATAAGAAACCTACTGAAGATATGAACATAAGAAATGGAGTAGTATGTTATAGATGCAACAAGGTTGGACACGTTGCTAGAAAGTGTAGATCACAAATCAATCAACCTAGACCAAGATATGGAAACAATGGAATTGTTTGTTAGATATGCAACAAGATTGGACATACAAAAAGGTTTTGCATAATGAACAATAGAGTTTTTCATCCTAATCCTAACCCCAGAAATCATGCAAGAAGAAATGAAGATGCAAATAATAGTCAAAAAGGATGCTATAGTAATTCAGATGAAGTGAAATTTATTAAAAGCATAGATCAAGGAGACATATTCAACATTGAAGTTAATTAGGAAGGTGAAGTATTGAAAGGTAAGAATGAATCTTTACCTGACCCATCTCAAAGTACTTAATTTATGTAAATTAAGGTAGAATAGGAACTTAGATTATGTGTAGAAGTAGATATATGATGAACTAAGTCTTGTGTAGTTAATGCAAGGTAGTTTATGATGTTATAATGCTATGCTTAAGAGTGTAAAGAAAAATATTATGTTTTGCGAGATCGCAAGAAGTTTTAAGTTTTGCAGGTTAGCAGAGACAACTTTTTGGAAAGAAGCAACAAAAAAATTGAATGTGATGTCAGATCTAAGTGAGATTGACTTAATAAAAAGTTATGATCCGTATTATTTTATCATCAAAGAGAATTCAAGTGTTAAGGAGATCAAAGAGTAGCAATTGAAAGCATTTTGCAAGGATTTGGAGAAGAATTATGTGTTGAATCTACGCAAGCCCTAAAATCATGAAATTAAGGGATTTTACTTGACAAATGTTTGAATCAGTAAAGGAATTTGAATAAATCATGGCTGTTTCCTTAATACACAATGTTAGAGATAATAATAGACCTAAATTGAAAAGGGAACCAGTAGAACCCTTGGAAGATGACCCTAGGTTTGCATTATCATCTATATGAGATAGAGTGTTACACTTAGAAAATGTCAGAAGTTAGCTTGGATGCAAACTAGAGATAGTGAGTGATAGTGATTTCATAGATGAATATCAGAAGATTTACAATCAGGATATGACACTGAAATAAGGTTTTTAATATTTGGAACACAATGAAATTTTTAAGTATGGATTACAGTATGAATTTGATAATGAAGAATGCACTAAGATTATATTGAGCATAATTCATAATGGAAAGTTTTGGCTAGAAGATAGAGTGATAAATATTATAGCAAATTTGATTCATGAAGTCACTGGATTATCTAAAACTAGAGCTATTCCTTTTAATGAGAAAAACATGAGGAAAATAGTCATTGATAACACAAACTCATCCTATAATGGTAGAGGAATTGTGATTAGTAAGATCAAACAAGATGATGTGAGATACTTATGCAAGATCCTAACCACTAAATTTTGTGCAAATTCAAGAGAGGATGACATGGAAGCTGAAATGGTACATATAGCCTATCTAATGTGTGTTGATAGGGTACCGGTTGATATGTGTGAAATTCTAAGAATCCAATTGTTTGAGAACTTGGAGAAGATCAAGAAAACTAAGTATACATAGTTTAGGTTCTCATCCCTGATCACATATATGTTTTTTCATCTATTGAGGAGATTTCCTTACACCATAGGAAATGACTGGAATGATGGACAAAATACAATGGAAAGGATTAACCTAGTGTATAGAAGACATGTTATTGATAGTGTAAATGAGATTGTAGTACTTGTTATTAAGACATTTCAAAATATTATGTCTAGCAGATCAAGGATCCCTAAGTCTCTTATTGAAAAATATAAAGATGATATATGTTTTATTGTGGATACTGACTTTACCTATATTGAAGTAGTGGAGCCTAGGATAGAGTTCATAGAGCCTCTTGGCTATGAGATATCTGAGGTAGAGACTGAAGAGTATGTTAGCAGGTTACTTAAGTGTAAGTTGGATACTCAATGTAATAGGTTTGGAACCTTTGAGGAGAACTTCAACTTTGCAAAGATCCTAATTGAAGAGAAGCAGTCTAAGAAGAGAGTTGAGAGAACCATAAAGAAAATCCTAAAAGATACAGGATTGACAGAGAATGAGTTTTTTGTAGCAAAGTAGATAGCCGCAGTAATCAAAGAGAGTGGACAAAAAGAAGTTTTGTCTATCCCTCCTTTATCATCAATTGCAGTTCAACAAGAAGAACCACAAGTGAAGGTGAAAGTGGAAGTTACTAAGAAGGACATAAAAGAAAAGATTTCTACTAGATCCACTTCCTCCACACCTAGAAAAAGAGTAAAGGAAAGTGCTACTGGACTAGGAAAGAGACATAAAACTCTAGTGCAACCAGTTCCAAGAAATATTGCAGAAGTAAAAGATGATGTCACTACTAAGAAGAAAGCTTGGAAACCAAAAGTTGAAAAGCTTAATGAGCAGATCATTGAGAATGGTGACTTTGCAAGAATGAACAAATACTATGATCTTTATGATTATACTGATAGACTTAATCTGGAGAATGCAGTTGTGAAGCATATGATTTTGACTGGCAAGAAATTTGATACAATTCAGGGATAGATACCTGATGATTTATATAACAACCTTGTAAATAGGAAGAAGAGAGCATCAGAGGAGGACACAACTATCAGAGAAAAGCTTGTGAGGAAGCTCTGTGAAATAAGAGATGAAACTCATTTCAAATAGATCATGAAAGCCTTAAGCACCCATTTGAGAATGAAAAGGAGAACATTTCAAATTATGGGAGGTAGGTATGAAGAAATCAATTCTGAGATAGAACAAGTTATGGTAGAATATGTTGGAGAATCATCAGTTGCAGTAGAGCAAGTAGGTGAGAAAGAACAAGAGGACATTCCCTCTCCTCTAGCCATTAATATTGAAGATGAAACAATGAATGTAGAAGGTACAAATATCACCTTGGATACTGATGAAAATGTACTGAAGAATTTGGAGAAAATTGTTGACAATTCAGCCTTTGAAGAATAGGAAGATCCAAAAGAAGAAGAGATGACAGAGACTACAGTTGTGGAACCACCAGTAACAAAGGAACAAATTCCCATTCTGACCAAAGAAGATATCAGTCTTACTCTTGAGACTGGAAAGAAGACTCAAATTGGATCTATGATTGAGCATTTGGGAAAGTAAGTAGATGATGATGATCAGTTGGAATTCATCACATCCTTGAATAAAATCATTGGTAAGAATAAGAAAGTGAAGAGTCTTGAAGGGTGTCTAAAGGAACTAACTGAGAAGTTACAAAGTGTTGTAACTACACAAATTGTAGAAGCAGAGCCTATGGAGAAAGCAAAGAAGGTAATGATCACCTTTGATAATGAATTCACAAACATATCTGATATTGCAAAAGTGAAAGCACAAGCAGCCTATGAGGCTAGAATGCTCTTGAACATTAGTCGGAACATCAGGAATGATATCAACACTCTTGATATATGTATCAAGGATTTGAGGAAGCATTTGGAAACAAGTAAATATTTGTACATACAGTGTACAAAATTAGAGACCTTGACAGAAGAAGAAGATCAGAAGATAAAGTTGAAGGAATCAAAAATTCTGAATGAAACAAACCTTATGTCTAGCCCCAATGTGAAGGTATGTGATGTTGAGAAGAAAGTTTGAAAACTTTATGATGAAATTAGAGTTGTGCAAGATGAGAAAGATAGAAAATTGAGAAGGTACACTCTTTTGAGAGAGCATGCTTATATGAATTTGAGCATTATTGAAGAGCAGTTGGAAGAACGTCTATCAGCTAAGACATCTATTTAGAAATTTAACTTTGAAAACCTCCAAGCATGTGAAATAGCTTTGTATGGACTGAGCGCACTACTTAATGTGGTAGACTCCATTAAGAAATCATGGGAGAAGGATATAGAAGCCATGAAGATATATTTTTTAGATTGTTTTGCAAGCCTACCGGCTTTGCAATAATTGAACTAAGGTATAATCTTTTTGTGATACAATTTTGTAACAATCCCACCTTATTTTGTCATTGTTGTCAAAGGGGGAGAGATATATAGAAGAAAATTCAGAGTATATGATAAGGATTGTTACTCTTAGGGGGAGTAATATATTAGAGACAATAATTTTTGAGGAGCTATAAGGATAGTATATATTTTATACTATGGCCACAATTTTGAACAATTTTTGAGATTTTGTGTTGTACACTTAGCCAATTTTCTCATATGTTGCCACCAATGACAAAGGGGGAGATTGTTGGAAATTTGGCTGATTTGATTACACAGATGTTATCATTATGGAAACATATGATCCACATGAAGATTGCATAGGTCAGAGAGCAAGTATGACATAGCACATTGCAAATTTGTCTAAGTGTGAGACAATGTTTTTATCAGTGAACCTGGACATAGTTTTTGTTTGTGATGTTGACTAAAGTAAGTTCAATGCTTGCGCACTTGAACATAGACTCTATGATGTCTATTGATCACCCATCTTAGAGCACAAGTTAGTATGGCATGTACGGAAGAAGTTGTGACAGTTTTACCGAAGACAGTGTGAAGCTGACAAGATAGAATATGAAGATAGAACAAGTAAAGAGTTGAGGGATTATTTTTTTTATCAAAATAATGACTTAAAAGTATAAAGAGAAGACATCCTAGATGTTAAATTTTGGATAAATCTATCGGTATAAATGTAATTGTAACTATAAATTTAGATGAAGTATCAAGTAGTAGTAATGAGATGTAATAAATTAGTGATATGATGTGAAGTATATGAAGCATATGTAATAGCGATAGTGAAAGAGAAGAAAAGAGATATTGATGCAAGTAGTATAAGGTTATGTACCTTAACCTATTTTTGTAATCAGTGTATATTGTACATTACTTATTTGGGCAGTGGGCTCATCTAGTAATCACATTTTGTACTACAACTCCTAACAGGGTTGAGGCTTCTAACAAGGCCTATAGTTCCTTAATCAGGACTGATATACTATATGTTTGTAATAGATTCCTAATAGGGTCGACATCCTTAACATGATACTTTTGATTAGTGTATCTTTGTGGGTACCATCCCCACTGGGGTTTTCTCTTGGCCAGAGTTTCCTCAAGATCAAATAATGTGTTATGAGTTCTTTATTGTTATGCATGTTGTTTAGCTTCTTATATTATGCATGTATAAAGATAATCTATTATATCCATAATTGGGCAAAAGATAAAGTTTGTAGAATACTGATTGACCCCCCCCTCTCAATATTCCCTATTTCTAACACTCCTCATACATTCTACATATTTTTTTTCCCAATAGGGATTTAGTTACCTTACAAATGGGCCTAATACCTAGAAATCCCTATTTTTAAGGTTTACAAAGTTTCTCCCAAGTAATCAAAAGGATTTTCTTCATTTATTCTATTCCAAACCACATAAATTTCTTCAAAATTATTTTTTAAAATTTCATCATATTTAGTAGGGATTTTAAATAGACTTAAGATATAGACAAGGAGGTTCTAAAGATTTCTTTTAAGAAATTATGCTTTTCCTTCCCAACTCAGTATATAGTTGTATATGTTATGTTAGTACATAGTTGTATATGTTATGGTGTTCTTTGATACATCAAAGTAATATTGGATAGGAGATAAGTTAGGCATCACGTTTTAGGTAGTTTTAGCTCATGGTTTTAGAATAACATTGGATAGTTCCATGTATTTCATCTCATATATTTCTATTTAATAAGATTAAGATTATGTGTAAGTTCATTATAATTTTTGAGTTACCATTTGATCCATTGATACTAATGATCTTGTGTAAATATTTCTTGATAAGCACACTATATCCTATTGTTGATATATAAATAATCTATTAAAGATAAATTTTTGGGTGTGGTATTTTCCACTTCAAATGATTTTCCCCACATAAATTTCTATGTTGTGGTATGATTTCTATTTACATTTACTATTTTTAAGTTTCTAAACACATTACTAAAATACCATTTTATGGTTTCATGTATTGTATCTCCTATATTAGGTTAGTGAGATGGAGGTTGTGTGTAGGAACCTTATACTTTTTGAGTTACCATTGGATCTCTCGATGATGATAATATTATGTGAAGATTTCTTTAGAAGTACATTATACTTTTTTGTTAACTAATAAATAATATATTAGATGGAATTTGGAGTGTGGGTTCCTCCCCATGTAAATCACTATGCTATTGTATGTCTACTATTTATATTTTTCTGTTATGTTTAGATACAAATATTTTTCTACTAGCTTTACTTCCCTTCAAGTAGTATTAATACTTTATCACCTTTAGTTTTAGTTGTGGATTATTATAATTTTTTTACTAATCTAGTTTAAGGTGGGAGCTTGTATGGATTATACTTTATGATATTGTTATATAAAAATTCATAGAGGAAAATTTTATAAAGAAGAATACAACTGGAGAAATATTCTAGAAATAATTTTTAGATGTCTAAGCTAAATATAGAGTGTCTATTGATGTAAAAAATTGTGGGATGTTAGAAATGAGAATATATTCAAAGGAAAATGTCCCACTATTCTCTGTCAATATGATGTTTTGGATTATAATTCCAAGGGTCTAGTCAACTTGTTCTTAGAAAAATCTATATTAATCGATATCCATAAAAATTATTCTTTAAAAAAGTAATGGATTGTACTTAGTCTTCTTCTATTTATGTTACCCTTTTCATTTTTAAATTCATTCTTCCTCTCTTTTCCTTTTCCTTTTCCTTTTCCTTTTCCTTTTCTCTATTATCTCTAAGTTGGTGAATTCCTTCTCTATTTATTCTTCATTATTACCATCATCACCCAAAATTAAAGTTTCACTCATTTTTCATTTGGCTTGTTACATAATACTTTGCTTCTTCTTCTTTATTATCATAGTCTAGTCTGATACCTCAGAAGCTATTATTTTCCTACTAGGAGGTATTTGAGAATATTTGAAAGGCTTTTGAGTAGTAACAATATTTATTGTAGACTTACTTTGTCTTATAAGACCTTGTGAATATTGTAGAAGGTCAACATAAACTTTATACTCCTATGTATGACTATTATATGGAATCCTTAACTTCACTTCCATCTCTTCCACAGTCTTTTCAAATCTTTCTTCTTCATAATTATTACTTTCTTTGTTTTTTATCTCTTTATAAGTGTCAAAAATATAAACTTAAGGATCCTTAGCATGTTAGAGAAATATGTTAGAAAGAGAAATCCACTTAGATTTGTAGATCTCATAGGGTAACATGGAAATCCAAATTACCATAGGTTCAATAACCTCAATGTAACAATTATCTCTTTTCTAAAATGAAAATAAAAGCATCCTTGCAAATCTCACCACTCTTAAAGGAACTCTATATTTCATTTGTATATCCTTTTGAAAGGTCTTAAAGAAACCACTATACATAGTGCTACATAGTTTGTTCTCTAAATTGTTTTGTGTATGATTCTGAATTTGGGTCAGCACAAGAATATACCCTTTGTAGATTCAATTATTCAGACATGATAATTCCCTTAATAGAGAATAAAATTGGATACATATGATAAAGCTATCATACAAAAAATTATATTCATTCTCATTTTTTTAATTAATTTTCTCTATTAATGAATACCACATAAGCTATTAAGAGTTGTAGTGATTTTTTCTTTCACCATTTGGTAAGTAGTATAGATAGTGATAGGAATAGAAAATCCTTTTTTTTCTAGTATATTAGACCTTTTAATCAAAAATTATAGTGGCATATCAGACCTTTAGTTAGTAATATCATCCATAGATAGGGTTCTCTAATTTGATTCAATTTTGGTGAGCTTAGTAACCTCATCATTTCTTTACAAAATTTAGTGTAGGTATTGATCTAGTGGAGCTCAATGTAATAAAATACTTAATCACCTCCTTTGTGATTCTAATACGATTGATCAAGATGTATAAATTCTTCATGATTCTAAGTGAGGATGATTCATACCCATTAATCTTCAATGAATGAAGTTTACAAAACCCTTCCATACATCTATATGATTTTCTTCTACACTAGAATAATTTTCCTTGAGAGGGAAATCATTATCCAATAACTCATTGCTTCTAAACTCTTCCAATGTCAAATTATTTCTCTCATATAGTGGCGGACCATAGTTTTTAGTTAACCTAGATACATAGTGACATGTCTTGAATTTGGACCTTAATTTTTTGACAGCATTAGTGACCTAAGGAGTATCTATTTTAATATCTTAAAATATTAGGCTTTTGAACAATTTATGTCACTAGGGATCTAAGTAGCTAGAAAAAAACTCCTAAACTAATTCTTCTTCTTATATTTTCTCTCCTAAATGAATATAATGAGATTAAATTTTGAGAACATGTTACTAAAATATTATTATTATCTATCCTAGTAGATCCCAATTGAAATCTCCTACAACTTGGAATCTTTATGTCATAATATGATAATAAAGATCCTTAAATATTCATTTAAGCTCTACAAAGAGAGTATATATTCTAAAATTTTGATATAAAATCATAGTATCTATATCCAAATATATCCAATTCATTATTAACTAGTATGACGAAGGTTTTAGCATCTTTTCCTTTATAGGGGTTTTAAAGATGTGTAATGATAATTTTACCTAACATAATATTACCCTATTAATTACTAGAGGATCTTTCTACACCATATATAAGTAAAAAACTATATTTCACATCACTTTCTTCTTTATTATATATATTATTCATCTCACCCCTTTATTGAACAATATCAATCTCTTTATGTTGAGAATGCCTCATAGTCTCCCCTTTGCAGAACCATACAATATGTCCACATTTTTTATAATTATAGTTGATGATATTATGATGTTGAGAATAACCACTTCTCCCTATATTGGATCTACTATTGATAGACTTATTACCAAACTTACTATATGTGTAACAATAACTATTAAAGGATTTAGAACTCATAGTGTTATCCTTATAAACATTCATCATCATCCAACTTGAGTAGTTAATAGATTTATTTACAAACATAATACAAGAATAACATTGGTGTTGGAGTAAAAATGAAGTGTGCAAGAGCGGGAGCATGAGTGGGATGTTCATTGAATTCAAGAGAAGGTGGGAAACTTGGTTTGCAGGCAGTGGGTGTTTTAGAGGATGCCTATATCGATGGAGTTCAAGTGGATCAAGACATGGAAGACTCATCTAACAAGGATGGGGCCCCACATGACAAATAGAAAGATCCTATAAAAGGGGATGTAGGGATGGAAGTGATTTCTAACATTCTTCCTCATCTAGCATCAAACACAGGGTCCCAATCATGTGAATAGAGAGGGAACTCCTTGAACCACCAGCGGTCAAAATTATTTGGGGTTAAGCCCAAAGGAAAGTCTTTTTTTCCCAATAAAAAAGGACTTATCTGATAAGGAAAAGGATAAATACGCTATTGTGATTCCTGATGAGCTAGTTGACCATAATGTTGCTACCATGTCTCTCACTCTAGTTGGAAAATTTTTTGGGTCGAGGCCTAGTATTGAAATAGTAAGGGGCTTTGCTAAGAAATGATGGGACCTAAAGGGTCAAGTTTAAACAACAATTATGGCGAAAGGCTTTTTGTCATTTGAGTTCTCTTTCTAGGAGGATTTTTCTAAAATCTTATGTATTGGTACATGGACTATAGGGAAATCCTATTTGGTGCTGCAAACATGGTCTCCTAACTTGGATATTAAGGATTCTTTCTTTGTTTAAGCCCCTGTATGGGTAAGATTAATAGAACTTCCTCTAGAATACTGATATGAAGACATCCTTGATGGAATAGCCAAATCTTTTGGAGGACTTCTATCGATAGACCCAGTGATGGTGGCTAGGAAACACCTTTCTTATGTTAGGATCTATATAGGGGTGGAAGAGGGAAAATATTTTCCAGAGATCATAGAGATTCACTCAAAATTGGGAAAATGAGTGCAAAAAATGGATTATGAAAGTGTGTCATTTTCCTATTTCCATTGTAAGAAATCTGGAAACTATGCCAAAATGTGCCCTATGCTCTTGGTGTTGGAAAAAGATAGGAAAGTTAGGAAGGCCCTAAGGAAAGCTGGAAACAACAAGGATAAAGATTTAGCAAGCTCAACAATGTTGAAAAACCTGAAGTCTCAAGAAGGAATCGAGGCTAACATCCAAAAATTTTGGAAGAAAAAGGATTCAAATGTGGTAAGCCTAGAAATGAATAAAAACCAAGAGGGAATTATAGAAAATAACAACAATGGTTCTCAGGAGATCATCCAGCTTCAGAATGAAATTTTTGTAGATAGGGAGGAGTTTCTTCCCCTGGATGTGACTGATAAAGTTCTAGAAATCAATATCCTGCATGACATGTCAAAAGAGGCCAGTGCTATGAAAAAGATGAGATTAGGTGAAGGAGGGGAATCATTCCCATGGATGGCCCATCTTTTCTTTGTTATGTATTCCCTTTAACCTTCTTTGGAAGATGGGACATTCAGTTATGAGTAGTACATGTAGATGGGTCTTTCCTCATAGGAATCAAACCCTAATCATAGCACACAGTGTGCACCTTCCAAATAGGTTTTATAGATGGAAGAATTGCTAAAATTATCTTTCCCAAGGTAATTAACAAGAATGGAAGAACTCCTTGCGAAATACAAAGAAGGGGAGGAGGGAGAGTGGACTAAGGTTCAGAAGAAAAAGAAATTGAATAGAGGGGATCCTTGCCTAGTCTCTCTAGCAACAACCAAGAGTAGGAACAAAGAGGATGTAGGGGCTAAATTGAAAAATCTAGGGAGAAAGAAAGCTGGTGAGGACCAACAAGAAGAAGCCAACAAGAACATAGAGGATGCAACCCAAAACACCATCTTGGAAGCTTGTACATTCAAAAAGAAATGAAAATCATCTCTTGGAATATTCATGGGCTAAATGGCTCACATAAGAAGCATGTTATAGGTAATATGATTAGGGATTGTAGACCAGATATTATGTTAATCTAGGAAACTAAGATGAAGAAGGATAAGCTTGAGGGCATTAGATTCTATAAATCTATGGATATAATTGCCTCTATATCTGAAGGAGCTTTAGAAGGTTTGATGACTATGAAGAACTTCTCTCACCTGAAGGTTGAATTCATCCATGAAAAAGGTAATTTGATCCTCATGAATTTTACTAGTATTAAGGATAATGAAAGTCAGTATATCATGAATATTTATGCACCTAATTCTAAAAAACTTAGAAGATCTTACTTTGAAAAAATTAAAGGCATAACTTCTTTATGTAATCTCTCTAAGGGGATTATCATGGGTTCTTTAACACTCCCCTTAAAGATAGGGAAAAATAGAGAGGTATCTCTCCTAACTTGGAAATCAAGCAAGATCTAATGGTCTTCATCAGTGACCAAGTCCTCTTAGATGTGGATCTTTATAGTGTAATTTTCACCTGGTCCAATAGGAGAATTGAGAAAGAGTGCATCAAAGTCTGATTGGACCATGCTTTGATCACTGTTGATTGGATGAATTTTTACAATTGTAATTTATCTACTTTGGTAAGGATCAATTTGGATCACTCTCCTCTCTCTCTATCTTTGGATTTTCTTTCTAAGAAAAGGAATTTCCCCTTTAGATTCAAGAAGATGTGGACCACCCATCCAAACCTGATAAACAAAATTAAGGAATGGTGGAATATAGATGTTAAGGGATTGGCTATGTTTAGGGTGGCTAAAAAACTTAAAAATATTATGGTGAATATGGAAAAAATGGAACAAGGATGAATTTGGTAATATATTTTCCTCTCAAGATAAGGCTATCTTAGATCTTAACCTTGTTCAAGATGAAATCTAGAGAGAGGGCTATGATGAGAATAGACTTCTTAAAGAGAAATCTCTAATGTTTGAGTACCACAATATAATAGGGAAGGTGACAAATTTTTGGAAGCAGAGATCCAGATCTATTTGGTTAAGGGAAGGGGATCAAACACAATGTTCTTTCACTTGTCTATGATGAAACACAGGGCTGCTAACATAATTAGTAGTATTAAGAGGGGGGGCCAACTCTTGCAGGAGGAAAAGGATATTTCTAATGAAGCTATTATTTGTTTCTGCTCCCTTCTTTCCAAAGACCATGAGCTCTCGAAGGAGGATTAGGATATCCTACTGGGAAATATTCTCAAAATAATCTCTGAAGATCAAAATAAAGTTTTATGTGCTATTCCAACTATGGATTTCTCTCCCTAGCGATAAAGCCCCAGGACCAGATGATTTCTTGATGTTCTTCTTTTATTTATTCTAGCAAGTGGTTAAATTTGATAAGGTGAAAGTGGTACAGGAATTGTTTGGATCAAAAAATGTTCTCAAATAACTTAATGCTACTTTCTTGGTTCTCATCCCCAAAGTCTTGGGGGAAAACTCAATGGATCTTTTCAGACCCATAAGTCTATACAACTCCTTCTATAAGATAATTTCTAAAGTCATCACTGCAAGAATTCTTAAGGTGCTCCATTCTATCATTTCTCTCAAGCAGTCTAGATTCGTGCCTAGTAGACAAATTCCTGACTCCATAATGGTGGTGCACAAAGTGATCCACTCCTTAGATGTTGGTAAGAGGGAAGGTTTCCTTCTTAAGCTTGACTTGTCCAAGGCCTATGATCATGTTGATTGGCTTTTCCTATTAACGGTTCTTGGTGCTTTTGATTTTAATTCGAACACTTACAAGATCATCCATCAACTCATTTTCACTCCTTCAATGGTAGTCCTAGTCAATGGTTCCCCATTGGCTATTTTCAAAACTTCTAGGGTTTGAGATAAGGAGAACCCCTATCCCCCATTCATTTCATAATTCTGGTTGAATGCCTTGGGAGACTTATTTCAGCCTATAGGAGGACTAGGGTTTTGAAAGGTATTAGGCCATCTTCTGGTAACACATTTTTCTCTCACCAGTAGTTTATGGATGATACCATTTTAGGTGGCAAGACTTCGGTGAGTGAAGCCAGAATGGTGAAGAACTTTCTCAATTCCTACACTAGGGCTACTAGTTAGTCAATTAGTTGGACTAAAAGCTCTATTTTCTTCCTCAATACTCCTTAGGAGAGATAGGGGAGAATTGTAGATATCCTGGGTTGTTGCATTGATACTCTTCCTTCAAATTATTTGGGTCTTCCTTTAGGTGTTAAGCCCCTTGATACTTTCATGAACAAACTCATTGATAGATTCAACAAGAAATTGGCTGGTTGGAAAGGGGTCACTCTCAGCCAAGTAGGTAGAATCTAGCTAGTTAAATATACCCTACAAAATCCTTCCACCTATGCTTTAAGTCTCTTTTCTATACCTGTTAAAGCTACGGAGGTGATAAAAAGAATTCAGAGAATATTTCTCTGGTTAGGGACCAAAGAACATAAGAGACTCCCTCATATTGCATAGGACAAAGTTTGTCTTCCTAAAAGAGCTAGAGGATTACGGATTAGGAGGATCAGACCTTTAAACAAAGCTCTCCAAGTGAAATAGATATGGTGTATTTTCAATAGCAAGGGGGAATGGCATGACACTTTTGAAGATAAGTATCTTTCTAATAACTCCATAAATCATTTTTTTGGTTGTAATGATATTCCTAATGGTTCTTATATCTGGAATGGCTTCCTCAAAGCAAAGGATATTTCTAAATCTAAGGCTAAATGGAAAATTGGGAATGGTCAAATTATTATCTTATGGAATGATAATTGGCTCAAGTTGGGACCCTTGTGGGACTATGAGCCTTTCAATACATGGATGGATGAGTGTATCAAAAAATTAGGCTCTTAGGTCTATAATTATAGAGTGGGTAATGCCTGAGTGAATGTTCCCTCTATTTCTTGGGACTTGATTCCTCTTTTGATTGTCCTTAATGTGGTTTCCCTTTCCCCATCTCAAGATGTTTTGATATGGGATGGCTCACTTGATGGGGCCTTTTGGTGGCATCTGCCTATTCTTTCCAAATTTATTAGGAAGCCATGCCTATTTGGGCCAAAGCTTGGTTCCCTGGCCTTATTCCCAAAATTAATGTCTTCTTCGAGCTTTTTCTTTAGAACCACATCCTCGCTGTAGATAATTTTTTGAAGAGAGGTTTCTAGATCCCCGATAGGTGTGTGCTATGTAAATTCCAAGAAGAGTTAGTTGACAACCTATTTATCCATTTCCCTTATGTTAGTAATGTTTGGTAGTATCTCCTTTCTACTTTTGGGTTGTACTGGTGTTTTCCCAACTCTATTCAAGACCTTTTTTCTCAATGGTCCTTGCCTTTTAAGAACACTAATTCTCACAAATTATTCTCTTGGGCATGCTCACATCTATTTTGGGGAGTGTGGAAAGACCAAAACAATTGTATCTTCAGGGATTATTGTGCCCCTCCCAAAATTATCTTTGAAAAAATCCACCACGCTTTAAAACAAAACTTTATTATCTCTGGTGGTACTAACCCTTTTGCAAGAAACGACCAGAATGTTGACCCTAAGAAGAAAAATTATGAAAGAAAAAATTTAACTTGGAGCTATCCCCTCGAAGGTTGGTCTAAGGCTAACATTGATGGAGCGGCCAAGGGTAATCTAGGAAAGGTAGGAAGTGGTGGAGTGATCAAAAACTACTATGGAAAGGGTATTGCATTCGTTACTCTCCCTCTTGGTACCCAATCTAACCACTTTGCAGAAGCTACGGGACCCTTCAAGTTACTAAATTATCCCATGATATTGGTGTGAAAAATCTTTGGCTCGAAGGTGATTCTAAAAATATCATAAATTGTTTAAATCCCCACCATTCCCCTCCATGGACTATAGCCAATATGATTGAAGAAATGCACACTCTTTTAAACTCTTTTAAAAATGTACACATATCCCATTTGCACAAGAAAGCCAACCAAGTACCTAACTAGTTTTCCAACCTAGTTGTTGAAAGTGACACAATGATTAGATGGCTACACGATGGAGATCTCCCACGTGAGTTGAAGGATTTAGTCAAAATGGACAGAATTCAAGGAAATGAGGGAATCATAATTAGAAATAATGAAAGTTAATGTTACTTATCAAATGTACTTTCCCATAAATTGGAAGTACTAGAATGACAGGAGGGGAAATTACTTTGTGTCCCATTCACAAACTTTTTGGGTATCCATTCCCAAAGATAAAATCTACCATTTAAGGCATAATAGTAGAAATATTTGGAATACTTTAGGGAGAAAGTATCTAAACAACTACAATTTTTTATACTAGAGAGCTTGTCTAAAGTATTTTTTGGCTATGGGAAGTGAAAGACATAGAAGAGAGTCCTCAAATGATAGTGGGAAATAGAGGAGATAGACTGAGGTCTGGAATTCCTTGCATAAAGGGGGAATTTATACTTTCATTGAAAGGATACATGGTAGCAAGATGACAGTGACCAAAATGTTTGTGAAAATTTGGAATGAGGGTTGTGTGGTGATTGATGGGAGGCATTTCACTGTCACTAAAGAGGTTATTTTGAATGTCACTGGTATCCCCATTGCACAGGTAAGAAATTTTATAGGAACTAAAAAATCTCAGACTCTGTGGTTAATAATTTTGTGAGGGATGAGGACAAGAAGAAAGCCACCACCAAATTTGGTACTCACTACCAACCTGATGGGATTAAAATGTTGTGGAGATTTGTCCTGAGGGCTCTCATCAATGACAATATTAATGGCTATAAGGATAAGGATACTACTAATAGTTCCCTTCATGAGGGGTTATTACTCTCGATTTATGATTATATTAAATCCCAAATCTTGGGGAATAAAATTGTTGTTAATGAGGCTAGAGTGGACATTTCTAGCTCTAAAAATGTCCCCTCACACACTAAAGATAGTGTGGGTCTACATTTTGAGGACCAAGAGTATTGTGAAACAAAAAAATAGAATCAGGGTTCTTCCTCCAAGAAGAGAACTCTTAAAGGCATTGTGGAGTAGAGTTCCAACATCCTCAAAACCTCTAATGAGCATATCAAGCTTCTCATTGAGAAAATGGAAGAAAAGCAAGGAGGAAAAGAAGTGCAAATCATAAAAGAGGAGAAAGTGCATAAGCCATATGAAGGACCTAGAAAGAGGACTAGGGCTAGATCCAAGAAGAATAAGGACCATGACGAGTCCCTAGACATCCACAAGATAAAGGTGGTTGCTGATAAAATGGAGATCCTTGAATCCAATGTGGCTACCCTACTCAGGAATATCTCTTCATTATTTTCCCTAGTTTTTTCTGCTTGTCTCTTTGCATGGTTTACTTTTTTGTTAGCTCTATCTCTATTTGGTTGTACTTTTGGCCCTACTAGTGGCCTGTTTCACTCTTAGTCTCTATTTCTTTAAGACTTTGACCTATGTCTCTATATTTTGCTATGTATTGAGTTTTAGGTACCCTGTAAAACCTATTTTATGCAATCAAAAACATTGGTGTTGGAAGGTTTGTGAATTCATATAATTATATCTTGGAATCCTAAATTCATTCAACTTGCTTCTAAAATAAACACCCTTATGCCCATTTTTTAAAAGAATAACAATTGGCAAGTACATGATTGGAGCAAATTATTTGGGACAAGGAGTTTTGAAGTATTTCTTCTTCTTCTAGACTTGTGTTAAGTTAATCTTCTTTCATTCCTCCTTCATAGATTTATCATAGACATTTTCTTCACTCTTCTCAATCTTATGTTTAGCCACATTTGTTTTAGGGATTCACCCTTTTTAAAAACCACCAGTCTTTTCCTTTGCACATTTTTTAGATCAAATTAAATCACCAAGCATGTCAGTACTCTTTTCAAATTTTTTTTTTTCTTCATCTAATTCTTTCCTCATAGAAACAATCTCTTCCTTATGTTTAGTTCATTTAGAAAATTTATCATCAAACTTTAATTCTTGCAATTATAAGTCCTATTATCTTATTCAATTTAAAATTTAAGGTTAACTATTCCATCTTCTACCTTCTTGAGTTTGAATTCACTTTATTTGCTTGCTTCTATTTTAGTCATTGGCTTGATAATTATTTTCTCACTCTTATTGAATCCAATAATGTATTCTTCTCATCTCAGGACCCTTGCAACATCCATTTCATCAAGAGGATACCAGAGTTCTCCTTCAAGATCTACTTCACAATTGTTAGGATTGATATCCCAGCATTCTAGTTTCATAGACTCGTATTATTGGTTGGGAAATATTATCTTATTAACCTTTTCTTTAGACCCAATGTGTTCAAGTGCAAGATATATACGTTATTTTTTTTACTACTATTTTAGGAACTTGGCTATGATAACAATAGTTGAACACATTGAAATGTTCAAAGGGGGGATGAATCATCTTATACTAAAAAGTAAATTATTTCATTTGAAAATTAAACATTTAACCATGTAACTAAATGAAGAGCTTTAGAGAAATACACGTGCTACAATATTCAACACAAGGACACCAAGATTCTTATGTAGAAAACTCAATGAAGAAAACATCACAGTGAGAACTTTAATCTACAATAAATGAACCAAGAAGTACAATATTTCTTTTAAGGCTCACTACCTAACGAAGGTCACTACTCCTCATTGGACTTACTAAGAAAGATAAAAAGTTTCATGCGCTTGGTGAAGAGATACACTACCTAACAGAAAGACACATGAAGTGTCAAATGAACAAGTACAAATACATCTGGCTTAAGAAGATATGGGAGTCCATTTTTCTCATAATTACCCCATCAAATTGACATCACACACTTATTCAACACACCAATTCACAAATGTTTTGATCTTCTATATATACCCTCAATATCACCTCAAAGCATCAAATAAATCAGCTCCAAAAATGACCATTAGATGAAGTACTATGCCATACATCATAGGTCGGCTTCAAACATATGCTCTATGAGGTAAAATGAGTTTTCGATCGACCCAATGCATGACCAAGCTAAACAACATCTCAACATACCACAACAATTATAATAGGTCTGTCTCAAACAATAGATGAATGAATTAATGTTGTAGGCCCAAGCAAAAGTAAAACCACTAGAACTACTAACTTTACACATTTGTGCTGCTATAAATCATCTCAAATTCATATGGAGGAATGCTTATTCTTCCCTAGTCATATCCACAAAATTATATAACCAAATATATCACTCTAGATGAATGCAGATCATTCTGATGAAATTTTGAAACATTTAATTTTGTTATGATGTAGTAAATATCACCAAATCTTTAAATCGGAAAAAGAAAAACCTTTGATAGTTGATGTAGGTTAAAATTGAGAAAGGCTAGAAGGGCTCATTCAAAAATAGAAATAATGAATTTTCCTTTAGTCTAAATCAAAAGCTAACATTTAAGCATGAACATTTTTCAAAACTTTGGACACAGCTTCTCCTCAGCAAAAGTTGGATCTTATAAATAATTTTTTGTTCATGTTTTCAATTCAATAAATTTTTGCGTTTCTCCACTAGTTCACGCAATTCTAAGCTAAATATGATTACATGCATAAAATTGATAAAACCATTGAGCTCAAAAATTGAGTAACTATAGAAAGACATCCTATATTCTTGGAATAATATTGTGATAATTTACATCCACAACACACTAACAATTTTGAGCTTGAATTCATGGTTTCAATTTGTTAGTCCATTTTCTGGTTCATGCAAAATTCTTTGAAAATGGACTGTTCCCTGCAAATTTTTGTCATGTTGCCTTGCTGTGCCTGCAAGTCATAGTTTTAATGTGTGATGAAAATCCACTTGATTTCATGGTGTGCACCCCTGCCCTATGTTTGTCATGTTGTCACCTTGCTCCGGTCCAGACCACATCTCATAAGTCATTAAACCTAGAAAGATATTCAAATTCTAAGGTCTACAGGAAAATATTTTCAAAATCTGCCAAAGTGTCAAAAACCCACAGTATTTTTTAAAATCCATGGTGTTTTTGACCTTTTTGGCCTACATGAAAACCCTCAATGTTTTTGCATCCTTGTTTACCTTTGTGTCAATGTTGAAAACTATATGTGTTTTTGATCCTTCACCGAAAACCCTGTGTGTTTTCGACCTTGTATCTTTTCTTTTTTGCCGGCACTCCCTGTTCATCAGTCTTAAGTGCACAAGTGTGATGGTTGGTGGGCCTAGGTCTTCAAAGTTGCAAAGTGATTGGCTATCGCATGGCCGAATGTTAGAATTTTCTAACATGCGATCATGCGACCACTTTCCACCTAGCTATGTGGGTCCTAGTCTTGTTCAGCTACTTGGCGGTCTACTTTTCCTTAGTGCGCAAGTGCGATGGATCATGGGACCTAGTTTCTGGATTGGTCAAAGGGTCCTGACATGTCAGAGAAACAATGGTTTTCATTAAATCATAAAGGTTTTGTTAGGGCTATGCGAAGTTGTGCCAGCCATCCGATCTTCTTTTGTTTGGTGCTCTATTTGGTGGTCCTGGAGGTGGTGATGTGGTAGCCTAGGGTTGGCTGTTGCATGATTGCATAGCCCAATTTTTGGCTATGCGATCATGGGACCGATTGACACATGTCCCTGGGGTGAGTGTTTTAGTGACGTGCTCAGTTTCGGTTGGTTGCCGGTGTACCGAGGTGGCAGTGGTCCCACTATGTTTTGGTTGGTTCACGTGGTCTGATGTGCCAATTTCTTGGTGCTGGCATGTAAGGTTTGTGATTGGTCGGCAGGGGGTGAGATGGAAGTCTTATTGCCTTGTTGCATGATCGCAAGGGCCATCTCTTGGCCATGCAATCATGTGACAAGGGTGTCATGGTAATTGGTAGCAACATCAGTTATGTTGGTGATTACAGTTTGCAGGTTGTCGCATGTTCACATAGCCCATCTCTGGGCTATGTGATCATGCGACTAACCACCAGACATCATGATTGTGGAGTTCTAAGGTGGGTCCTTAGTCTCGTGCTACTGACATGCTCAGTTTTCATTCACTGAGGGATTTATGAGGTGGCCAAAGACTTTGCAGAGGTTTTGGACTGACTGTTGACCACGGCTAAGAGTTTGCAGTCACATGATCACAAGGGTGATTCGGGAGCCATGCAATGATGAAACCAAGCATAAAATGGAGCCCGTTTCCTATGGCAGTGAGGTTTATGATTGTGTGATTGCGTGACTGAGGGAAAACAGTTAAGGAGCATGAGGCCTGCGATGTGCATGTGACCATTTCAACCTGCAGAGAGTCTTTTGCGATAGGAGGTGACAAAATTTATGGTTTTGTACCTAGTGAAGGACAATTTTTATTGCTCAAGGCTTTTTGCAGGCTACTGCTGGTTTTCCCTGCAGTGGTTTTTTGAAATTTTGTTGTGGTTAGCTGTTGTAAGCCTAGCCCTAGCTGTTCGTACCTTGTTGCAACCTATTTTGGGTTTCCAAGACAGCTAGTGGTATAAATGGTAGAAATTTTGACTTTGAGCAGGTTCCAGTTTTCAAGTTCTAAAGTGTTCCTAGTCCTAGATCTAAGATTGTAACACTTTTGTATTTGATATTCTGTTGATGACAGAGAAAAAGTTGTAGGTCTAAGTTGTAATTTTCAAGCTTGACTCCTCTGGTTTGATTGTTTACACTTAAGGATTTTTCATACTTAATACAAGTACAGGACTCTTATCTCTCCTTTGTGTCAGCTTAGATAGATTCTAAAATTTCTAGTTCTCTGCATATTATTTTATGTATATGTATCCATTCTAGAGTTCTAATCTAGGATTAGATGAAATGATACTTTAGATGGGACATAGGTCTATCTTGTTGTCTATGTAAGGATATCTCATAAGTAGTAAAGGGGATTGTAGGTGTGTTTATGGCTTGGAATCTTAGCTATTGTTTGGTGTGTGTAGCATTCATGTTCTAGGAGATCTTGCCCAATGGATGAGGCACTGGCCTAAATGATTATCTCTTTATCAACAAATACTAATTGTTGTTGTTATGATCCCAAAAGCATAGATTAAGAACCATTCCTTAAGTTTGCAGCATTTGGCTGTGTAAGGTTCCACCCATAGCAATGGAGAGTCAATGAGTGTGTGGTTAACACTTAGTACTTTCTTGCTATTCTATTATCTATTTTTCAAACCTAGTTCTTGGTGTATGAAGTGTATTTTATACTAGGTTAGGTGCACCCACCTTGGTTTTGCAGAGCTAGAAGTAGAAGAGGGCAGTTAAGTCCCTATAGTTGGTCCAATTACCCTAAGACCTCATTACATTTTGGAGCTAACCATTCCTAAAATCCATATGAGGGTATATATGCAGCCTTATGACATAAGAGTTTTTGAACACCTACAAGATGGCGACTCTACTAGGGAAATGAAATAAGTTTACAAATAAGAGTATCCCAGAGTCTTGTTATTTTCATTTTGGGGAAGAGTCTCATAAATTTTCAAATCTGGAAATTGCTTTTTAGATTTACAAGTGTGTTACCTGTATTTTCTGATTGGGTTATATGTGAATTTTTTGTGGGAGTGCTTAGAGTCTATTGGTGTTTCAAGATAGATTAGTAAAATTTATGTCCTCTGAAGAGAGGTGGTGACTCTATGCTAAAAGGGACCTGAGTTGTGAAGTTTTGTTGGGACTTCATTTAGCTGAGAAGAAGGTAGCAACATTCAGCAAGGCAATCCAGGTATTCTCCATTCAGTGTATTGCATTTGTATGGTCTTTATCAAATGGTTTTGTCATTAAAGAAAGGACATATAAGCATGAAGTATGTAGGAAAGATTCAGTGACAAAAGAAGGTTCATTTCAAGTATAGATTTTCTGTCATTGGTTTTGAAGATTTTCAAGTAGATGTGCAACAGTTGTTTATCAGTGATGGATGTGCTTAGGGGTCCTATGGGTAGGGGTTATGCACCATTTTGTTATGATGGCATACCTAGTTTCCCCAACAAAGTCCCTGGTGAAATTAGAGAATATGTACCAAAGTTTAATAGGAATTAGTGTCCATCAACAAGAAAGCATGTGCAGGATTTTTGTAATTTAATGTGTGATTTTGATGTCTTCCATGAGGATTTGTGGATGAGGTTGTTTGTGCAGACTCTTGAGGGAGATGAAAGGGAGTGGTTTTCATTTTTTCCTGTGGCCTCTATTTCTTCATGGAATGAGTTGAGTTCTTACTTCATTGATTATTTTGATAGCTGGGTGGATGTTAAATCACTGTTGGACAATTTGATGGGAATTTAGATTGAGGGAGGTGAGTTGATTCAAAGATTTAATAGTAGATTCACTAGGACATTAATGGATATCCCTGAGGATTTTAGACCTCATGATCAGATTTGTCTGGTCATTTACTTGAGTGCATTTGACCAAAAAATGGGTTTCTTGCTGAGGGATAAACAACCACAAGGTCTACATCAGGCTTTTGAGGTTGCATTGGATATTGAGTGCAATCTAAAGTATGGAGTTATAAGAAGACATGCCTCTACTAGTTTGCATTTTCAGAGTAGGGGGAATGATCAGGAGGAGGTTGAGAAACATCAGTGCTCTCATCCCTCTAATTGTTGTATTAACCACAATGTTGTATGCGAAGGTGAAATGAATTTTTCTGCCAAGGGTCTGATTAATGAGAAGTTGGTATCCTTGTCATCCAGGGGTGGTGATGAACATTTTTAGATTATAGAGGATACACATTTCCCTTCACATGATTTTCCCAAGAATAGTGATGATGATTGT
Source organism: Chamaecyparis obtusa (assembly GCA_027943335.1). Taxonomy (NCBI): domain Eukaryota; kingdom Viridiplantae; phylum Streptophyta; class Pinopsida; order Cupressales; family Cupressaceae; genus Chamaecyparis; species Chamaecyparis obtusa. The sequence goes on from BSBK01001983.1 coordinate 447,982, forward strand.
GAAAATTCTTTGCCACCGAGTGATGTTGAACAGATGCTGAGAAAGGTGTTGACTATGGGAGCATGGACGAGGTTGAGAATGAATCTCTTTCTAATGATATGTCACAGGGTTTCTCTCATGTTGCAGAGGTTTCTTCTTTGCAGTCTTCTATGCCAGTGAGTGGTAATGATGTTGATTGTAAAGTCTTGGAGATTGAAGATTTGTGGGGAAATCCATGGGATGGTTCTTCTGATGAGTACAACACTAATTACTCATATGTTGACAGTAGTGATGGTGAGTCATGTTCTAATTCAGATTTTGAATTTTCTTCATCTATTGGAGATATGTATGATGATGGATATGATGATATGTATAGTGTGGTTTCCAATGTGTTATTTGATGAGGACACTAGTGAGAACCAGTTGGAGCTTTGTCTGAATTACTATGAGAAACAATTCCATGTTGTTTCTAACCCACTATTTGAGGAGTGTGCTCAGAGGATGGAATTTGTTGAGGATTAATCACCTTCTACACTTAAGGCTTCACATACAGTTGATCTAGAGTCTCCCTCACAAATGAGGCTAGTTGAAAGAAAGGTAATGCAGGATGAATGTTGCTTTGTTGATGAAGATGGATTACATTGGGACAATGTTTTTCTTCTGCCACCAAGTAGTGAGATTAATGGTGATAATCTTGTTCATGATGTTGATCATGTGAATCATCCTTATGAGGATAAAGCTGTGATTTATTAAGATAAATCAGACTTGATAAACCCAAGTAACTTTATATATGAGTATGTTTCAGTTGCCTTGGCTGAGGTAAGTGAAAGTGAGTATAGTTACTTTTCTTTTGATATGCAAGAGTGCATTGAAGATGAGCTAGATGATTGCAGCTAGGAAGAAAAGGTATCAATTTCTTGTCCCCTTTCATATGTTTCAATCCATGATGATTTTGATGATGCTTTTTTTTCAAGCAGTGAGTTTGTAGGGGGACATGTGAGGGAAGGCATTGGTGATGGTAAATGCAGGGTTGTTCTGCAGTCGGTACCTGATAGTCTTTTCTATCATTGTGCATGTGGAAAAGGTTTCAGACCTTTGTTTGATTTTGTGAGTAGAAACTAGGTTTTTGATAGAGGAAAGGATGGCACTCCTTTGGCATCCAGATGTTTCTTGTGTAATTTCTTCTTTTTTTTGTGCGAATGGTGCCAAGTTTTTGGGTAGGGAGCTAGTTAGTGAAATTTTTGGTTTTAAGGTGGAGAGAGGGCCTAATTGTTTTGTCTAGGTATGGTCTGCTTTTCCTAGAGATCTAAATTCTTGCCATGCCTGCAAGAGCCATGCATCCCCAGAAAGAGCCACTGTTAGTCCATTTTCTGGTTCATGCAAAATTCTTTGAAAATGGAATGTTCCCTACAAATTTTTGTCATGTTGCCCTACCGTGCCTGCAAGTCATAGTTTTAATGTGTGATGAAAATCCACTTGATTTCATGGTGTGTACCCCTGCCCTATGTTCTTCATGTTGTCACCTTGCTCTGATCCATATTGCATCTCATAAGTCATAAAACCCAGAAAGATATTCAAATTCTAAGGTCTGCAGGAAAATATTTTCAAAATCTACCACAGTGTCGAAAACCCATAGTATTTTTGAAAACCCACAGTGTTTTCAACCTTTTTGGCCTGCATGAAAACCCTCAATGTTTTCACATCCTTGTTTACCTTTGTGTCAATGTTGAAAACTCTATGTGTTTTCGATCCTTCATCGAAAACCCTGTGTGTTTTCGACCTTGCATCTTTTCTTTTATGTCGGCACTCCCTGTTCATCAGTCTTAAGTGCGCAAGTGCGATGGTTGGTGGGCCTGGGTCTTCAAAGTTGCAAAGTGATTGGCTATCACATGGCCGCATGTCAGACTTTTTTGACACGCGATCATGTGACCGCTTACCACCTAGCTGTGTGGGTCCCAGTCTTGTTCAGCTACTTGGCGGTCTACTTTGCCTTAGTGCACAAGTGCGATGGATGGTGGGACCTCATTTCCAGATTGGTCAAAGGATCCTGACATGTCAGAGCATCAATGGTTATCATTAAAGTGTGAAGGTTTTTTTAGGGCTATGCTAAGTTGCACTAGCCATCTGATCTTCTTTTGTTTAGTGCTCTGATTGGTGGTCCAGGAGGTGGTGATGTGGCAGCCTGGGGTTGGCTGTTGCATGATTGCATAGCCTAGTTTTTGGCTATGCGATCATGCGATTGGTTGACATGTGTCCCTAGGGCTAGTGTTTTGGTGATGTGCTGAGTTCCAGTTGGTTGCTAGTGTACCGAGGTGGTAGTGGTCCCACTATGTTTTGGTTGGTCCGCGTGGTCTGATGTGCTAGTTTCTCAGTGCTGGCATGTAAGGTTTGTGATTGGTCAGCAGGAGGTGAGATGGCAATCTTATTGCCTTGTCGCATGATCACAAGGGCCATCTCTCAGCCATGCAATCATGTGACAAGGGTGTCCTGGTAACTGGTAGTGGTGGTGGTTATGTTGGTGGTTACAGTTTGTAGGTTGTCACATGTTTGCATAGCCTATCTCCGGGCTATGCGATCATGCAACTAACCGCTGGATGTCATGGTTGTGGAGTTCTAAGGTGGGTCCATGGTGTCATGCTACTGACATGCTCAATTTTCATTCACCGAGGGATTTATGAGGTGGCCAAAGACTTTGCAGAGGTTTTGGATCGACTGTCAACCACGGCTAAGAGTTTGCAGTTGCATGATCGCAAGGGTGAGTCGGGAGCCATGTAATCATGGGACCAAGCATAAAATGGAGCCTGTTTCCTATGGCAATGAGGTTTATGATCACATGATTGCATGACTGAGGGAAAACGGTTAAGGATCATGAGACCCACGATGTGCATGTGACCATTTGAACCTACAGAGAGTCTTTCATGACAGGAGGTGACAAAATTGATGGTTTTGTACCTAGTGAAGGATAGTTTTTATTGCTCGAGGCTTTTTGCAGGCTGGTGTTGGTTTTCCCTCCAGTGGTTTTTTGAAATTTTGTTGTGGTTAGTTGTTGTAAGCCTACCCCTAGCTATCCGTAGCTTGTTGCAACCTATTTTGGGTTTCCAAGGCAGCTAGTGGTATAAATGGTAGAAATTTTGACTTTGAGCAGGTTCCAGTTTCAAAGTTCTGAAGTGTTCCTAGTCCTGGATCTAAGATTGTAACACTTTTGCATTCGGTATTCTATTGATGACAGAGAAAAATTTGCAGGTGTAAGCTGTAATTTGCAAGCTTGACTCCTCTAGTTTGATTGTTTACACTTAAAGATTTTTCATACTTAATACAAGTATAGGACTCTTATCTCTCCTTTGTGTCGGCTTAGATAGATTCTAAACTTTCTAGTTCTCTGCATATTGTTTTATGTATATGTATCTATTCTAGAGTTCTAATCTAGGATTAGATGAAATGATGCTTTAGATGGGACATAGGTCTATCTTTTTGTCTATGTAAGGATATCTCATAAGTAGTAAAGGGGATTGTAGGTGTGTTTATGGCTTGGAATCTCAGCTATTGTCTAGTGTGTGTAGCATTCATGTTCTAGGAGATCTTGCCCAATGGATGAGGCACTAGCCTAAATGATTATCTCTTTATCCACAAATACTGATTGTTGTTGTTATGATCCCAAAAGCATAAATTAAGAACCATTCCTTAAGTTTGTTGTATTTGGTTGTGTAAGGTTCCACCCATAGCAATGGAAAGTTAATGAGTGGGTGGTTAACACTTAGTACTTTCTTGCTATTCTATTATCTATTTTTCAAACCTAGTTCTTGGTGTATGAAGTGTATTTTATACTAGGTTAGGTACACCCACCTTGGTTTTGTAGAGCCAAAAGTAGAAGAGGGCAGTTAAGTCCTTATAGTTGGTCCAGTTACCCTGAGACCTCATTACATTTTGGAGCTAACCATTCCTAAAATCCATCTGAGGGTATATTGGCAGCCTTATGGCATAAGAGTTTTCAAACACCAACACAATTTAGTCAGAAATTCTATTTTTTCTCAGATGATTTCTATTTATAGATAGGAAAGAAAGATTTTAAAATACCCAAAAATCTTAACAACAAAGAATTGGGGAAATCTAAAAGAAAATGCTCGGGCAGTATAAACAATCTGTTACTGGAACTTTCCAACTGATGTTGGTGTAGCAATAAATGTGGGGTTAGAATCACCAGCCATGATTACCACCATTTTCTCCTCTGCTTTAGCTGAGTAATCAGAAGATTTCATCATCACAGCGCCCTTGTGAATAATAAGACGAGCAGTGAAAGTACTAGTATTGCTGCCAGAGTTGAGAGAATTTTTGCAATGAGAACAAGCTAAAATGATGAAAGTGAAAACAATAAGGAGGAGGACACTCCCTACACCACCTAAGATAAATGAAACTGGCCACTGTAATGCTGAATAAGCAACGGCCATTATTCTTCTACCCGCTGTATATATTATATCTCCTTACTACCTTTATCTGGACTAACAACTGGTTTTTGATATTATTCATGCCAAGATGCCCATGAAGTAGGTGAAGGGATAAGGAGACTACCATGAGCACTATCTAAAAGTCAATAGCCACTGTAATAAAGTGTTATTTAATTCACATAACTCTCAAGCTCTCGTTGGCACCCATTGTAAAGCATAGCCCAATAATGACTCCAGATAATTATTGCACTACGAGAATAAGTTTATGGCCCATTTAACAACACATGATTGTGTTTCGTAAAGTGATGCCATAAAATTGTCCTTAGTTTTAGGTTTTTTTTTCATTATCAGTAACGTTTCCCATGCGAGTGCTAGACTCTGACTAATTTGTCATCCGGAGTGTTTAATCACGGTGACACAAGGGACCACGAAATTCTGGTTTACCTTATGAGTTGGAATAAATGGACATGATTCATGAATAATGAAGGACGAGGCTTCATTGTTGTTTAAAACATATTATTAAAAAAGAAAAGGAATAAAATAAATAAATAATGTGAGGGAGATGGCTCTTGACTGGTGTACTCTAAATTTTAGAGTTATGTGAATATGTACATGTTATCCAAGCAAGTGTTTGTTTATTACTACTCATGCAATTATAAGGTGTATAGTTCACATTTTTTAAGGAGTAATTAGTTCATGTAGAGGATAACAACTAAGCAACCTCATTTTTCAAAGATACTAAACTTTTGCAGTTCATATTGATTCACACAATATTGTTTCTTGATTCTACTGTTTAAGATTTATTTGCATCAACATTTCAGAAAACACTCCATGATCCTTCATTTGTATTAGAGAGTTATATAGAAAGAAAACTTTAGTTGTACCAAAGTTGTACAAGTGGACCATTGGTCATAAGACATTGTCAACCAAAGACACATTTCCACCAATGTGTTTGTCCTATGCAAATGTACATGTTTCAACCAACATGAACTCATTTATCTATTATCACTCCACTCTCAACACTTGTCCCTCAATATTTAGTAATTAAACTTCTATGCATGTGTCAATGAGATGACATGTCATAAAAACAAATAGTGCCATGAATGCTAAAACAAAATTTCATGAATAACCATAGTCTTTCCCAAAACTTCTTGTATTTTGCACTTATAACTATTCACTTTTTCTCACATTTGTCGATGTTAATATTAATAATCCCCTAGGATTGTATGACAACTCATTTCTCTACCATCATGAAGACCAACATTGAAGGTAAATCTAATTTTTATTTATCATGACTTTGTGTGTTTAATATCTGATCTAGGCTTAATATGTGTCTTGCAAGTGTCTGAATTATCATTTCTTGATTGGTTAAGGAGAGAACTTATTAATAAATCTATATGCAAATATGTTATTATATTTTTTGGGAATTCAAATAAAAATCCTTGAGCTCTATAGAATTTATTATACATGCATGCTATTAATTGTTGATAGAAATTATGTTTTTAATTCTATAGCATATGTTTTTAGTATATGTTTTTAATTGCTGATAGAAATTATGTTTTTAATTAGGAGATACATATACTAAAGGAGCCAAACTATAGAATTGGAGAGAAATGATGGAATCATTTCATATGAAAGTACATGAGATAGTGAGGATGTTTGTTCAGAGGGTTACTAAGTATGTGAGAGGAATCAAGAATAATGGAGGAACCTATACTGAAGAAGAAGTCATTGTAAATATACTGACATCTTTGACTCTAGCTTACAAAACAAAAGTGCATGTTATAGAAGAGATCATTCCATTGACAAAGAACTTCACAATCTAGAGATGGTAGTATCCAAGATAACAACATTTGAGACCATGTAGCTTAAGCAGGCCTTACCAAATCTTGAAACAACTTTGAAGGAAACTATACACAAAGACAAAAATGTAGGATCAATTCTTATAGGTTCTAAGAGAACAAGAAAATATAGTGAAGAACTAGGAGAATATGCTGAGTAGTGTGAGAAAATTGAAAATTTAGAAAATAGTGATGCAGGAGCATCTCAAGTCCTTGGCAATCTTGTGTCACCAAAAACATGTTTATGTTTTCCTATGTTTCTTGGTTCCTTCTTTGACCGAGTTGGTTCGGTGTTGCTCAGTTTTCCTTTATTTACTGGGGTTGGTTAGTTATCCCTCTAACACTCAGTGAATTTCCCTGGCACTTGGTGATGCTTGTTTGGCACTCAGTTATCCTTGCTTACCGAGTTGTTTGTTTTAGTTTCATGTTGAGGCCAACTCTTGTAATTAATTATGGTCATAGATTTAATGCTGGAATCTATCATTGGGAAGTGTGTGGACCTAGATGTGGTCATTCCTTCCATTGATGGTGGATCTGAAGGCCAAATTTCTTGGTAGCCTCTTGTATATAATGTAATCTTATTTTTAGTTTTAGGACAAGGAATTAGGATATTAGAGATAGAATTTGTAAGTTTGAAGATTGTTTCGGATCCTTGTATGTTGGAGGAATTTTTTAATTGAATTATAATATCTAGCCTAAACCGGGAAGACCTTACAGCTGGACATGTATGAATCAATTGAAATAAATATATGAAAGGTATCTACATTCTCTCTCTCACTTGTGTGTTTGTTGCTTTTGCATGTGATCTCTACAAGGTGGATCTAGTTAGGGTGTTCCTTTGGCCCCTCTCCTCATCATTCCTTGCATCAAGTGGTATCAAAGTGAGGTGAGATCTGGATCTAGGTATGTGAATCTAGGTTTGAGGGTTCTTTCTTGTCAAACCCTAGTTATTTGTTGTGGGGTAGTAGATTGTGATCTAGCCTACAATTGCAAAGGGTTTCAAGATGGTTTGTGGGACACGAGATGTAGATCTAGGATTGGTAGTGATGTAGGAGCATCCTAGGTGTAAGAGCAATCTTGCATGCATCACTCAAAAATATTTTTGGTTTTTTTTTCAATAAGGGCTATCTTGTGTAGAGCTGCTATTTATGGAAACTTACTATTTTTAGTAAGTTGGTCATCCAATCTCATAATGTTCTGATTTCTTCCCTGGAGGTTCATTTTGGTCATATCAACCTGGAAGTAAAGTTTCATTGATAGATCAAGTCTAGCTTTGTAGATATTGAAGATTTTTGGTATTGGCAATAGGGTACAAAAACTTTGAACTCAGTTTTGAAGGCTTTAGAGGCCCCAAATGAGGTCAAAAATTTGGGTGACAAGCACTTGTGCAAATTAAGCTTGTAGAGCACTTTGTGGCCTTTCTGGAATGGGGTTATAATAGTCAATTGGGTCAACTAGGGATGACTTATGGTCTTCAGAAGTTGGGTCACCTGAAATGGCAGAAAATGATTTTCCTTCAAAAATTTTGTTTGGGTTTCAAAAGTTATTTTGAGCCGACTTTGATGTAATAAATTGTAAAATAAAATAATTCTAAGTTTGGTCGGCCGTGTTGGCTAAAAATTCTAGAACCTTCCTAGGTGGTGGAAAAATGCCTATATAAGGAAGGTTGTAGTGTTGTCTTAGGGAGTTCAAGACAGTTCTAGGTAGTAGACCTATGTATTGATTTGAGGCTTTTTCCTACAGAATATTGTAAGGGAATTCCCATGTGGCTTTGCATACTGTAATTATGAAATTTTGTAATTCCACATTTGTGGAGATAATAAGAAGCCCATTTTCTATTCTTGCATATTGTTGTTGTTTCTCTATTTTTGTTATGTGTTTGTGGTATTAAGGGGAGCACCCTTCATCAAGTGGTATCAGAGCAGGAGTTCCTAAGTGTGTTAACAGATCACTGATTGTGAGGTAGTTTTCACTAGGACCATGGGTTAGGGTTTCTGTGTAAACAGATCACCGACTGTGATGCAGTTTGCACTAGGACTGTGGTTAGGGTTCTAGCGAGAAGTGTAAAAATGCCTCCACAAAGGGAATGTGGCAGAAGAGCTAGTGTTGTAACACCTAAGGTTAGAGTGCTCTAGAGACAAGTGCGAGCATTGCAAGAAGAGATTTGCAAAGGAATGAATCTTAATGTCAGAAACGAAAGTGAGGATGAAGCTGAAGAAGAAGATCAAGAAGGAGAAGTAGAAGTTGTGAACCCAGAGGAACTAAGAATTTTTTGGCCCATTTCCAAGATTGGGAAAAGACCTAAGATTGAGGTTCTGACATTTTTTGGAAATCTTAACATAGAGGAGTTGATTGACTAGATTAATGAATGTGAAGAATATTTTGTGTATGAAGATATTGAGGATCCTGATAGGGTCAAATTCATGAAGGCTAGACTAAAAGGTCATGCAAAGATCTGATGGCAAGAGATTCAATTGGAGCAAAATAGAAGAGGGAAAGATAAAATCACAAGATGGGATTAGATGGTGGATAAATTAAAGTGACAGTTCATCCCTGTTGATTATCAGCTTGACCTACTGAACAAAATGCAAAGTTTGAAGCAAGCGGGATGATCTGTTCAAGAGTATATAGAGGAGTTATATCGAATCCTCATTAGAATAGGCCATGCAGAAGTTGATAAGGAGAAAGTTTCCCATTACCTTAATGGGTTGAGGCCAAGCATTCAGCAGGAGTTGAATCTGGTTCGAATGAACAATATTGAAGAGGCATACCAGTTTGCCCTAAAAGTAGAGGAAAAGTTGAACAAGAAGTTTGAGAGTAGAAAAAATGGAAGAAGTCATGGTGGACAATCTAGTGGATGGTCATATGGAGGTCAAAATGAAGATCTGAAAAAGAAGGATGAGGCTAGTAGTAGTCAAAATTAGAGAGGAAACAATTCTAATCATTTCCAAGATTAGAACAATAGGGATTAGAGAGGAAGAGGAAGAGGAGGCTTCTGTGGAACATGTTTTCACCATGGAGAAGAAGGTCATAGGGCATTTGAATGTCCTCAATGCCAAGGAAGGATGGATAGGAGGAATGAAGGCTAGGCCAGAGTGGTAATGTAGATGAAGATGCTAGATCCTCAAATTCTAAAGATGTTGAAAGAGGAGAAACATTGATTAACAGAAAAGCCCTGCTGAGTGGTGAGAATGAACTTGAACAAAGAAGTAGCCTGTTTTGCACTAGATGCAAGTGTGAGGGTAAATGTTGTGATGTGATTATTGATAGTGGAATCATTGACAATTTGGTGTCAAAAGAGATGGTGACAAAGTTGAAGCTCAAGAGACAGAAACACCCACATCCATATCGGATTGCCTGGGTGCAGGATGACCACAAGGTCATGGTTAGTGAACAGTGCCTAGTAAATTTCAACATTGGCAAGTACCATGATGATGTACTATGTGATATCATACCTATGGATGCATGTCACATGTTTTTGGATAGGCCCTGGTAGTTTGATAGATGTGTTGCACATGATGGTCATGTGAATACCTATTCCCTGACAAAGGATGAAGTGTGACATAAGCTAAAGCCAATGAAGGAGACCGAAGAAAAGGCATTTGGTAATGCAAGAATAAATTTTGTTGATGGAAGGAAATTTCTAGATGGTATGAGGCATGAGCATGTGTGTTTTTCTTTAATTCCAAAAGCTAGTAAAGAGGAAGTAGAGGATGTACCTGTAGAGGTTGCAGATTTGTTGAATGAGTTTTAGGATATTGTATCTAATAATGTACTTGATGGATTACCATTGATAAGGAAGATCAATCATTAGATGGATTTGATTCCAGGAGCTAGTTTCCTAAACAAGGAAGCACACAGAATGACACCAGCAGAAAGTGAAGAGTTGAACAGATAACTACATGAGTTGTTACAGAAGGGATTGATTCAAGAGAGCCTAAGTCTATGTGTTGTACCAGCAATATTAGCACCAAAGAAGAATGGATAATGGAGGATGTGTATATAATCTAGGGAAATAAACAAGATCACAATCAAGTATAGGTTTCCATTGCCATGAATGGATGTTATTATGGATTGTTTGTGTGGAGCTGTGTATTTCTCAAAGATAGATCTAAAGAGTGGATATCACCAGATTTGGATCAGAGAAGAAGATGAATGGAAGACTGCCTTCAAGATAAAGGAAGGACTGTATGAGTGGTTATTCATGCCTTTTGGGCTAACCAATGCATCGAGCACTTTCATGCGGCTCATGAATGAGGTTCTGAAAGAATTTTTGTGTAAGTTTGTCATTGTTTACCTAGATGATATTTTGATCTTTAGCAAGACATTGGAGGAACATATGATGCATACTCGTATGGTGTTTGAGAAGCTGAGAGATGAGAAATTGTTGATTAATTTGAAGAAGTGCAGTTTTGTGAAGGAATTACTGTATTTGGGATTTATAGTTTCAACAGAAGGTCTGAAAATGGACCCAGAGAAAGGACAGACTATCCTTGAATGGCCTACTCCAAGAAGTTCTACTGAGGTAAGATCTTTTCATGGTTTGGCTAGTTTTTACAGAAATTTTATCAAAAATTTTAGCAGTATTTATGGACCCTTGACTAAAATAATGAGAGGGGATAGAAAAGAGTTGAAGTGGACTAATGGGGTAGATAAGAGTTTTAAATTGTTGAAACAAAAAGTTACAAAACAACCTATTTTAGCACTTCTAAATTTTAAGAAGGTGTTTCAAGTAGATTGTGATGCTAGTGGTACTGCAATAAGAGCTGTTATGAGCCAAGAAGGTAAACCTATTGCTTATTTCAGTGAGAAGTTAAATGATTCCAAGAGAAAATATTTTGTTTATGATCAAGAATTTTATGCTATAGTTGAAGCATTGAAGAAGTGGACACACTATCTGCTTCCTAAGGAGTTTTTTTTGTATATTGATCATCAAGATTTGCAATATTTGAATAGTCAAGGAAAGTTGAATCAAAGGCATTTGAAATGGGTTGAGTTTTTGCAGAGTTATACATTTGTTTTGAAACACAGAAGTGGAAAGTCTAACAGGGTTGTAGACACGCTTAGCAAAAGGAAACTATTGCTAATAGAGATGCAGATTGAGGTGGTTGGGTTCAAGGAACTCAAGAATTTGTATCCAGAGGATCCTAATTTTGGTGAAGCTTGGAAAGCTTGTACAAAACCTGTTACTCTAGACAGGATGAAGTGGCTAGATTTCATCATTCAAGATGATATGCTATTCAGAGGGATTCAATTGTGCATTCCAAGAAGTTCTATGAGGGAGAATCTTATCAAGGAGAAGCATAGCAAAGGATTGGATGGACATTTTGGTCATGATAAAACCCTTGCACTGGTTAGTGAGAATTATTATTGGCCACAGTTGCAACAAGATGTCAAGAAGTTTGTATAGAGTTGTAGAGTATGTCAGATGGTGACAGGAGTGAAGTAGAATACTGGGTTGTATCAGCCATTACCTATACCAGAGAAGCCTTGGGAGGATATCAGTATGGACTTTGTTCTTGGTTTACCAAGGACATAATGTGGACATGATTCAATTTTTGTGGTAGTTGACAAATTTTCAAAGACAGCACATTTTATTCCTTGCAAGAAGACTAATGATGTTGTTGTTGTAGTAGAATTTTTTTTCAAAGTAGTGAGACTACATGGTTTACCAAAGAGTATAGTTTCAGATAGGGACACTAAGTTCATTGGATATTTCTGGTGTACATTGTGGAAGAAGTTGAAAATAGATTTGAAGTTCAGTTCATCACATCATCCACAGATTGATGGATAGACAGAGGTGGTGAATAGGAGTTTGGGAAATTTGCTAAGATGTTTGGTTGGAGATAAGCCAATAGGATTGGATTTGAGAGTAGTCCCAGAAATGCATCTGAGTTGAGAAAGATAGATAAAGGAGAAATAAGTAGTGCTGAAGCTGAGGATTTTGTAGAACATTTAAAGAACATCCATGAGGAGGTGAGGAAGCATATTACCAAGATGAATGAGTAGTATAAAGCTAAGGTAGATGAGAAAAGGAGGCATAAGGAGTTTCAGGTTGGAGATGAAGTCATGGTTCATTTGCAGAAGGAGCAATTTTTAGTTTGTACATATAACAAGCTGAAAATGAAGAAGTTTGGGCCATGTAGGATACTGAAGAAGCATGATTCAGGAAATGCATATGAGGTCGAGTTGCCTACTAAGATGAATATTTCACTAGTATTTAATGTTTTAGATCTAATAGAGTATCATGAAGGAGGTGTTGAACATGAGGTTATGGTAGCACAATGGATTATTCCAGCAACCAGTTCAGATATCAAGGAGATTGAAGACATACTGGATAGTCATGTTGGCAAAAGCACAAGGAACTAGACATATGAAGAGTATTTGGGCAAATGGAAAGGATGACCTATTGAAGATTCATCATGGCTAACGGAGGAGGTTAACCATCTTGTTTTTCCTCTACACACTTGAGTCGTGATAGGGTCACTTCTCAAATTACCCTAGGTGTCTGATGTAGGAGCATCCTGGGTGTAAGAGCAATCTTGCATGCATCACCCAAAAATATTTTTGGTTTTGTTTTCAATAAGGGCTATCTTGCACAAAGCTACTATTTATGGAAACTTACTATTTTTAGTAAGTTGGTCATCCAATCTCAGAATGTTATGATTTCTTCCCTAGAGGTTCATTTTGGTCATATCAGCCTACTAATAAAGTTTCATTGATAGATCAAGTCTAGCTTTGTAGATATTGAAGATTTTCGGTATTGGTAATAGGGTACATAAACTTTGAACTTAGTCTTGAAGGCTTTAGAGGCCCTAGATGAGGTTGAAAATTTGGGTGACATGTGCTTGTGTGAGCCAATCCTCTAGAGTTCTTTTTGGCCTTTCCAAAATGGGGTTATAATAGTCAATCGGGTCAACTGGCAATAACTTATGGTCTTTGGAAGTTGGGTCACTTGATATGGCGGAAAATGATTTTACTTCAAAAGTTTTTTTTGGGTTTAAAAATTTATTTTGAGCTGACTTTGGTGTAATAAATTGTAAAATAAAATAATTGTAAGTTTGGTTGGCCTTGTTGGCTAAAAATTCTAGAACCTTCCCAGGCGACGAAAAATTGCCTATATAAGGAAGGCTATAGTGTTGTCTTAGGTAGTTCAGGACAATTCTAGGTAGTAGATCTGGGTATTGATTCAAGGCTTTTTCCTACAAAATATTGTAATGGAATTATCATGTGGCTTTTCATACTGTAATTCTGAAAGTTTGTAATTCCACATTTGTGGAGATAATAAGAAGTCCATTTTCTGTTCTTGCATATTATTGTTGTTTCTCTATTTCTATTATGTGTTTGTGGTATTAAGGGGAGCACCCTTCATCAGGTAGACATGTTGAGACAACTTACTACTTGATTAGAAGATGTTGAAACAACCTATAGAAGTGGAAGACATCTTGAAGATGTTAGTGATGATGAAATTGGGGAAGAACATGGTGATGTAGAACCTGCACTGGTGATGGATTAAGGTGAGGAAAGATTGTTGAAGGATTTGACAAATATGAAGTATACACCACACTCTAATCCTCCTAAGTATAGTGGAAAATTAGATTCTAATGAATTGGTGGACTGGATCACTAAGATGGAGAAGTATTTTGAGAGAAGTATTTTGAATATGAAAATATACCTGAGGAGAAGAAGGTGAAAATTGCAAGCACAAAGTTGAAAATTTATGCATCCTTGTGGTGGGAACACCTGCAATTAGATAGAAAGAGGAAAGGAAAAGACAAAATTAAGGTATGGAATAAGATGGTGAATAAATTGAAAGGAAAGTTCTTACCTTGTAATTATTAGATTAACCTGGTTAGGGGAATGCAAAGTTTGAGGCAAAAATATAGCTCAGTAAAAGAATATACTAAGGAATTCTATAGATTAGATATCATATTTGGACATGATGAAGATGATGTGGAAAAAATTGCTAGGTACCTAAATGGATTGGGAGTTTCCATCCAAGAAGAAATCAGTTTGGTCAAATTGGAGAATAAGAGACATGAGAAAAGACAAAGAGGTAGAGGTGGTAGATTCCCTAGAGGAAGAGGTAGATAGATTATGGTGAAAATAGTAGATCTGAACCTGAAAATTCAAATTTGGATAAAGGCAAGACCGAGTGGAAAGATAAAAGTTCATCTAGAGGTAGACACAGTAACTACCGAGGTGGCTATAATAGAGGTGGTTTTCGAGGAACTTGTTACAATTATGGAGAAGAAGGATATAGATCATTTGAGTGTACACATGCAAGTAAGAAGGTCGGTAGCAGTAGAAATGATTTGGTTCAAGAAGAATCATCGAATGAACCTGAGAAGGAAAAGAGCTTGATGGTAAGGAGAGCACTTTGGAGTGAAATTAATAAGGAAGATCTCGTAAGGAAAAGTTTTTTTAAGACCAGATGCAGAGTTTCTAATGAAGTTTGGAAGGTAATAATTGACAGTGGTAGATTGGAGAATTTGGCATCTGAGAAAATGGTTACAAAGTTGCAATTGAAAAGGCTGGAACATCTGAAGCCCTATCAAATTTCATGGATCAAAGATGAGCATACACTCTCTATAAGTGAGAAATGTTATGTGAATTTGAAAATTGGAAACTAGTATGATAAGGTGTTATGTGATATCATGCCTATGGATTGTTATCATTTTTTGTTGGGTAGAGGTTGGCAATATGATAGACATGTTATATATGATGGGAGATTGCATAAATATACTATTTGGGCTGATGAAAGAAGACAAATCTTTTTGCCTTTGATTGAAGAACCTGTTAGTAATGTTTTCATATCTGTGAAATTTTTCTTGATGGAAGGAAGAAATTTTGTTAAGGAATTGAAGAAGAATGATGTATGTTTTGTTGGGATTCCTAACAAATCGAGTAATAAAAAAGAGGATAGTAGCCCTGAGGAGATTGATAAGTTACTCACTGATTATAGTGAGATCATTTCTAATAATGTACCTAATGATTTTCCAGCAAAGAGAAGCATTGATCATTGCGTGGATCTAATCCCTAGAGAAAGTTTACTGAATAAGGCACCACATTGGTTGACACCTACCGAGAATCAGGAATTGAACCAATAGATTCAAGAATTTTTGCAGAAATGTTTTGATCAGAGAAAGTTTGAGTCCTTATGTAGTACCTATTTGATTGGCACCTAAGAAGAATGGACAATGGTAGATGTGTACTGATTCCAGAGAAATCAACAAGATAATGGTGAAATACATGTTTCCTATACCGAGAATGGATGACATAATGGACAATTTTACTGGAGAAAAGTATTTTACCAAAATTGATTTGAAAAGTGGGTATCATTAGATCATAATTAGAGAAGGTGATGGGTGGAAGACTACTTTCAAGACAAAAGAAGATTTGTATGAGTGGTTGGTTATGACTTTTGGTTTAACTAATGCACTGTGTACTTTTATGAGGTTGATGAATGAAGTTTTGAAGAAATTATTAGGTAAATTTGTGATTGTAGACCTAGATGATATTTTGATATTCAGTAAGACTAGAGAAGAACATTTGTTTCATGTTAAACAATTATTGTAGAGGTTGAAAGAAGAAAATTTGTTGACAAATCTAAAAAAGTGTTCATTAATGAAAGAGGAGATTATGGATTTGGGATTTTTTGATTTCAGCTGATGGTTTGAAGATGGATCCTAAAAAGGTTGAAGCTATTTTGAATTGGCCCACACTTGAGAATGCTAGTGAGGTAAGATCATTTCATGGTTTGGCAAGTTTTTACTGAAAGTTCATTAGGAATTTTAGTTTAATTTGTAATGTTATGACTGAGACTATGAGAGGAGATAAAAAGAGAATTCAAGTGGAAATGTGGAGCTAATAAAAGTTTTGAGACTCTGAAGAAGAAGGTTGTTGAATTGCTTGTTTTGGCATTTCCTAATTTCAATAAGGTATTTCAAGTGGAATGTGATGCAAGTGGAAGTGCAATAGGAGCTATGTTGAGTCAAGAAGGTAAACCTATTGCTTTCTTTAGTGAAAAGTTGAATGATGAAAAAAGGAAATACTTTGTGTATGATCAATAATTATATGCTATTGTTCAAGCACTGAAGAAATGGAGACATTATTTGATACTGAGTGAATTTGTATTGTATACCAATCATAAATATTTACAGTATTTGAGTAGTTAGAATAAGTTCATTAGTGCATTTGACTCACATTTTCAACCCACATTTCTGACCAAGCATTAAAATGGTTTTCCTTGGTTGGTTTATAGAAGAAAAATTTTGATTTTTTTTAATCCAGGCTAGGGGAAATGCCAAAATTATATTGTTATGATGCCTTCTTTGTATTTTAATCACATATCTTTGTTGCGACCATATGTGGAGATGAGCTTAGGAATTAGTTAGTTTAGTATTTTCATATTGTAACTAATATTTGAATATGGATATGGCGTAACTTCTCCTTGCCTCAAGTGCACATATATATGGTTTACATCTTTTATTACAATAATTCTTCATGTTTATGGCTCATGTGAGCCCCAATCTTCTATCAATCACATGATTTAACGTATAGTATTTTCTTGGTTATTCCATTTGTTCCTTGATACATCAATTCGACCACACCCACTCCACTTCACGTGGATGTCTTTGAAATAAAATCCTAACTCTAATAAATCAAATGTAACTACTAACTAACCTTATAAAACAATAACAACTAAGAACAATCGCTTGCCAACATCTGTTGAATACAAGGTCCTTGAGAGATCAATCAATTGGGATGAGTGAATGAGGATGATGATATGGGGAAGTGGAGTTGAATCCTAATGAAAAGGAAGCTTGATTTGGCTGCAATTAGGAAGAAGAAGATGCATATCATCGAACATGGATTGAAGAATAGCACTGTGGAGAGCAGGCCTATAGTACCAAGGAAGTTTGGCAAGAACAAGGAATATGGCTTAAATAGAATGAGAAGACATCTTTCAAGCTTGGGCTTGAATCCTTCAACAATTAGCTTGATAATAAATGAAGTAGATGAGAGCTGAGAAATTAGCTTCCCAAGAAAAATCTCATAAATGAACTGTGTGTACCCCAATTCTTGTGCCTTCTGCACATACCTAAATGACATATTTGAAACAACAAGGGTAAATTTAGCCTTACCCTTGTTATTTCAAATATATCATTTGGGTACGCACAGAGGGCACGTGAATTGGGGTACACATAGTTCATTTATGAGATTTTTCTTGGGAAGCTAATTGCTCATCTATCATCTACATTATTATGAAGCTAATTACCAAAGGATCTAGGTCCAGACTAGAAAGATGTCTTCCCAAACACATAATAAACATGCACATAAACATGATAGCCAAGAAACATAAATGTAGATTTCACAATAGCTGAGAAAAATAATTGTAGGCATCATGGTCACAATTTTTTGGAGACAACGTAATTGAGTTGTATACCAAAGTGATGGAGAGAAAATTTTTCACCTCCAATTCCAAATTGAATACATTTTTTGAAGGGCCTTGTATTCATGAGCAACAGATGTAATCAACTTGGAATCAGAGGTGTAGGAGTCACTCTCCATCATCTGGTTATACAACTCAATTACATTGTCTCCAAAAAATTGTGACCATGATGCCTACAATTATGTTTCTCAATTTTTGTGTCCCATGACCCCTTGTGACCCTTTATCACCATTTACGATCCCTAAGAATAAATCTTAGAGGTCTTCAAAAGTCATAAAGGGTCGTAAGAGGCTCCTAGGAGGGGCCGAATGAGCTTCCACCTTCACGTGGTTGGCCCTGTTAAGTAGAGAATGTTATACTCTTCATGAAACAAAGAGAAGCTCAATAATTTAAGGTCTCAGTCCATAGACAAATTAAATTAGGCTTACTATCCAAATTGGTACATTGATGAGAATCAATGATGGGCCGGAGTTTTTAAATTATGAGAAGAAGTATATGCAGTGGAGGCCAAAAGGGATTTTTGTGGAGATTTTCTAGATGTGGAGATTTGCTAGAGTGGCTATATAGATACGAGGGTTTCCAAATTGAGTATGAGTGTAGAGATGATGATCCAGTAACCTACATCTATAAAACCTTCACAAATATCTTTATCTTAGTTTTTGTAGTATTGAAAAAAATGAGCAGGTTGGACACTAGTGGTGGATGTATTCTCTCTTATCATTCTTCATAGTAAATAGTGAACAATAGTGACATAATATTATTATGCTTAATTTGATAATATATATATATATATATATATAGCTATATATATATATATATATATATATATATATATATATATATATATATATATATATATATATACATATACATATATATATATATATATATATATATATATATATATATACATACATATATCTATATATATATATATACATACATATATATATATATATATATATATACATACATATATATATATATGTATATATATATATATGTATATATATATATATATGTATATGTATATATATATATGTATATATATATATATATATGTATATGTATAGATATATATACATACATATATATATATATATGTATATATATATATATATGTATATATATATATATACATATATATGTCTATATATATATGTATATGTATATGTATGTATATATATGTATATATATATGTATATGTATATACATATATATATATATATATTTAAAAACATTAGCTTTTCTATCACTTTTCTGAAAAAAAAAGAATAGACATATTGATGAGACTGCTATATATTCGATGTTAAGTCTGGCCATGTTTCGTCACAATTTCGATGAAAATTGGTTGTAGAGATAAATGTTATAGCTAGAAATTCTTCCAAGTTGAAGCAATTATTTTGATGTCGTTGTCATCGATAATTCAACCACTATTGATGTCACAATTTTGATGGAGATTTCTGTTGGCATTAAGCAGGATTGCCACTAGTGACAATACTTATTTGCATTTTGAGTGCAAACTGAGCAGAACAGTGCAAACTGAGAAAAATAGTGCAAATCGAGCAGAATAGTGCAAACCGAGCAGAACAGTGCAAACCAAGCAGAACAGTGCAAACCAAGCATAACAGTGCAAACCGAGCAGAACAGTGCAAACTGAGAAGGACAGTGTAAACTGCGTAACATTATGTCTACCGAGTCACCAGTATTTACCGAGTTCAAAACCTACCGAGTGGTCAGTATGAACCGAGCCTTCACTTCTACCGAGTGCATGATGATGCTGAGTAATGCAGTGGATGCCGAGTATCAGAAAGTCACCGAGTTAGTTTACAAGAACCGTGTAACCATACTTAGGCTAACTTAGTAGCACTTATGTTTATTTGTCAAGCTGACTTTGTAATTGTAATTGTAATTAATTGTTTAGACTTGTATATAAACAATGTTGTAAAATACCAAGATGTATTGTAATGAGTATGAGTGTGAAAAAGAAAGAAAGGCAGAGATAAGAAAATTACAAAAGGCTACAACAGTATAAGGAACAGCAAAGACAAATTCATCATAGAAGGTGATTAGTACATCAGTGAATCTCATTTAGCAATCCAATTGCAAAGCAAGAGATTTACTGTTTCATCCTAACAGGTGAATCAGTACTAAAATCCTTTAACTGGGTAGACTTAACAGTCTTTGTAAAATCTCTTTAACGAGTACATACTTCTTTTGTAAGTTTGTAAAAATCCTCTAACAAGGTGGACCTAGCAGTCCTTATTGCTCCTAGCAGGGCAAGTCATCAGAAGTGATCAAATTGTAAGCCTTAACCGGCCAACTTTATACTGCAGTACTAAAGCTTTGTGGGTTTCATCCCCACCCCAGTTTTACTTTCTTTTTGGAAGGTTTTTGGGTAACCAAATCTATGTGTCATTGTTGTGAATGCTTTTAAGTTTCATGCTTTCTATATGCAAAAGGATAAAGTAAACTATATGTTAATACCTCTGTTATTGAAAGAAAATTTGTAGTTACTGATTCACCCCTCCCCTCTTAGTAACTTGGTTAATTCCTAAATATTTCCAACAATTGGTATCAGAGTAGTATTGGTTCTCAAGATAAAGCTTAACTAGCTTGAGCAAAGATCTAGGACAATGGAGGTATTCAAACTGAACAAGGTGATTGAAAATGAAAAGCTAGATCTGGAAATGGCCGTAGCTAAACTTAAAGAAGAAAAAGAACATCTTTCCCAATCCCTAAGAAGAAGGAAGGAACTTGCAAATCAGATGAATGATCAGAATTACATTGAAGAAAAGATTGAAGATCTTTTTCCCTCAGATAGCTCAGATGAAGCAAACAATGTTGTCAAAGAACTCTTAGAAAAGAATGGGTCTTTGTAGGAAGAAGTGAGAAAATTAAAAAGAGAACAAGAGCTACACTCTACAAGATTTTGTGAGATCTTAGAACAAAGAAACAAGTTGAAAGATGAATTAGATGGAAGGAACAATGAAGTCCAAAATAAAACCCTTCAGCTAGAAAACCTAATTGATCAGATCTCCCATACAAATGAAGAAATTTTGAATCTAAGATCAGAAATAGAAAGCACTAGAGAAGAACTAAGATTTGAAAAGGAAATCAATCAAAGATTGGTGGATGACCTAAACACTGAAAAAAAAATCAATGAAAGAATGCTGAAAAGCCAAGAAGACCTAGATCAGCTGTATAATCAAAATCTTCATAGGCAAAAAGGAAAAGCAGGACTTGGATACAATGGAGAAGGTGAATCTTCTAAGCAAGGTACTCAAAAAAATCAGAAACCTACTTGTAATCATTGTGGCAAAATAGGACATACTTCAAATAAATGTTGGAGCAATGAAAAAGCAGAATTCAATGGAAAATGCTACAACTGCAATCAACATGGTCACAAAGCAAATGAATGCAAGGAAAAACCAAGATTCAAAGGTAATTGTCACAAATGCAACAAACAAGGTCACAAGGAATCTAAATGCAGATCCAAAACATTCAATCCAGCAGAACAAATTATGAAAGCAATGTTTGGATGGGATTACAACACCTGGTGTAGATGTCATTACTATGGACAATATGGACACATTGGCATGAACTGCATAAAACATCATCTAAGGAAAAGAGATACTACCGTAAGATGCTTCAAATGCACTAAACTCGGTCACATAGCTAGAAATTGCATGAATGCTAGTGAAGTTGAAGATGGAAAGAAGAATGAAGCAACTAAGGTCAGGAAACAAGTAAGACAAAAGTGGATTCCTAAATCTATCGAGCAAACTAGTCCAAGTAATGGACTGGGTGGCTCTACCGACTCAAACTAAATTCCCAAGAGAGCACTGGAACTGTATTCTCATAGACAAATTTCAAGCAGTTCCAGAACTGAATTAAAAGAAAGATCTAAATTGGCATACAAGATGCAATAAGATCACAGGATGGTCGGTATCAATTTTCACCGAGAAAGGTCGGTACGAGTCTTTACCGAGCGAGGTCGGAGCAATATGAATTCTCGAGTTCACCGAGTTGCGAAGTCTTTACCAAGCAATTAATTCATAGTGGGTGACAGTCTGTCAGAATTCATACCCTAATTCGTACTGAGCATTAATGACAGATTTGTAAACAAAAGGCAAGAAATCAAACTCATTCTTCATCGTGAACCTTTAGCACTTTGAGAGCAGAAAATTTCAAGAGCAATCCAGCGATTCAAACACTTTTGCGAAAAGAATTTTCTCTGAGCTACCATGGCATCATCCAGCACTTCAGCAAAGAAAGGATCATAAATGTTAGTCCAAGGGGAATGGAGCGCACCAAATTTCAAGCTCGTGCCCGCAATTGCAGCAGCCCTAGATCAGAACGAAGCTCAATCTCAAATTCCTCCTAAGGTACTACTTGTTAATGATATTTGCAATCATTTCAATTATGCAATTCAATAAATGGGAAACCTAGAGCTAGATATTGTGCGTGAGGAATTGTGTGTGGATGGTATTCTAAAACCCGAGCATAAACATCTGGAAGACAAGGGATTAGTTCACATTGCACATTTACCTTGAAACTTTTAGGAGAAATGCGTTAGATACATTCTCAGCCATGTACATGAAGGCAAGATTTGGCTTGAGCAACCCATAGAAATCACTAAGAAGATGATTCATCAAATCACCAGTCTTCCCATGTTAAACAAAGCAAAATCTACCAAAACCCTAGGTCGGCCGGAACTGGAGAAGAAAACCCTAGCCGAGTGGGACGATAGAGGCATGAAAGTAAGCAGCATTACTGATGCTGAACTAAAGTTTGGTACACACATAATTGCCCATAAGATATATAGTTCAAGTCGATAGAATAATGTCTCCTATGAAGCCATAGACCTAGCATACAAAGTGGTCAAGAATAACTTATCATTTGACCTTGCAGATTTGTTGTTAAAACAATTTAACAAGAACATGGAAAGCATTCAAACTTCCAAAAACAATCCATGTAAGTTTGGATCTCTACTGGTCTGTTTATTCTTCTATGTTCAGAAATTCTTCCCTTCCAAAGGAAAAGTAGTATGGAGAAAAGATGTGCCAGTTCTTTATGAAATAAATGAATATATTTCAGAAATGGGTGAAAATTTTGAGAGCATCATGGACAGTTATTTTGAGTCTTTCAAGGAGAAAATGAATGATAGATTCCAGATTCCACAGAAGTTGGTTGAGGATTATAAGGATGATATTTGTTTCATGGTGGACTATGACAGAGTATACATTCAAGTAGCTAAACCAAGGACTGTACATGTAAAACCTCTTCCTTATGAGGTAAACATTGATGAAACAAAGAATATCAGTGAAGCCCTTCTTAATCAGCCTGTTAATCCCAAAGCTCCATATTTTGGAACATATGATGAAGCTAAGGTGAGAATTGAATTAAGCATAAAGCTTCCACAGGCGGTAAATAAATGAAAGAAGATGATATCCAAAATGAAAATGCTAACCGAGGACAAAGGAGAAGACATTGAAGAAGAAAAGGAAAAGGATGAGAAAACAGAGGAACTAGAACCTGCAAAGAAGAAAGGAAAGGTATTCATCACTAAGGCACCTAAGGCTCCCACTGCTGTATTTACAAGGAGAAGTGCAAGAGGTAAAGCAGACAAGGCAGACAAAGATATAATATTCAAAAGGCCTCCTCTAACCCTTCAAGAGAAGATCAAAATTTTTAGAGAAGGATCAGGATCTGGAGTAAGTAATATAAAATCTTTTAAATATGAAACCAGATCAGAAATAGAACAAAAGGAAATAGAAGATGCTGTCATTGAAAAGATGGAATAGTGGAAATACTCTCCTGATGAAATAGCCCCACAGGTTCCAACAACTTTATTAGATCCAATAAAAATGAGATGGAGCAATGCCAAGCAAACTGTAAAAGACATATTTGATCAAACCCTGAGACAGTTAATGCCGAGCTTGAAAAATGATGAAATAAAGAAGGCATTGAAGGAGAATGAAAATAAGATGACACTGAAGTTCAATACTTGTTTGATTCTGATTAACAATATTGAATCGGTTGTGAAGGCTGCAAATGCCACATGGAAGAACATATACCATCTTCACCAACTGAGTATTGAAACAGTTATAATAAAAGACATTGAAGATGACAGTGATGAACAGGAAGAAGCCACTGAGGTAGATGATACTATGAGGATAGCGGTAGAAGTCATTGCATCACTTCCTACCTCTCCAGTAAAAGTTACTACATCTAGCCTGGAGACACCTTCAAGCATGGTTGTGACAACTTCAACATTTGTCCAATCACCTATTGCAACAATAGAAGAAACTACCATTTCTTCTACCAAGTTGCAGTCTCCTACTTCATCAAGTTTTCTAGCAGTAGGTATTCCAGTTTTTTATTCTACATGTGTAAATACTTCAAGTTCTCCAATAGATAGTATACCAGTTTCTATAGCCAGTCCTACTATGTCTACTATTACTACTACTAAGGCATTAAGTACAGATAAGCCTAAGGCTCAACCGAGTATAAGATTTTTGGGTAAGAATATAGTAGAGGATATAGACCTAGATGAGGAAATAGAAATTCCAACATTGGATTTTGCAAATCTATCAGCAGACCAAATGCAAAATATAGGTGAAATCCTCCAAAGGAAAGTGAAGCAAAAGAAACTTAAAGAGGAGAGAGACAAGGAATATCAACTCATTAAGGATGCTAAGGATATTTTGTCTGAAGCATTAGGTATTAAAGTAGACTCCTCTCAACATGTTTTGTTACAATTAGCAGAAGCAGTAAACAAATACAATGAGGATTCATCTGGGATAGAAAAGTTAGTTGAAAAAGCTGAGAAGAGATTCAACAATAAAGTGCTTGAGCACATTGCTCAGCACATAGCTATTAATCAAGTGGAATTGTCTTCAGTTTTGTCAAACATTGAATCTTCCTATTCGAATGCTACCTCTCTTTTGGCTAGACTATGCAATGTTTCCGAGTTCACAAAGGATGTCAAGGATAAAATGAATAAAATTGATGAGGATTTGAAGATTAGCATACAGAAGTTGCAACTTGAACCAAGTTCAAGCTTTTCTCATCACATGAAAATCTCATACCTATCAAATACGCAGTAAGAACTACTGAAAGAAGACACAAGGATCCGGTCCACACTACTAGACATTCAGAACATGATCCTTCCCATCATGAATACAATGTACAAGCACATTGAACATTCCAAAACATTGAATCATGACAATCAGTTCTCAATAGCAAATCACATGATTGAACTCTCTGCAGAAGTCCAAATTGCAATCCAAACATGCAAGATTCTACAAGAAAATTGGGACAGAACCCTGGCACTGATAATGAAGGTACATTCTAATTTTCTATCAAATTTTGGATTCTCTCTGTAAATCACTAGTATATACACCTTTGGCATTATCGTCAAAAAGGGGGAGATATGTATAGAAGGAGATATGTATAGAAGAAAAGAAGAAAAAGTTAGCACATTGAAAGGGGGAGATAATTTACAAAGACAAATTTTGAAAAATCAAAATAAATCTCAGCATGGTTCATGTATATAAGTTTTGGGCAATAAGTGTTTTTGTCACTAATGCCAAAGGGGGAGATTGTTGGCATTAAGCAGGATTGCCACTAGTGACAACACTTATTTGCATTCTGAGTACAAACTGAGTAGAATAGTGCAAATCGAGAAGAACAGTGCAAACTGAGCAAAATAGTGCAAACTGAGCAGAACAGTGCAAACTGAGCAGAACAGTGCAAATTGAGCAAAACAGTGCAAACTGAGCAGAACAGTGCAAACCGAGCAGAACAGTGCAAACCGAGTAGGATAGTGTAAACCGAGTAACATTATGTCTACCGAGTCACCAGTATTTACCAAGTTCAAAACCTACCGAGTGATCAGTATGAATCGAGCCTTCACTTCTACCGAGTGCATGACGATGCCGATTAATGCAGTGGACGCCGAGTATCAGAAAGTCACCGAGTTAGTTTGCAGGAACCGTGTAACCATACTTAGGGTGACTTAGTAGCACTTATGTTTATTTGTCAAGCTGACTTTGTAATTGTAATTGTAATTAATTGTTTAGACTTGTATATAAATAATGTTGTAAAATACCAAGATGTATTGTAATGAGTATGAGTGTGAAAAAGAAAGAAAGGCAGAGATAAGCGAATTACAAAAGGCTATAGCAGTATAAGAAACAACAAAGACAAATTCATCACAGAAGGTGATCAGTACATCAGCAAATCTCATTCAGCAATCCAGTTGCAAAGCAAGAGATCTACTGTTTCATCCTAATAGGTGAATCAGTACTAAAATCCTTTAACCGGGTAGACTTAACAGTCTTTGTAAAATCTCTTTACCGAGTACATACTTTTTTTGTAAGTTTGTAAAAATCCTCTAACAAGGTGGACCTAGCAGTCCTTATTACTCCTAGCAGGGCAGATCATTAGAAGTGATCAAATTGTAAGCCTTAACCGGCCAACTTTATATTGCAGTACTAAAGCTTTGTGGGTTTCATCCCCACCCCAGTTTTACTTTCTTTTTGGAAGGTTTCTGGGTAACCAAATCTATGTGTCATTGTTGTGAATGCTTTTAAGTTTCATGCTTTCTATATGCAAAAGGATAAAGTAAACTATATGTTAATACATCTGTTATTGAAAGAAAATTTGGAGTTACTGATTCACCCCTCCCCTCTCAGTAACTTGGTTAATTCCTGAATATTTCCAACAATTTCATGTGTTGTATTATCAACTAAAAAACTCTGACAACTATTATGGTCGATTAGCCGACCAATGGGTGTCTAATAATTGACTAAACCTTGTTGAAAAACAAGCTAAAATTTACTAGTGGTTGAATCAGAGACATATGAAATGGGTTGAGTATTTGTAGAGCTATGCATTTGTGATAAAGCATAAGAGTGGAGTCACTAATCGAGTTGTAGATACATTGATTAGAAGGAGAACTTTGATGATCAAGATGAAAATTGAAGTTCTTGGTTTTGATGACATGAGAGATTCTTATGAATTTGAACCTAATTTTCCTGAGTCATGGAGAAAGTACAGAGCACCTATTCAAGATCAACTATGTACTAAATGAGAAGAATATTTTATTCAAGAAGGTATGTTTTTTAAAGGTTTTTAGTTGTGTATACCGAGAGGATCAATAAGAACTAATTTGATAAAAGAGAAACATAGTAGTTGTTTGGCTGGACATTTTGGTGTTGACAAGACATTGAATTTTCTTAAGGAGAAATTCTTTTGGCCAAAGTTGAATAAAGATGTTCAAAAATTTGTGAAAAGTTGTGGAATTTGTCAAGTTTCAAAAGCATTAAGTCAGAGTACTGGATTGTATACACCAATTTTTGTTCCCGAGAAACCTTGGATTGATATCAGTATGGATTTTGTTCTTGGCCTACTAAAGATAGTAAGAGGTAATGATTCTATATTTTTGGTTGTGGATAGATTTTCTAAAATGGCACATTTTATACCCTGTAGAAAGATATTAGATGTAGTACATATAGAAGATATTTTCTTTAAGGAAATTGTTAGATTGCATGGATTATTGAGGAGTATTATCTCTGACTGAGATAGTAAATTTTTTGGATACTTTTGGAAGTCCCTTTGGAGAAATTTTGGCACCGAGTTGAAATATAGTTCTACATTTCACCCATAGACTGATGGATAGACAGAAGTTGTGAATAGAAGCTTGGGAAATATTTTGAGATTTTTTGTTGGAGACACACCAAGTAATTGGGATTTTGTGTTGGCACAAGAAGAGTTTTCATATAATAAGTTAGTGAATAGGAGTACTAGAAAAACACCTTTTGAGATTGTAAATGGCATGCAACTAAGAGGTATATCAGATTTGAGAGATATTGCTAATGAAAGAAAGAGAAGTGTTGAAGGAGTAAAGTTTTTTGAGTACATTAAGACATTGCATGAAGATGCGAAACATAAGTTGGAGAAAATTAATAAAAAATACAAAGACAGAGTTGATAGATCAAGAAGACATAAGACTTTTGCAGTTGGTGATGAAGTAATGGTTCATTTGAAGAAAGGAAGATTTCTTGTTGGAACATATGGGAAGCTGAAAATGAAGAAGTTTGGTGCTTGCAAGAATTTGAAGAGTTTTGACAATGGAAATTCTTATGAGATTGAGTTACCTGATGAGATTGCTCAGTTTTCCTTTATTTACCAGGGTTGGTCAGTCATCTCTCTGGCACTCGGTGAATTTCCCTAGCGCTCAGTGATGCTTGTCTCACACTTGGTTATCCTTTCTTACCAAATTTTTTGTTTTAGTTTCTTATTTAGGCCGACTCTTTCAATTAGTTATGGTCATGGATTTAATGCTGGAATCTATCATTAGGAAGCATGTGGACCTAGATCCGGTTGTTCCTTCCATTGATGGTGGATTTGAAGGCCAACTTGTTGGGTAGCCTCTTGTATATAATGTAATCTTGTTTGTAGTCTTAGGACAAGGAATTAGGACATCAGAGATAGAAGCTAGAAGTTTGAAGATTGTTTTAGATCATCACATGTTGGAGGACTTTTGTAATTGAATTGTAATATTTGGCCTAAATTAGGAAGGCCTTATAACCCAATATGTATGAATCAATTAAAATAAATATATGAAAGTTATTTGCATTCTCTCTCTCACTTGTGTGTTTGTTTCTTCTGCATGTGATCTCTGCAAGGTGGATCTAGTTAGGGTGTGCCTTTGGCCCCTCTCCCCATCCTCCCTTACATCAAATAGTGTAGATGACAAGATCTTAGCCATGATCACATGAAGAAAAAGGAAAGGTCAACATAAGTTTGAAGAAAAATTACCTCTAAAGTGCTTTAATTTTAATAAGGTTGGTCATTTTTCTTCTAGATGCCCAACTAGGATTCCTAAGCATAAACCTAAGTATGAGAAATATATTAAGAATAAGGAATGCTCCTGTGTTAATGATCGTGTATATGATGATGATGATGATGATGATGATGATGATGATGATGATGAGGATGACAATGATGATGATGATGATGATGATGACGATGATGATGATGATGATGATGATGATGATGATATAAATTATATACTTGGATTTGTGGATATCAAAGAGGAAGAACATTTCCACAAAGAAAAATCATTACAATGTCATGTTAAGAAGATACCTTATTGGATCATAGGCAGTGGGTTCTCACAGTGTAATCACCTAAAAATGGTCTAGTAAACCTTGAGCTCCACTCTAACATTAAAATTTAAATACTAGACTTTATCTTCTGCTTAATCAATCTTATGTATGGATTTAATATCTTATCTCTTGATCAAATCATCACTTTAATCATTTATTTGATGATATCCTAAAGTTTTACCACTTTATCCTAAGTTTTGTTTAACTAAAAGAACATGTCCCCATTTAATTAAATAAAATCCACTTCATCCTAATTGTGCACATGAAAAAGGAATTTCCTAATTTAAAATGAAAAGGAAAGACTTTTTGTCTACACATTGATTGCACATTCTTTTAGGTGAGTGAAATCTCTTTTTTCCTCTTAATCTCTTCCACACATCTTTTTGCCTATTAACCATGTTCATTGATTTTGCCTCTTAATAATCTTGTGCCCTAAAGTTAAAATAGGGATTATTCTCCACCCTTTGATTTTTCCTCTTAGTATCTCACCATCCATTATTCTTTAAAAGGAGGCTCACTCCTCATTCTTGGCTAATCTTAATCTTACAATCTTTGGCATTCTTGCATTCTTATATAATTCTAGCTTAGTTGTATCTTTACCTTATCATTTCCTTATTGCATTTACATTAAATCACATATCTTAACTACGAGGTTTTCTAATCTTGTTAGATTAGCTTTTATTTCTTGTTCTTGCATTCTCTTTCTAGCTTAGATCTTGCATCTCATTTAAATTTTCTCTCATCTTACATTATCATTTTGAATCTTCCATTCTATGGTGCACCTTGCAATGGTTTCTAATTGAGCTTTGTTTGAGAGCCATTGTGCATAATATTTAGATTCTTGCATGTCATAGATAGGAAGCTATAAGCCGCTTCTTGAGATTTCCTTCTTCATGGATTCTCTCAAGTCTAATGGTTTATAAAAGTGTGTCTCATTTTGATCACACCATTTTTGCATCTACAATGGGGCTAAACTCTCATTTTTAGCTCTAATTCTTGTATTTTTGGCTTTTTATTGTCACAGGTTCATAACCTTTGTTTTGTAGGCTATAAAATCATACAACATTCTGACACATACCAGGACAATATTTCTTAACACTGCCAGGCAAAATTTTTTAAATTATAGAATATCATTCTTATTCTCAAAGAAATATCACCTTCTTTTCAGGGAAATATCAAACTGCTTCTATGTAGTCTATCATATTTTTTTGGAATATTGCATGCTTCACATAATTATATTGTACAATTTTCCAAGCATAATGTCAATTGTCACTCAAATTGGATTTTCTTGCATTTTTAGGTTTTATGGTTTTCTAATAGAACTTAACAATTTGTTTTGCAGGGTTATCAATTTGATTTGCATACTTTTGTGCCCTAACTTGTGTTTTTGTAGGGATCACTTGTCAAAGAAGTTGCATTGCTAAGACTACTAACTTGTATTGTTTAGGTTTCCTTGGAGATACAAATCAATATTATGGTTACTTACATTTGGTTTTCTAGGTACCTAGCTTTAATATTTTTCTTTTGGTAAATGAACATGTTCTTAATGTCTTTGGGAGACACTATGGGGTAGGAGAGTATGCTCTTTTCCTAATGGAAAATCAGAAATCCAGACCTCAACTAGTTATCAATTTACTTTCTTGCATTTACCTTTAGAGGGCCTACCAAAAGAGTAATATTTTGGGAATGATCCAAGTGGGGAATAAGCAAACCTGGTTGCTCCATTCCACTACAAACAAAAGCTTCATGCAATCTAAAGAGAGGTAAGACTTGGCTATTCTCTACTTCTAATGCTTCTTCACATGTAGGGCCTAGTTGCCTAAATGTTGCTAAGAAAGATTACACTTAATTGGGCACTTGTAGGGCCTTGTTGGTCTAAATGTTGGTTTCAAGGTTACAATGTGAGTACATTCACTTTGTGTAGGAATTAGAGGTCTAAATATTTCTTATGAAACTATGCATTTTTAGTGCTTGTAGGGCTATAAGCCTTAATTTTTCTTGTGAAACTATAATAGATAGTCACCATTGAAGATTATTATTAAAAACCTTACAACCTAGATGCTATCCTTTTAGACCTATGACCTCCTTTGTGCATGGATTGATCCAAGTGGACTTACCTAGACCACCTCAAGATACTCACCATATGTGTTCCCTTGATACAAATGATCTAATTTATGTAACTACATTACAATACCTGGTGTGATACCTGCAGTATTGTAGAATTCAACACGAAAAATTGAGAACAAGATTGGAAACCAAAAACTGATCCATTATATGTCAATATTTTGAGTTTATACAGGTCTGATGGATCCCAAGGGTCATCAAAATCCCTTGGAAATGAAATGAAGAGCCATCATAATATTTATTACAAACAAACTATTCAAACTATAAAAAAATATCAAAAGAAAAACTATATATAAAAATTAGGTCCACTTGGAGAAGGCATAACTTTCTACTTGTAGCTTCGATTTGTGAACCATTTGATGCATTGGAAAGATATTCAAAGGATCTAGAACCACATTTCAAAATTTTCAATGTTCCATTAGCACTTTTGGGCGGCATCCAAGCCCAGAAATGCACTGAAGACCCTCAAAAATGTAGTTTACTAAAACATAGTAAAATTTAAAAAATTAGATTTCAGTTTTTTTTTCCAATTTAATCCTGAGTAACAAATCTTGAATATGGAAATATGGAAATAGATGCAATTTGAGCATTTTTATCCTCTAATTGATCCATAGCTTTCATATTCTTAGTAAAATCCATTCAACCACTTAATCATGGGGTTAAGAACATCAAGTTGTGGGGAAAGGTTGAATCACTTCCCTCTTGACCTTAGGTAGAATTTTATTGAGGTGCCCTCATTTTGTGCAAGACCTCTAGAAATCATTCAAACATACACATAATAGTAT
The DNA here is from genome assembly GCA_027943335.1 of Chamaecyparis obtusa. Lineage (NCBI taxonomy): Eukaryota > Viridiplantae > Streptophyta > Pinopsida > Cupressales > Cupressaceae > Chamaecyparis > Chamaecyparis obtusa. The sequence continues at coordinate 479,786 of BSBK01001983.1, forward strand.
TATTGATAGATTTTTCCACTAAGACCTCACAAATGTTTATATCATGTAAGGTTTCCTTTTCCCTTTCTTGATTGTTTGAAGACTACTTTATGTGCCACAATTGCTTAGAAAACTTCAAACTTGTTGTTACACATTGTCACTTTACTGAAATAGTTGAAACAGTCAACTAGAATAAGGATTTTGAGTCAAGATTGGTCCTTTTATGTTTATTGATTTAATATCACCTACTTTAGTGAGAAATATCACACAACATTCTAGAATATCATCTGTAGTTCAAAGAACTATCACCCCGAAGTACTAGGGTATATCATCCCACCAATTTATATAATAGTATCTTGTCCTAAAGTGTCATCTCACTTCATTGGGGTCTATCATACTAATTTTATTTCCTATCTAAGTGTCGACTGGTTACCTAAGGTCTATCACCCTAATTCTGATTAGAGTTGTTTTGGTCCAAATTTGTTCTTAGTTGGTTTATGGAGCTTACATTTGACTCTTTTTGGTATCTTAGTCTGAAATTGATAGGATATGAGTTGTTTTAGATAAAAATGATTACTTATATTCCTTTTTTATATTCTTGACTAGTAGATTTTTTCACTTGTCTAATCTCTCTTGGCTATCTTATCTTGGGTTTGACTTTATCTTTTGACTTAAGTTACAAGTTTCATACATAGGGATCTGACCTGCTACTTGGGCATTTTGTGACAAGTCATGTTAATCTCTATTTTATTCTCTTTCTTTTCTTTTGCATAAGTGAGAACTTTTCTTTTCAAGGGTGGACATCAAGTTGTCTTTTGTCATATTAATTGCCTCTTTACGCTCTTATTCACATAGTAACAACTACATACCAAATTTATCAAGGAAATAAACCACCAATTAGCTTTCCAAAATTACCCTTTCCCACTAGGCGTCAATGTCATCAAGATAAATACCCTTAATTTATCTTTGACAAGGTGGAGGATAATATGGAAATTTGGTTTGATCCTTTTGGAAGTTCCCTTAATATCACCTGTGAGACACCTATTGCTTCATCAAAATTTAAAAATAGTTTATCTTTCACCATGTCTAGAGAAGAGAATAACAAATGATTCAATGACCTTTTTTATGACAATGAAATGTTAAGATGAATTGAATTAGAAAGAAAATCTTACATGGATGAACAAGAAGCCTGATTAGACCAATAATTTAATAACAATTTCTATGGGAATAATTCACCACCAAGATCACCTGCAAGATCTCAATACAATAGATACGATTCACCTATGAGATATTCACATTCTAGAAGTAACTCCCAACATGGTAACAATATGGAGCACAAAATTACTGAAGAAGAGCTCTTGAATTTTCAACAAGATGATTGTTACCAAATACTTATGTTGAATACATTGGAACAAAATGATGATTAATACTTCTTGCACTTAGCTTCTAGAGGATTGAACCTTTTGCATGACTTTGACATTGATGGATTGATTTGGAAAAGATAACCCTTACCTTTGGAAGTGGCCATCAAAGAAATACAAAACTTGAAAAGGAAATGTCAAGCTTGAGAAGAGAAAAGGATAAGCCTAAATCATCATTTTCTATGGAATCTATATGCATTTTACCTTTTGACAAGAGTATATACATAATGCCTTTTCCAAGAGACATTGAGATCCCTAAGTATGACAAATATGATGGAAATAGGGATTTTCATGATCATGTTAGACAATTTTATGCTTTGAGTATGGATTTCATGCATGATGATACTTATCTTATAAGACTCTTTCCTAGTATTCTAAATGGCCAAGATATGGAGTGGTTCAAAAAATTCACACCTCAACTTAAGTCCTTTGATGAGCTAGCATAAATATTTATTTAACAATATTCTTACAATATTCAACATCCAGTGACTATGCTTGACTTGTGCAATATTAAACAAAGGAAAGGTGATCCCTTTGTCACATGCTTGCAAAGATGGAGAAATTTTCACTCAAGATATGTATGAAAATTTCTAGGGAATGAAAAGATTGACATCTTTGTCAATAATCTTACTCTTGAATTACACTATGATCTTAGGAAACAAGTCCTCTTAACCTTTAATGACATGATTGAAATTTCTTTCTGAATAGAAGATGTCATGGTCAAAAAGGGTGAGATCAATTTGAGCAAAGAGAAATCCAACCATGGTGATGGATACAAAAAATACAAGACTAATCCTTGAAACAAGAACAAGTATGTGGTTGATGATGAAGTTGTTGATGAGCCCAAGCCTAAAGAACCCATTTTCAACTTGGCTAGTGCTATCTTAACAAATTGACAACAAGAAGCATCAAAGTCTAATGACTCTAATAAGGTTAGATCTTCATGGAATCCTAATCCTAAGCATGATTTTAACCCTTTGGGAGACTCATAAGATGTGATACTTAAGACATTACTTTCCAACAAGATTATCACATAACCAAAATATGCTAAGCCCTATGAACAAGAGGTGAAACCCAAATGGTGGAATGACAATCATTATTATGAATATCATAAGAACAAAGGACATAAAAATCATAACTCCATAAGGCTAGAACATGTTATCCAAGATCTTATTGAGAATGGGAAGTTTGGAGTAGATGGTCTTCTCAATAATTTTGACTGCAAGGCTTCTAAGGAACCACTCCCTATGTACAATAAAGGTGAGGCATCAACATCCAAGAAAGATGAGGTAGCTAAGATCAATTATACTTACATGAATAATGGAAATGTCATCAATATTCTCAAACCAATGGATGAATGTGTTAACATGCTGAGAGATAGTGAACCAGGCTATGATTCAGATATTGAGGAATCACCTAAGGTCATCTTAAGTGGTATTGGTTCTTTCATGCAGTCTCAATCTTCTGATGAGTGTAATCACAAGATCATGCCTAGAGGTATCAGCTCTCCTTCATCTAGGGAAAGTGTCAATGTTGTGACTAGAAGCCAACTCAAAGTTATGCTTAGGGGTATGAATTCTTCAAAGAAAGAAAATCCCAAACAAGTGACTTCCTCTTCTAAGCTAACCTCTACTTCTAGCAAGATGAGATACAGTCTAATAGACCAACTTCAAAGAACTCAAGCCCAGATTTTAATATTCAAGTTTCTATAATTATACCCTAGGCACAAGGACATCTTGAAAAAATATTTATAGACAACCACTATCCCGAAGACCATTGGTGTTGATCAATTCCAGACTATGGCTAATCTTATCACTACTCCACATTGCCTTTCCTTTTTGGAGTAAGATGAAAAATCCTTAAGTCACCCAAAAAACCTCTCCTTGGATATTGAGATTAAATATATATCAAACTTGAGTCAAATGTGTGTTGATAGATAATGTTGTTGGGTTAAATATTTTTTCTTTCAGTGTAATTAAGTAGCTGGGTTGTCAGAGTTTACTATTGATTCAAGGAAAAAAACCACTATCAAGGCTTCTGAAAAAGTTGAGAGGTCTTCTAAGGGATTGATTATGTTATCCATTCAGGTTGTTCTAGTTGAAAAAGAGGTGTTCTTTCAATTTATTGATATCCCTCTTGCCTATAACATATTACTATGGATGCCTTGGAATCATGATATGCAAGAATCCCCCTCTACTTACCATCAATGCATAAAATTCCCCTTCAAGGGGACTAAATTTCCATGTATATCAATGCACTTACTTTTGAGTCCTTGGTACCACACAATAGAGCTACCAATGAGAATAAAACTACTCTTGTTGATTGTGAGGAAAATATAAAAATGTTGAATCTAAGGATGGGAGAATATCGACTTGAGTCCATTGCTACACTTCTATTCTCCCCTTGCTCTTATGGAAAACCTTCAAAAGATAAAAATACCTTATCTTTTTCTATGAAATGCTATGGTATTTTTTTATAATCCTTAGTACCTTTAGAAGATTAAAGATAAGAACAAGTTGTTAGAGAATGGGTATAGGGAGGAAGAGAACCTGAAGAAGTTGTGCTTACTACTATAGTGTCTCCTAAAAAATATGGAAAAGGCTATGAGTTCCTAACTAGGATGGGTTATCACACTCATTCTCCTTTAAGTGATAAGAAAAATTCTCTTATTGAGCTTATGAGTCATAATAATGGAAGAAAATCTAGGGATAAAATTGGATTAATAGGGTTTTCTAATGCGCAACCTTCTTTTGACCCATCTCCTGTAATAGTGAATTTGAAGGGTAGATTGTTCTTACTCATACCTATGATCAAAATGAGCACAATATTTTTCCTTCTATTTCTATTCTTTGAAATGAAGAAGGATATCCACTAGAACATGATGAAACTTTTACATCTCTCCACAACGAAGAGTCATAAGTTGAAGATCCTAATAGGGAGCGTATTCACAAGAACATGGCATGATTTCTAAAAAGAGATAGAGATGTCAAATCATAATAATATGAATGGGATTCTCTCTTATTTGAGTTAATATAATTGGGGATAAATGTGGTTCATACCTATACTAATCAAACCAAATTGGTAGATGAGTCACTTATAGGGCTTGATGAGTCAACCTTACATGTCACTTTCATTGATCAAGTTCACCATGCTAGGAATCAGATTGAGCTAGGTGATTTCAAAGGAAACCTTATAAGCTCTAAATATATTGTCCCTAGAGATTATTCCCCCCATATCAATGTTCTATAACCTATCACTTCCCTTCCACTCAGGTGCCTCGATCTTATTGCTTGGTCGCAACAAAACTAACAACCTGCATTACTTTCCTTTTAAAATGACTATGAAATCACATGTTACCTTAATGCCATTGAACCTATTGTTTCTTCCACTAGTGAAATAAAAATAAAAATGACTAAGACAAATATAAAGAACCTTATTCCTAAAATAAAAATAAAAATGATAAATAATAGGTTCTCTGATGGCAAAAAATACTTTGTGGAAGTGTTAGAGCCAAAATAAGTAAAATCAAAAGATGTATCTGAGGGTGAAAACCTCTTTGAGGCACCCAAAGATGGGGTACTTGGTATCCTACCCAGTTACTTTTAGGAAATACCTTCAGCCTTGATTGAGGAAACATAGGCTATAAATCTTGGAACAACTGAAGCACCTCAGCTCATACGTCTAGCTCAATCTTTGTTAGCAGATGAAAAACAACAATTCACTAAATTATCCAAAGAAAAGAAGATAATTTTTTCTTGGACATGTGTAGACATGATAGGTCTAGACACTAATATTATTATGCATCATCTATACATAGATCCAGGTATCAAGCTGGTAAAATAAAAGGTATGAAAAATACATCTAGTATAGCTCTTTTGGTCAAAATAGAACTAAAAAAACTCTTGAGTGTTGGATGCATAGGGGTTGTTAACTATGTTGAATTAATTTCAAACATTGTACCTATTTCTAAACATGATAAATCCATTCATGTGTAAAAATACTTCTAGGACCTTAATAAAGCTTTCCCAAAGGATGAATTTCCACTTCCAATCATAGATATGATAGTGGATATGAATGAAGGTTATGAAATGTACACTCTTATGGATGGTTTCTCAGGATATAATAAAATCAAGAAAATACATCCTTCACATGTGCATGGGGAACATTTTATTGGAAATTCATGCTATTTGGATTAAAAAATGTTGGAGCTACTTACAAAAGAGCTATGACCACTATCTTTCATGAAATGATGCATAAAAACATGATAGATTATGTGGATGATACTTTGGCTAAGTCTCAAAAGAGGAACACACATATTGAAGATTTGAGTTTGATCTTAGACAAGATGTCCAATAGTTTCAGCTCAGATTGAATCCTAAGAAATGTGCTTTTGGTGTCACCTTAGGAAAATTACTTGGATATATCATTTCAACAAAATGAATTGAGGTTGATCCTAAAAATGTTTGAGCTATAATGGAGATTCCACCTCCCAAGAACATAAGTCAACTAAGGAGTCTATAAGGACATCCTTAGTCTATCAAGTGGTTTATATCTCAACTTATTGATAGAGCTCAATGTCTTAATAGAAATGTACACAAGGGATCTCTACATGTACATGGAATAAATAATGTGAAAATATTCTTCAATCGATCAATGAATATTTATCCAAACCTCAAATATTAATTCCTTCCATCCTTGGGAAACATCTTATTTTGTACATATCAACTACAACTACATCCTTGGGGGCATTATTGGCACAACAAGATGAACATGGGAAAGAAAGGGCTATATATTATATTAGGAGAACATTAATATCTTATGAGATCAATTATAATAACATTGTGAAATATTTCCTTGTTGTGGTGTTTGCATCTCAAAAACATAGACATTACATGCTGGCACATACTACAGAGCTTTTGGCAAAAATTGATCCTCTAAAATACTTATTAGGAAATTCTACTTTTATTGGTCGACTAGGAAAATGGATGATGATTCTCTCTAAATTTTACATCAAGTATGTTGATCATAAAGCTATAAAAGGATAGGAAATTGATGATCAACTATTTGAATTTCCCCTAGTAGATGATACTCCTATGTAAATTGAATTTCATGACTCATCCATCATGTATGTGACTGAGAGCACATGGAAAATGTTCTTTGATGGATCACACATGTAGAATGGTGCTTGAGCTGGAATTCTATTTGTCACACCTCAGGGATACACTATCCTAAAGTCATACAAATTGTTATTCCCTTGCACAAAAACATAGCAGATTATGAGGATTTGATGAATGGAATTCAAATGGCTATTGAATGGAGGATTGTTGAATTACATATCTTTGGAGATTCTTAGCTTGTTATCAACTAGACTCATAATGACTGTCAAAAAAAATATGAAAATTTTATTCCTTACAAGAAGATGATTGATGATCTCAAGAGCTACTTATCTTTCATCACATTTTAGCAGATTCCTAGAGCTAAATATAGGGCAGTTGATGCTATGGCTACTTTGGCTTCTATCTTACAGTTGGAAGAACATGAATCCATCTTTCAAATCTTAGTGGAAGAACTACACTGTCCTTCCTATTAGCACTCAAATTTGTAGATGATTAAAAATTCATAAACTCTTGTAGTCCCAATAGATGCATCTAGAGAAATGCAAGCAATAAGGTACTAAGGTTGTAAAACCATCTTCACTTCGAGTGTAAAAACTCAGGCGGGTTTACCTATCACAATTCACTATTTGAATGAGCTTTGAATTGTGAATTAGCTCCTTCACTGCTATGTTGTTCCTTTCAGAATTAACTCAATAAGACATTAAAACTCTTAGTATAGCCCAAAGTATCCTGATACATAACAATATAATGGAAATTATGAAAGCAAAAACATGGAATAGTGGCTTAAGGACATAGATCCTTCTTCTTTTTAAGAGTTAAACTCAAGGAAGGCTTACCTAATTTAGTGCTTCTATAAAGCATTACAATATACATCCATGAATTTATAATAGAATGATTCAGATAAAGATCATGCAAAGAAAGTAAAATGAATCATTTGTTTATATTTTCTGGTGGCAACAAATGCAAATGTATCTCAAACCAATGCCTTATCTACTTGGGCATCGGAGTCAAACCCTATCTCCACAAAAATCTATCAAGGCAAATATACTAGAACCCAAATGGCATGCTTGACATCCCATTCTTCTACTTCCTATAACTATTATCAAATTCATACATGGACCATTAATTCATAGAGACCTCCTTTAAGATTCTACTCTTCCCTTGAAAGAAAATTAAGTTTAACCCCTATATTCAGCTTGTGAACAATGCATTGAAAAAGCCTTACAATTTAAATGCATAAGAAAACTAAAGTATCCATACACAAAGACAACAAGTAGTAGTAATAGAGTTGCAACATCTTTGTATTAATAATCAAAATGTGTTAATATAGTATTCTCTTGACTTCAAATAAAACAAGGTTCTATATCTTAGAAATTTGGATGGCTATGAAAAGATGTTGCACTAAAAACAAAAATACAAACTGAAAGATATTTGATCAACACAACATAATGGAATTCTCAACTTCTCAACAACTTTGTAGGTGGCACCTTTGTCTAAAGATATTTCAGAGCAGTTGCTAAATTTGTTGCATGAATGATGACCACCATACGACTAACTTACATCATCCTCTATTTGAACATGTTGTCCCTCAAATTTTGGATCAGGTGCCATGTGCACTCTATTGTTCTTCATCTTCTATAGTCTGAGTAGCTGGCTTCTTCTTATTCTTTTTTGTCAACTGGCCCCATGCTGCTACATCATCATCAGATGGCCAGTTGTAACTTTGCAGCTCTTATAATGATTTGATCTACTGATCCCATGTGGAATCAGTTATATTTTTGGCTTCTACTACAAATTTTATGCAATCACTTTCAATCTTAAATAAACTATCAATTATATTGTTGCATCTTTCCAAATCTAAAACATTGTCACTACCAAGGAAGACATCTTGTTTAATTACTAGCTGATCCATTGACACCTTCTACTATCATCATACATAGAAGGAAAGTACTTGCTATAATTCTTGTAAAACATAGCTAACTTGGCCTTTATCTAGTTAGACTTACCTTTAAAGAAACTGGATATAGCACTTACCAAACCAATCTTTTCATAGACTTCAATTACTACCTTAGGAATGTCAGACCTATATTCTTGCAAATCATCCAACTTATCAAACAATGTGCTCCTTCCTGACCATACACTGTAAAGTGTCTCCAAAGTGATCAAAGATTCATTCACTTTTCCATTCGCCTAGTGTAATAGACTGATAGATTTATGGAATGACTCCATTCTTTCCCTTATTTTACCCTATCTATATTGCACAATTCTTGCTATAGTGTCCAGAGATGCATCCAATTTTATCTTTTCCAAATCCTCAGTAGGCTTATCAGGTACTTCTACATCAATCTAAAGAGGGGCCTCAATTTTCAATTTGAGGGGAGGAACTATCTTTGAGGCTTCTTCAAGCCTAACCTTCAATTCTTCCAACTCATCTTCCAATTTCTTGACCTTCATCATTTTTAGGTCCCTATCTTTGGACATCATGCTTGAACTCTCAAACAATTTTGAATACCTTTCAGATAATTGAGTTGTCTTTGCCTCATTCAAGTTAGCCCAATGAGTCACTGCCTTGGAAACCTCAAGATTAGTTGTATTTTTCACAGTCCATATAATCTTATTTCCTTCAATGTGATCCTCTATACTCGATAGAGATGGATTTTTAGTCTTAGGGGCAATAGACCACATTGCAACAGCCTGGTTCTTAGGGTCATAGCCACTTCCTCTGATCATATCACCAATATGAACTTCATAGGATAGACTTCCCTATGGTTTCTTCCTTATCTAATCTATAATAAAGGTAGAAATTAAATCCCATCCTAGAGTTAGAAGCATTCCACTTGCTTTAACCATTTCTTTGGCTTCATCCACAGTTATAGGAACAAGGCTAGGATCATAAGAGGCTAAAGCCCTCATAGTCTCTTCACTTGGTTCCACCCCTTCAAGCATGGCCTTATTTACTTCTTGTTGCTTATTCCAAATAAGAAAATTCTTTAATTCATCACTCTTCATGAATTGATCATCACTCAAAAACTCCTCCTAATATACCTCTCTGATATACTGTCCTAACCACAGGGACTGCTCTTCACTTTCCACATTACTGGCCACCCTCTTCCTAGCTCTTATTTTTTTCCTTAATTGGTGATGGTAAGCCTCATCACCTAGTACAAGAGCAGATGCTCTATCAATACCCCTTTTATTCTTTCCTTTCTTAGAAGACTCTCCCTCCTCAAGTCTCTATTTCTTCAATGGTGGCTCTGGAACAGGCTCAACAACTCGTAAATCCCCAACTTATGGTGGGCTATTTTCTTCTTGTGATTCATTAGAAAAATCCTCATAATCAGTGGATGAGTAATATTTCCCCTTCTTGGGCTTCTTTTGATCAAGCATTCTCTCCAAGTTATTTGATAGAGTGTCATGCATCTCTATCATCTTGTCAATTCTCCTCAAGTAGGGGAGGTCAGGGAAGAAAGCCTCAAAAGGAATTTGGGCTGCCTTCAATTGATTCTGCAATTCCTTCAGGTCAAAAAACCTGTTCCATCTCTTAGTGACCTCATCCTTCTCCACAATATTTTTGATCACATCTTCTTCATCAAGGCCTTCATGTTCCTTAATGACACCAATATTAGGAATTAGGGTCAACCTTGCAATCCTAATGAAGTCCTCAGGGTCCACATGTCTGCAGGTGCCAGATACCATCTTGAATTGATTTAGCCAGACAATTACTTGTGGGAAGGCCCTCTTGCCAATCAAGAAATCACCAATCCTAAACTACCTAGGTCTGAAAGTACCCTTTTTATGAGGGGCCAAGAGTTCTCTGTCTATCCACATCAGCTACCAAATGAATTCCAAAGTAGCAACTCTTGGTGGCACAAATCTTGGTAACAAATGTGGGGGTTGAGGGAAACCATAGACTCTCAAGATTGTAGAATTTTCCCCAAAGTAAAAATCACCCCAATTATGGTTTCCCTCCCATTTGTCTTCAAACTACTTAGGTCTTAGGAGTTTAAGGATCCTCGGTGATAATGTTGTAACATTGATGCCTAACATTTTGACATTGGGAAAAACCATAAAATTCTAGAAAACACAAAAATCCTCCTCATTGGAAGTAGAATTCCATAACCTCAGCCATAATTGTAATGGATTATGCTAATCTTTGAAAGTTAACCTTGGCTTTAATATTTTCAAATCAAAACTATTAATGTTGAAAAATAGAATCAAATGCATCAACATGGAATAATGCAAGAATTTGATAGGTGCCTTACTGTCTTTGATAGATATCAACTTTGCATGCATCCTATGAATTATATATTGGATATAGTCATAATCTATGTTCACTAGGGAATTATGGATGTCTAATATTATCATCAATAGATTAGTTGGCAAGAAATCTACATCCCCATCTATTCCCAAAACTCTACACAACCCATAGCAAGTTTGCTTCATATAATGATTGAGGGATGTAAACTGGTAAGGAGCATTTATGTTAGCAGGGAGGGGAGCTATGTATTTATCTTGTTTTGGGATATGTTTCATCATTTGGTCCTTTACTGACCCTATATTATTTTTGTACCTCACTCATTATTGACTCAAATTAATTTCAGTAGAGGAGGATGTATAAAAACTGAAGGCCTTCATGAAAGAACCCCTATCAAGAGTGACCCAAGGTGACCGGTCCTCTTTCCTAATTGTTTTGGAAATAGGGTCATAACACCTAGCTAATGCAAGAATCAAGTCCACATTTAAGAACACATCAGGGACAACCAATTTCCCCAAACCTGAAGCCCAACCATTACAAATAGGAACATGTTTACGCCCATTTCCATAAAAATAACTGAAGAGAGTATAACCTGAGCAATTTGGTGTGACAAGATCTCTATAATGACCTAGAACATCTTCAAAAACATCATCAGGAGCTCTCTTGTTCTGGCTGGAACCAGGCAATAACTTCATGAACTCATCTGAATAATTTGGCTTACTTTTGTCTTCACCACCCTTGGCTTTGGCTTCACCACTGGAAGAAGTTACACTTCGCTCTGGCTCACTCATTTTTGCCAGACAATTGTTCTTAACTTTGCAAACTCACTTTTCTTAGCACTTGATGATTGCTTCAAAAAACACAATTCTCTTGAAATAATTTTGAGCACAAAATATAATGAGTCCAGCCTATTTATCGATGAAAATTGGATGTGTATAGCTAACAAAATTGTTGCAAATCCATACTTAGTTACATTCACATTCAATTCACATATGATCAATTTTCAAATCAGAGCTAGCCGATGATGGGATGTTGACAGATATATTTAAAAATTTAAAACCGAGGTGAAAAGGAAATAATCACAACTCTGTATTTCAAAACCCTGTTTATGTCAAGAAATCTTGCTTTAAAATTGATTGGATGGCTAATTGCTTTCTCTCCAACTCGACAGTGTACTTTATCCATGTAGCAATGGTCTCAAGCCTTTTCTTTACTATTTTTCTAACTGGGCCCATTCATTGAACCAGGGACTGAAGGCTCTCTTGATCACTAAATGAAAAGTTAACCCTAACTCAAATTCAGAGAACTAGCAACTGACTACTTCGCTCATTCATGAAATGTATCTCTTAATTCAAGTTCTAGTTAGTGAACCAGCGAACATAACCTAAACAATAGACCATAGTCACTTATTTGGAGAATTAGAAAAAAAGGCTATCTCTTATTCACTGAATACCCCTGTTAACTGCCAATTTACTCTGAGACTTGGTGACTAAAGGCTTCACTTAATCACTGAAAGGGAAACTTAACTACATGTTTAATGTGTGAACTAGCAAACAAGCTTTCCTTTGAGTCACTGAATTCTTTCCTAACTACCTACATTAATCTATGAATTTGATTCAACCGTTGATCTTACATGCAGTAGACAGTCGTCGCTAATTCACTGAAACAATTAGACAATCACCTTTTGATTACTAAACTCAGTGAATAAAGGGTCTGCTGAATCACCCAATACTTAGAACACTGACCATTCCATCATGTGACTAAATGATTGAAGGCTTAATACTTTCCCTTATCACTTGTTTCACCCATTCACCCAATGCTTCTAACCTTAACCAATCTTTTAAGAGAAATTGAGACTACTTTGATTTTCTGAATCGCTAGATCATTTAGAACTTTATTAACTTATTCTTAGAATAAGCAAACAAGGATAACATTACCTTTGCCAAAGTTATTAAGTCAAATTATCAGAGCCACCAGACTTAGAGGATAATAATACAACTGCTCAGTCACCCAGTCGCCAAATCAAAATATGTAGGACCCAAATCATTCTGAGATTATGTCACAACCACTGATCTTGTAGATTATTGATGGTGCTCACTAGTTCACTGGATGATATAAACTCTAACTACCTGATTCTGAGAATAAGAAATCACTGGCATGCTAGGTCGCTAAAAGTTAATAGGAAGCCGCCAGGGAATGAGCGAATGGGAGACAATGCATTCACCAAATCACACAAATCTTTTTGATAATTGCTAAATACTTGGAGACCTCATGACCAAGGGAAACACTTAACAAGGTTTCCACACATTCGCCAATTCACCGAAAAACTTAAAGATATGAAATGACATTTCATGATTCAGTGAACACTTGAAATAAATAACCACATGCATGGTTTAACACTTAAGTGATGAAAAAGTAATGATGAGACATAAAAATAAGACCAATACAAAGGTTTTCATGAAAAATTAAAACCTACCAAAGCTAAAAACCTAAAGCAAGAGTTTTCAAACTTAGTCAGGGCAAAATTGGATGAAATTCAAACACCTAAACCATAGGAAAATTTCAAATGGATGGTAAACCAGGATTTGGAAAGGAGAATACCAAAAGCTTGAAAATATAACCAACAGTGGCTCTATCTGAGGATGTTTGAGTGCAAGATCATAGAAAGGACTTATGAATCTCTGGGAGGTAGACCACAAAACCCTAACCTAAAATAGGAAAAAACACACAACAGAAACAAACACACCTATACACATATACATATCTATTGTGCATGGAAAAAGATTTAACTTAACTGAAGAAAAATTTCAGGAATTGTCCATGCACTGGAAATTCTTGTTCTTCACCATCCAAATTTTGTAGAAAATATGAATCCTTGCCATGGGTTTGATGAACAATAAAAGGTGCCATCCAAAAAGACTCAAATTTTTTGTGTTTCCCCTTGTCTTCAGCTCTGGCATTCCACTGAAGAACCATGTCACCAAGCTGGAATTTTCTCACAATTGCTCTTTTATCAAAAAGATATTTCATTTTGTGTTGCAACTTCACATTTTCCTTTTGTCCTTCTCTTCTGATCTCATCCAATTCCACCAACTGAATCATTCTATCCTGCAAAGGATCACTGATTTCCATGCCTTCTTCTTGCATGAATTTATAAATTGGTAAAAAGTTGTTTACAGGGAGCCTAGACTTTAAACCATATACCATCTCAAAAGGGGACTTCCCTGTGGCTCTTTTCTTAGTAGCCCTATCAGCCCACATTACTAGTTTCAACTTTACATACCAACTCCTTTTGTTCTTTTCTAAAGTCTTCTTCAAGATTTGTAAAATGTTCTTATTACTAGATTCTGCTTGGCCATTTTCATGTGAGTGGTAAGGAGATGAATAAGACAAGACTATACCCATTTTTGAACAAAAATTAGTAATTTCTTGAGATCTAAAACTCATGGCATTATCTACAACCAATTTAATAGGGACACCAAATCTAGTGATTAATTTATTCATTAAGAACTCAATTACAACAGTACTGGTGGCTTTTTTAGTTGGAATTGCTTCAATCCATTTAGTGAAATAGTCTATAGCAACCAAAATTTAGTTATGCCCCCTACTAGACTTTTCATAAAATTCCCCAATAAAATCCATACCCCACATTGCAAAAGGGGCTTCTGCAACCACAAGATTCAACAATAAGGCACCTGAGAACTTTAATTTTTTGGAAAACCTTTGACATGGCTCACACTTTCTAACAAAAGAATGAGTATCTTTAAATCACACAGGCCAATAGTACCCTACCCTCAAAATATTATGAGTTGTTGACCAAGCAGAGTGATGCCTTCCACATAATCTAGAGTGCATTTCTTTCAATACTTTTTCTGACTGGTGTTTGTCCAAACAAAACAATAAAATTCCATCATTATCTTTCCAATACAAATCACCTTGGATTAGCACATACCTTTGGGCTTGCAACCTCAAACTTCTCCTTTGATTATCATTCAACTCCTGGGAACACTTAGTATGTTTAATAAAATAAACAATATCCTTGCACCATGGTTGTACTTCAATACTAGTGACTGTATCTTCATTAACAGTGGTACTATTCACTTGGACCAGGTCCATATTTTCTTTAGTCATTAGTTTGGCAAGTCCCAAACTTCTCACCAATTTAGTAATGTGAAGTTCAAGATCAAATTCTTGAATCCTATTGATCCACTTGCATCTTTTCCCTGTGACCTCACTTTGAACTAGAATATCTTTCACTATTGCATGAGGTACATAAGCATTAACCTTGGCACAAACTAGATAGGGTCTAAAAGCTTTAACTGCCTTTACCAGTGCATATGCCTACTTTTCCATTAACTCATAATTCAATTCAAAAGACTATAATGACTTACTAAAAAAGGTTATTGGATGTTCAAAACCTTCTTGGTCCTTTTGTTAAAAGGACAGCTGCCATAGTGTGAAAAGAGGCAAAAGAAAATAGAGAAAATGGCTTTGAATAGTTAGGTGAGACTAAGATAGGTGCCTCTTGGATTTCTTGTTTAATTTTCTCAAAGGCTTTGTTGGGTATCTTCTTAATTTTCTAAATTTCTTGTCCAACTTTCGGTTCTTGCTTCCTTTTTCTAATCTTGTGGTTATAGATGTCAGAATGTTTTCAAAATTTTGTCACAAACTTGTTAGAATTTCTTGTCTTAGGTCTTGTTCTTGAGAAGGCACAAATTCTTCAAAATATAAAACCCTAAAACTTGGCCATTTTTAAATAAGCCCTAAGCTGTTCTCTTAGCTTTCTATTTGAAGGTTACTTTTTGAAAGTTCACTTAAGTTCATGTTGAGAGCACGTGCTTTAAATATCCTTTTCTTTGAGTCAAGAAGCCCATTGATTTAATTATTTTATCCTATGTCCTTGGTGGTTAGAAATTTTGCAAAATTGCAGTGTTTTAAAGTCTTGTCATATGGTCTCATAGGCTTGTTAAAGCCTTATGCGACTATGTGACTAAGTCTTAATCTTGCGATTAATGAAGCGGCAAGTGGTGGGACCATGGGTGAAGGTGCTCAGCCAATAGTATTTTAATGGTTGGTGGTTTCTTAAAGGTTGGCGGTGTTTTAAAACATAGTCGCATGGTCGCATAAGCCTTCAACAAGCTTATGTGACCATACGACTAAGCTTCGTGCTTAACTTTGAGTGCTAGCGGATAAAGTTTGGAGGCTAGTCGCATGGTTGTATTAGCCTCCAATAAGCCTATACGATCATGCGACAAGATGACATGTGGCAGGGATGTGGCACGTTGGTGATGTGGTAATGAGGTGGACCGATGAACCAATAGGGTGTCACCACATGGCAAGGGGCTCACCTAAAATTTTCAAATGCCTGCATAAATTTGATTTTCAAATTTGTTAAAGTTGCACTATTCAAAAATTTCAAATATTTTAAATATACAGTCTGCTCGTAAAAATGGCACCCAGGGCTCAGTTTTTCACCAAAATATGAAGTGTTATATACCGCCGAAACTGGGAGAAAATGAGGATCTTGATTTTGCAATCAGATTTTGCACAGGTGGCCATTTGCTCGTGATATTTGTAGTTTAAGTTTCAGGCGGGCCAGGAAGATATTTTTGAGATATTTGATTTGTTATGTCTGGTGACTCATGTGTTTTCAAGGGGATAGAGCAGATCAGGTTTGTTGTTCCAGACTTCATGACTCATTCAGTGAGTAGTTCAAAGTTTGACAAGTGTCAGTTGGTAATGCTTTCTGGTGTTTCCCCCTTCTCTTCTTAGTCTTGATTCTTTTCATTTTGAAGGGTTCCAATTTTTTGCAGGAGCAGAGCTCTGCAAGCTTGAGTTCCAATTTTGGTTCATGATTGTCGAGCATAATGGTTTTCTGTGTGTTTCATTTTCTGTCATAGATTCAATACAAGTGTTTGTAAATTTGATTGCAAATCGAAATACATGTAAGGCATGTATGGTTTTCAAAGAATTGTCTTCATTGTATTGAGTTTCAATTTCAGTATGAATTCAGTGTTCAAGGGATATTGAGTTTGTCTTCTCCAAGGGAGAATGTATCTGTTTGTATTTGGATATCCTTCAAGGAAGGATTGTAAAATCCTTAAATGTAGATTGGAAATTGATCAGTGCTATGAATTTGTATGATTCTTCATATTGAGTGGTGGAAATGTGTTAATGTAAGGCATTAACGTAGGGATATTAATCAATGAAACATGGTTTGTAGTTTGGGTTTATATTTACTGATTTTGACTCCATGCCCAGATTGAAGGCACTGATCTGTACTGTTAGAAGTCATTTGCCAAACTAGCATCAATTTAATCAATCAACTTTCCCTTCCTATTGATGAGTTTGAAAGATAGATTGAGCATGTGGGTAGGCTTCCCATAAGATAGGTTCATCTCAGTTATGAATCCTGTTGCAAGACCTATTTATTCTATTTAATCCATTTGTGAAATCTGCTTATTAGGTGTTTGTACTAGTTCATATCAGTTTGCATAAGCAGAGAAGTGAGGTACACCCACTTGGGTCTGTGGAGCCCGAAGTGAAGAAGGATTTAATCCTTGTCAATTAGCATTTCTCTTGCTAGGAAAAGAGCATCAAAGGGGAGAGATCAGGTTATGATCTAGTTATTTACCCGTGCAAGAAAAATAGCTAACAAAATGGTGACTCTGCTGGGGAGTATAACATGAATATACAGTAGATTTGTGTAATACTGTCTATTGTACTTGTTACAGACCAATTTATGAAATTTAATCCCATACATGTTGTGGGTGGTGGCTCTGTTTGTAATTGGAGAATCCTGGTTGTGTTGTGCTAGTGTAATTTGCGATTATCAGTTGTTATTTGATGTTTAAGATTAGCAAGTTTAAGACATTTGTTTCCTTGCTTGGCTAAATCAATATTTGAATCTGGTTTTATGAAAGAGAGTCGGAAAAAGAATCTAAAATTTGTTTAGATCTCTATGTATGAATAGCCTGGAAGTATTTATATTTGCAGCAATTTGAAAAGGGATTATGTGACTTTACTGGTTGGATTGATTCTCCAGAATTAAAAAAGAAGCTGCAAATCTTATCCAGGTAATCCCAAGTTTTTATATGATAATAAAAGTCCCTTGATAGGTGAGCAAAGCGCTAAGAAAAGGGAAATTAGTTTCAAAGTTTGTCATACGTTCTGGTTGAAATTTTGGTTTCAAGAAATTAGGAGTATGCTATGCTATAGTTTTGTGAAGATAATGGTTGTATAAAATCAGATAGAAATATTTGTGACAGAATATGACGTGTTGATCACATAAATGGTTAAAATAGAAATTTTAGCATTCATGGAGCAAGATCTATTTTCTAGATTTGAATTTTATGAGCAACATCTTGGAAATGATAATGTAGAAAAGGATATTGCATTGAGTTGGCAAAGAGTCCAAGAGGAAGCCCTATTGATTTTGAGAAAAAGGGTAGGAGAAAGAAATAATGAGTCAGCATTTTCATTTTATCAAAGGTTTTCTAGTACAGTTGATAAGCTTGTAATGGATATTGATTTCCCAGAATTAGAGTGGGTACAATTATTTGTAGAGCTTTGTGTGTCGGAATCCTGCGATTTGTCAGCTTCTTGTATAGAAGAAACAACTAAATGTGTTAGAAGATGGATAGATGAAATTGAAAATATTGAATCTGAACTTAGTTGTGTTGATGCTGAGTCTACTTGTGCTAGTAGTGTTGAATATAATGTCGACAATGAAGTCTATGAACAACAAGACAATGAGGAAGAATCTATAACTGGAAATGATTCCTTTGAGTTTGTAGAGTTCCCGTATTCTCAGCTTGTAGATGATAACTTCTTTTTTCAGCTTGAAAATGACTCATGTGAACAACAAGAGTTTGAGTATGATGTAGATGAAAGTGATACTGAGTCTTTTGCACAAAATGAGATAAATCAAGAAGTCTTGTCTCTTGTTTCCAACAAAGAAGATGTATTCAGCATTGAGCAGGAGATCAAAGAAAATGGACAAGAGGTTCAATGCCTTCTCAGTAGTGAGAAGATTTCACAACTCCTAGATGCTGATTTTCAGAGGTATGCACACACATTTGATTCTAGAGTCTCATGCCCGATAGACATATGTTTTGATAAAGAGGGTATTAATCAGGGCATCAAATGTGAGAGATATGATGAGTTCCTTTCCCCTATTTTTGAAGTTCATGACATGTAGATTAAGAGTACATATGATTATGATGGATTTTCTACTGTCATGTATGATGAGTATGAAGATGTATGTGCTACTGTAGATTCAGATTCTCATGAGTCTAATGTCATTGATCCTCACATATTCCATGATGCTGAAGGAAAAGATGAATCTGAATGTGTATTCTCAGATTTACAAGTAAATGATGAACCATTATTTGACAACACCTTCCCATGTTTACAAGATGCTGTAGGAGTTATGATCAGCAAGATTTCTCTGATTTATTGCAATCTGATTTTTGTTTAGAGACATTTTTTATTAGTTTGCAAATTGATGTAAAAGAAGCCTATCTTGTGGTGCAAACTAGTGTTTAGAATCTGGATGTTTCCAGCCATAATGTTGAGTTAGAATGCTTCACTTTTCAGCATGGCAGTGACAATGAAGAGTGCAATGGTTTAATGTCACACAGTGATCAGTACTCATGGCATCCTGATAGCTTTCCCGTACCGGATAATGGTGAGTTTGCTGACCATGTTTTATGTGCTGAACTAATGAAGAATGTGAGTATTCTTAATCAAGCAGATGTGAATGATACTTACAGCTTGCCTGAGTGGGATGGAAATGAAAATCATGTATTTGACTGGGGTAACCATTGATTTCAGTTGAAAGTTTTGTAAATACTTGTACAGTTGCTTTCCTTTCAGTAGTAGTGTAGTTTGCTTTGGAATAAGGAACCAGTTTTGAGGAGCTTGTTGGACCCGGTTTAGTAAGTTTTTGAGAAGTTGGAGGAATAAAAAGAAATGAAGTTGTATTTGGGGTGGTCTGCTCTTCCAGGAGATTCGTGGTTTCTTGCTTTGATTTTGCAATCAAGCATCCTCAGATAGAGCCACTATTGGGTATCTTCTTAATTTTCTAAATTTCTTGTCCAACTTTCAGTTCTTGCTTCCTTTTTCTAATCTTGTGGTTATAGATGTCAGAATGTTTTCAAAATTTTGTCACAAACTTGTTAGAATTTCTTGTCTTAGGTCTTGTTCTTGAGAAGGCACAAATTCTTCAAAATATAAAACCCTAAAACTTGGCCATTTTTAAATAAGCCCTAAGCCGTTCTCTTATCTTTCTATTTGAAGGTTACTTTTTGAAAGTTCACTTAAGTTCATGTTGAGAGAACGTGCTTTAAATATCCTTTTCTTTGAGTCAAGAAGCCCATTGATTTAATTATTTTATCCTATGTCCTTGGTGGTTAGAAATTTTGCAAAATGGCAGTGTTTTAAAGTCTTGTCGTATGGTTGCATAGGCTTTTTAAAGCCTTATGCGACTATGCGACTAAGTCTTAATCTTGCGATTAATGAAGCGGCAAGTGGTGGGACCATGGGTGAAGGTGCTCAGCCAATAGTATTTTAACAGTTGGTGGTGTTTTAAAACATAGTCGCATGGTCGCATAAGCCTTCAACAAGCTTATGCGACCATACGACTGAGCTTCGTGCTTAACTTTGAGTGCTAGCAGATAAAGTTTGGAGGCTAGTCACATGGTCGTATTAGCCTCCAATAAGCCTATGCGATCATGCGACAAGATGACATGTGGCAAGGATGTGGCACGTTGGTGACATGGCGATGAGGTTGACCGATGAACCAATAGGGTGTCACCACGTGGCATGGGGCTCACCTAAAATTTTCAAATGCCTACATAAATTTGATTTTTGAATTTGTTAAAGTTGCACTATTCAAAAATTTCAAATATTTTAAATATACAGTCTGCTCGTAAAAATGGCGCCCAGGGCTCAGTTTTTCACCAAAATATGAAGTGTTATATACCGCCAGAATCGGGAGAAAATGATGATCTTGATTTTGCAATCAGATTTTGCACAGGTGGCCATTTGCTTGCGATATTTGCAATTTAAGTTTTTAGGGGGGTCAGGAAGATATTTTTGAGATATTTGATTTGTTATGTCTGGTGACTCATGTGTTTTCAAGGGGATAGAGCAGATCAGGTTTGTTGTTCCAGACTTCATGACTCATTCAGTGAGTAGTTCAGAGTTTGACAAGTGTCAGTTGGTAATGCTTTTTGGTGTTTCTCCCTTCTCTTCTTAGTCTCAATTCTTTTCATTTCGAAGGGTTCCAATTTTTTGCATAAGCAGAGCTCTGCAAGCTTGAGTTCCAATTTTGGTTCATGATTGTCGAGCATAATGGTTTTCTGGGTGTTTCATTTTCTGTCATAGATTCAATACAAGTGTTTGTAAATTTGATTGCAAATCGAAATACATGTAAGGCATGTATGGTTTTCAAAGAATTGTCTTCATTGTATTGAGTTTCAATTTCAGTATGAATTCAGTGTTCAAGGGATAGTGAGTTTGTCTTCTCCAAGGGAGAATGTATCTATTTGTATTTGGATATCCTTCAAGGAAGGATTGTAAAATCCTTAAATGTAGATTGGAAATTGATCAGTGCTATGAATTTGTATGATTCTTCATATTGAGCGGTGGAAATGTGTTAATGTAAGGCATTAACGCAAGGATATTAATCAATGAAACATGGTTTGTAGTTTGGGTTTATATTTACTGATTTTGACTCCATGCCCAGATTGAAGGCACTGATCTGTACTATTAGAAGTCATTTGCCAAACTAGCATCAATTTAATCAATCAACTTTCCCTTCCTGTTGATGAGTTTGAAAGATAGATTGAGCATGTGGGTAGGCTTCCCATAAGATAGGTTCATCTCAGTTATGAATCCTGTTGCAAGACCTATTTATTCTATTTAATCCATTTGTGAAATCTTCTTATTAGGTGTTTGTACTAGTTCATATCAGTTTGCATAAGCAGAGAAGTGAGGTACACCCGCCTAGGTCTGTGGAGCCCGAAGTGAAGAAGGATTTAATCCTTGTCAATTAGCATTTCTCTTGCCAGGAAAAGAGCATCAAAGGGGAGAGATCAGGTTATGATCTAGTTATTTACCCATGCAATAAAAATAGCTTACAGGCTTGCTGAGCCTCAGTATCCCAATTAAACTTTACATCTTTCTTCAAGAGTTTGACTATAGGCTTAACTATTTCTACAAAATTAGCAATGAACCTCCTAACAAAATTAATCTATCCTAAGAAAGCTCTTGGGTGAAGGTACCTTCTTGATTGCCTCTACTCTTTCAGGGTCAATCTTGACTCCTTCCTTTGATACTATATGTCCAAGTAATTTCCCCTCTGTCACAGAAAATTGACACTTTTTTGGATTTAAGGAGACACCAAATTCTAAGGCCTTGACAATGGGCTTCTCCAAGTGACAACAGTGATCCTCAGCCCTTCTAGAATAAGCCATGAGATCATCCTAATACACAAGCATTAGAACATTAATCAATTCCTTAAATGCAATATCCATTTCCCTTTGAAAAGTTTCTCTAGCATTTTTAAGGCCAAAAGGCATGTGGACATATACATATCTTCCCCATGGGGTTGTGAATGTTGTCTTAAATTGTTCTAATTCTTTGACCAGCACTTGATTGTAACCTGAGAAACCATCCATCATTGACAAGAGATCACAACTAGTTACCCTATGTAGCATGGCCTCCATATTAGGCAATCCATAATTATCTTTTAATGAAGCCACATTCAGGTTCCTGAAATCAACACAAAGCCAAATATCACCATTCTTTTTTCTTACTGGCACAAGATTGGAAACCCATGTAGAATGCCTAATTGGTTCTATGATACCAGCATCTCTCAACTTTGTCAATTCAACTTGCATCTTTGTAGCCAGTAGAGGGTTAATAGGTCTTTGCTTCTGTCTAAATGGCCTAGTCTCCTCTTTTAGAGGAATTTCATGTTCAAACATATCAGCCCTATAAGCCTTAAGATCATCATAAGACCAAGCAAACACATGCTTGTATTTTTTCAAAAGTCTTATCAGATTTCCTCTAACCTCTCTACTCAATTTATTTCCAATGTACACCATTTGAGGGGAATTTTTAGATCCTAAGTTAATTTCCTCTAAGTCTTCCATTTTAGTGTTAGACTTTTGAGACAAAAAACCATCATTTATTTTGAACATTCCCTCCAACTCCACTAACCCTTTTGGAATATGATTTGAAGTTAGTTTCTTTATTTCATTTCCCATGATATACTCTTTTCCTTCAATACATTGTCATATCTCACTAATATCTATTTTTTGACCATCATACCAATCAAGGCCATGAAGAAATCTAAGGATATCAAGATCATCCTCAAACTTGCCAATTATATACATTATCAGGCACTGCAAGCCTAGTTTTAATTTCTAGCATAGAGACACCAGAGAGGGTAATATCATTGTCTTTAAGGGAAACATTAGAAAGAAAATATGCCATGATATTATTGGATCTCTCTATCCAAAGTAGATTCAAAGCTTCAAAAAACTCTAATCTATCCCAAACAACATGTTTATATAACTTGATTTTTTCATCCTTAGCAGCATATTGAGACCTTACTTGGGCTATAATCAACTGGGAATCACCATGAAGCTTTAAATATTTGATACCATGCTTTATGGCTACATCTAATCCCAATATCAAAGCCTCATACTTGGCAGTATTGTTGGTACATTCAAAAGTCAGCAAGAAAGACTATTTAAATGTAGTACCTAATGGGGAAATGGACACCACACTAGCTCCTGATCCTTCCTTGGAGCATCCACCATCAAAGAACATTTTCCAAAGCCCATCTTGCTATAGTATCAACTCATCCATGATTGGATCTATATTTTTCATTTATGGTATTGTCTCCTCAATCACAAAATTGTTCATATCAATATCTACAAAGCAATTTAAATCCTCTGGTGCAACCATTTCAATCATAACTGAAGAACGGGGCTCCTTGTACAACTTTACCTCAGTTCCATTGATTGGGATAGTAGCATATGAAAAATCTAATTTTAATTTTCCACCCATTGCTACAACCCATTGTCTTGATAGTAGCATGCCATAATGAGGTTTTGTATCACCAACAACCACATCCATTTTGTATGTGGCCTCTGGGAATATAACAATTTTTACCTCAATTCCAATGAGATTTCCTACAACAAGGACTGCCCTATTATCCATAGCATAGCATCTCCCATTAGACATGTCAACTTGTAATCCTAATTCTTTCATTACATGGTAAGGCATTACAATTGTGGCAGCACCAGAATCAATCATGCAATTCTTTAGTAGAAAATTAGTTACAATCAATGTTACATAGAAAGGGTCAATAGAGGAAGGTTCCAGTGTCACAATATTTCCAACACATACATCTAAGATATTATCAATTGAAATAGGCCCTTCTACTAAAATCCCTTTCTCTTGCATGGTAGAAGCTATCCCCTGTTCACTTAT
Organism: Chamaecyparis obtusa; assembly: GCA_027943335.1. Classification (NCBI taxonomy): domain Eukaryota; kingdom Viridiplantae; phylum Streptophyta; class Pinopsida; order Cupressales; family Cupressaceae; genus Chamaecyparis; species Chamaecyparis obtusa. The sequence goes on from BSBK01001983.1 coordinate 504,067, forward strand.
GAGAGTCAGGGCTGATGTCTTATGCTCCTCAATCTTCAACATTTCAAGCAAGGGAATGGAAACCTTCATTTGAGATAGGGCATGTCTCATATCAAAGGTAGGGGGATCAGCAAGAAAAATAGGGTAGTCCTTTGACCTACCAATTTTCTTTTTAACCTTGTCAGCAATAACTTCCTCTCTCTTCTTCTTTTCACTCACAAGCCCGTCCTTCTCACTATTTACAACATTAGGCCTAGGGGCATCCTTATTTTGAAAGTTATCCTTAACAAATATAGATCTAGGGACTCCCTACTCATTACCCACCTTTATGTTCCTCAAATTGTATGAGGACTTGGCTTGAGTTATGGAAGCCACAGTTAGGGTTTTAATTTCTTCATCACTAGGCTTTCTCTACTATTTTTCTTCTAATTTTGACTCTACCATATGATTTTTACAATTGTCATGGTCAGACTCATCATGATCAGAATGAGAAAACACTTGTTGTTCATAATCTGAGAATAGCCTCCTTTTATGATCTACATCAGAACAAATTCCTTCATCCTCTGAGGTTAAAGAATCTCCCATTATCTTGATAGTAAACATGTTAATTGTAGGCTTTTTAGATCCTTCATGATCTCCTACATAAGAATCATTAGCCTCTTCTCCCAAGGCCTGAGCCATAGCACATTGGAAAGGTGATATTACAAGCCACACACCAAGGGGTATTTTCCACATTATGTGCTATGCTTTTCTTCAAGGGATCTGGTGTATCTCTTTCCTTTTGGGGTTTATTGTTGTTAGGAATAGGCCTCCCATCTTTGCAATTTGTCTTGTAGGGCATATCTCCTAAGTTAGGGGCTCTATCTTGGCTCTGATAAGGTGGCCTTGTATCTTGAAAATTTCTACCACCCTTGTCAAACTTTGATGGGAAGTCCCTATTAATACCAGCTCCTTTGTCCATTTTTTCATCATCTTTGGATGGCCTTGCAGGTTGTGGCCTGGTTTCCTTCCACAATCTACCCTCATCTCTTTTGTACATTTGGCTAGATGCCTTTCAGTTGCTTTCAATGTTTATGGCCAACTTAAATGCATCCCTAAGGGTATGAGAATTCTTATCTCTTAGAAGATAAGACATCTTTCCATCCATAGAGTTGAAGTATGTGGTTAAGCAAACTGCATCATCTAATCTCAAAACTTAGAACAATTTATACATAGCTTTTGGAATCTACTATTAAACTCTAACATGCTCTCATTGTAATGTTTTTTGATATTGTTAAACTCATTGAGCATATAGCTTGAATTCACATGTTCTGCATATTGTTCCTTAAAACATCTAACAAACTCCTCCCTTGATGCAATACTATTCTCTGGCAAACCCCTATACTAGTCCTGGGCATCCTCAACCAATGATTGAACAAAAAGTTTCATTATAACATCCTCGTGCTCAATCTCATAGTCATTAACTTTATCTGTGAAAAAATTTAAGTGCTCTTCACAGGTAATCACATTATTTCTAGTGAACAATGGAATTTTCTTTCTGATTTCATTTGGGATAGCATTGGGTTGACTGGGAATACCATCAAAGAAAAGAGGCCTATATCTATCCAAATGGACTAGTCTCCTCTAGAAGTTTGGTTGGAGTGGAGGGGTTGCTACAATATTTTGATAAGGTACAGTCCCCATTGTATTATTAACTACAAGGGGAACTTGACTAGTATTCAGATTTGATCCAAGTGTACTTTGTCCAAGATGAAGGGCTTGAGGATTTGGAAGTGAAGTATTAGGCTGATTAGGCAGGATTATTCTTGGAATAACAGGGACAGAGCTACTAGTAGATGTGTTTATATTAGCATGGAAGAAAGAAATCTTCCTCTTCATCTCATCTACAATAGCTTCCAATTCTAGTTTCTCAAGCTGAAGAGCTAAATCTTCCTTATCTTTTCTGGCCTCCTCTATATCCAAGCTTGTTTAGGAAGGTATGGTAGGAATAGCTACAACTTTCTTAGGCTCATTAATATTTACACTCACCATTTTTTTTTTCCCTTATCAGGGACCTCTTTCGGAGCATTTTTAATATCCTCGTTTCTTTGGATTTCAGAGGGGTACAATTGCCTGAGAACATGGCCTATTCCTTCAAACTCATTTTGGCTAAGCTTGGTATCCTGAGCCTATTTCCTCAAAGCCTCCATATCACCAAACAATTCTTTGTCTAAACCTTGAACACTTTGGTTTAGATCCCTAGCCTGGACTTCATTTCTCCTAGTTTTGATGATAAGTTCTTGCCTCTCCATGAGCAATTCATAAATTTTTTGTTCCCTCACTTTCACTCTCTTAGAAATCTCTTCCAATTGTTCATGCTCCTTTTTCCTTAGAGAAATCACTTCCTCCCTTAACTTTTCTGAATCATATGAAGTAGTTTTAGTGGAAGAAGTTTCTCCTAGTTGTTCTAGGGTTTCTCTCGTAGGGAAATAACCTACTTCTATGATTTCTTCTTCTTGGGAAAAGTGTACACTAGGCCTGACATTCTTGACATGCTTGAGGTCATCAAAAGAAGATGAAGCTTCATGGGGACGTGGTGTAGGTAATCTATCCCTTGAAGGTCCTGGGGAATTAGTATTGATGTGATTTCTCCTAGACCATTGCTTCCTACTAGGTGTACGAAGCTCATCACCCATATTATTCTCTGGGTGGTCTTTGAAATATGATCTAGTGAACCTAGGCTAACTCATGGTATGTCACACAAAATATATTAACACTTACAGATACCAATGACTAGTAAAAATAGATTATTAGAGTCGCCACCCACTAAAAAGTGAGAATTAAATTATTATATTGGCTTGCAAATAGATAGTGAATCAGTATTGTACCAACCTATTGTTCATTTGCATTCAGAGTGTCCCCAGTAGAGTCACCAATTTTGTTAGTGCTCAAATCTGCAGATGATTAAAAATTCATAAACTCTTGTAGTCCCAATAGATGCATCTAGTGAAATGCAAGCACTAAGGTACTAAGGTTGTAAAACATTCTTCACTTCGAGTGTAAAAACTAAGGTGGGTTTACCTACAACAATTCACTATTTGAATGAGCTTTGAATTGTGAATTAACTCCTTTACTACTATGTTGTCCCTTTCAAAATTAACTCAATAAGACATTACAACTCTTAGTATAGCCCAAAGTATCTTGATACATAACAATATGATGGAAATTATGAAAGCAACAACATGGAACAATGGCTTAAGGACATTCATCCTTCTTTTTAAGAGTTAAACTCAAGGAAGGCTAACCTCATTCAATGCTTCTATAAAGCATTATAATATACATCCATGAATTTATCATAGAATGATTCAGATAAAGATTATGCAAACAAAGTAAAATGAATCATTTGTTTATATTTTCTAGTGGAAACATATGCAAATTTATCTCAAACCAGTGCCTTATCTACTTGGGCATCAGAGTCAAACCCTATCTCCACAAAAATCTATCAAGATAAATATACTAGAACCTAAATGGCATGCCTGACAACCCATTCTTCTAATTCCTATAACTATTATCAAATTCATACATGGACCATTAATTGACAAAGACATCCCTTAAGATTTTACTCTTCCCTTGAAAGAAACTTAAGTTTAACCCCTATATTCACCTTGTGAACAATGCATTGAAAAAGCCTTACAATTTAAATGTATAAGAAAACTAAAGTATCCATACACAAAGACAACAAGTAGTAGTAACAAAGTTCCAACATCTTTTTATTAATAATCAAAATGTGTTAATACAGTATTCTCTTGACTTCAAAGAAAACAAGGTTCTATATCTCAGAACTTCTTTACAAAATGTAACCACCAGCAAAAAGATCCAAAACTTGCTATATATACCCATAGCCATCTTGGGATCCTCAAAGGATGTAACAAGCTTCAGATGGCTAGGAAAGGATCTTGCACTAAAAACAAAAATAAAAACTAAAAGATATTTGATGAACACAACAGAATGCAATTCTCAACTTCTCAACAACTTTGTAGGTGGCACCTTTGTCTAAAGCTATTTCAGAGCAGTTGCTAAATTTTTTCCGTGAATGATGACCACCATCTAGCTAACTTACATCATATTTTATTTGAACATGCTCTCCCTCAAATTTTTGATCAAGTGCCATGTGCACTCTATTCTTCTTCCTCTTTTTTAGTCTGAGCAGCTGGCTTCTTCTTCTTCTTTTTTGTCAACTGGCCCCATGCTGCTACATCATCATCAAATGGCTAGTTGTAAATCTGTAGCTCTTCTAATGATTTGATCTACTGATCCCATGTGGAATCAGTTATATTTTTGGCTTCTGCTACAATTTTTATGCAATCACTTTCAATCTTTAATAAACTATCAATTATATTGTTGCATCTTTCCAAATCTAAAGCATTGTCACTACCAAGGAAAACATATTGTTTAATTACTAGCTGATCAATTGACACCTTCCACTATCATCATACATAGGAGGTAATTACTTGCTATAATTCTTGTCAAACATAGCTAACTTGGCCTTTATCTAGTTAGACTTACCTTTAAAGAAACTGGATATAGCACTTACCAAACCAATCTTTTCATAGACTTCAATTACTACCTTAGGAATGTCAGACTTGTATTCCTACAAATCATCCAACTTATCTAACATTGTTCTCCTTCCTGACCATACATTGTATGGTGGCTCCAAAGTGATCAAAGATTCATTCACTTTTCCATTTTCCTGGTGTAATAGACTGAAATATTTATGGATTGACTCCATTCTTTCCCTTATTTTACCCTGTCTATATTGCACAATTCTTGCTACAGTGTCCAGAGATGCATCCAATTTTATCTTTTCCAAATCCTTAGCAGGCTTATCAGGTACTTCTAAATCAATCTAAAGAGGGGCCTCAATCTACAATAGGAGGGGAGGAACTATCTTTGAGGCTTCTTCAAGCCTAACCTTCAATTTTGCTAACTCATCTTCCAATTGCTTGACCTTCATCATTTTTAGGTCTCTATCTTTGGCCATCATGCTTGAACTCTCAAACAATTTTGAATACCTTTTAGATACTTGAGGTGTCTTTACCTCATTCAAGTTAGCCCAATGAGTCACTACCTTGGAAACCTCAAGATCAATTTTATTTTGCATAGTCCATATAACCTTATTTCCTTCCATGCGATCCTCTATACTCAATAGAGAAGGCTTTTTAGTCTTAGGGGCAATAGACCACATTGCAACAGCCTAGTTCTTAGGGTCATAGCCACTTCTTCTGATCATATCACCAATATGAACTTCATAAGATAGAATTCCCTATGGTTTCTTCCTTATCTAATCTATAATAAAGGTAGAATTTAAATCCCATCCTGGAGTTAGAAGCATTCCACTTGCTTTAACCATTTCTCTAGATTCATCTAGAGTTATAGGATCAAGGCTAGGATCATAAGAGGCTAAAGCCCTCATAGTCTCTTCACTTGGATCCACCCCTTTAGGCATGGCCTTAGCTACTTCTTGTTGCTTATTCCAAATAAGAAAATTCTTGAATTCATCATTCTTGATGAATTGGTCATCACTCAAAAACTCCTCCTAATATACCTCTCTGATATCTTGTCCTAACCACATGGACTGCTCTTAACTTTCCTCATTAGTCGCCACCCTCTTGCTAGCTCTTATTATTTTCCTAAATTGGTGATCGTAAGCCCTATCACCTAGTACAAGAGTAGATACTCTATCAATCCCCCTTTTTTCCTTTCCTTGATTAGAAGACTCTCCCTCCTCAAGTCTTTGTTTCTTCAATGGTGGCTCTAGAAGATCTTCTACCTCTGGCTAGTCTTGAATAGGCTCAACATCCAGTAAATCCCCAACTTGTGGTGGGTTATTTCCTTCTTGTGATTCATCAAAAGACTCCCCATATTTAGAGGATGAGTAATATTTCCCCTTCTTGGGCTTCTTTTGATCAAGCATTCTCTCCAATTGATTTGACAGAGTGTCATGCATCTCTATCATCTTGTCAATTCTCCTCAAGAAGGGGAGGTTAGGGAAGAAAGCCTCAAAAGGAATTTGGGCTGCCTTCAATTAATTCTACAAATCCTTCAGGTCAAAAAACCTATTCCATCTCTTATTGACCTCATCCTTCTCCACAATATTTCTGATCACATCTTCTTCATCAAGGCCTTCATGGTCCTTAATGACACCAATATTAGGGATTAGGGTCAACCTTGTAGTCCTAATGAATTCCTTAGGGTCCACATGTCTGTAGGTGCCAGATACCATCTTGAATTTATTTAGCTAGGCAGTAACTCGTGGGAAGGCCCTCTTACCAATCAAGAAATCACCAATCCTAAACTGCCTAGGTGTGAAAGTACCCTTTTTATGAGGGGCCAAGAGTTCTCTGTCTATCCACATTAGCTTCCAAATGAATTCAAAAGTAGAAACTCTTGGTGGCACAAATTTTGGTAAAAAATGTGGGGGTTGGGGGCAACCATAGACTCTCAAGATTGTAGAATTTTCCCCAAAGTAAAAATCACCCCAATTATGGTTTCCCTCCCATTTGTCTTCAAACTACTTAGGTCTTAGGAGTTTCAGGATCCTCGGTGATAACCTTGTAACATTGGTGCCTAAAATTTTTATAATGGGAAAAACCATAAAATTCTAGAAAACACAAAAATCCTCCTCATTGCAAGTAGAATTCCATAACCTCACCCATAATCGTAATGGATTATGCTGATCTTTGAAAGTGAACCTTGGCTTCAACATTTTCAAATCAAAACTATTAATGTTGAAAAATAGAATCAAATGCATCAACATGGAGTAATGGAAGAATTTGATAAGTGCCTTACTCTCTTTGACATATATCAACCCTTCATGCATCCTATCAATTATATACTAGATATAGTCATAATCTGTGTTCACTAGGGAATTCTGGAAGTCTAATATTATCATCAATAGATCAGCTGGCAAGAATTCTGCATCCCCATCTATTCCCAAAACTCTACAGAACCCATAGAAATTTTGCTTCATATAATGATTGAGGGATGTAAACTGGTAAGGAGCATTCATGTTAGGATGAAGGGGAGCTATATATTTATCATGTTTTATGATATATTTCATCATCTGGTCCTTTACTGACCCTATATTATTTTTGTACCTCTCTCTTTCTTGACTCAAATTAATTTTAGTAGAGGAGGACATCTAAAAACTAAAGGCCTTCATGAAAGAACCCCTATCAAGAGTGACCAAAGGTGACTGTCCTCTTTCCTAATTGTTTTGGAAATAGGGTCATAAAACCTAGCTAATGCAAAAATCAAGTTCACATCTAAGAACACATTAGGGACAACCAATTTCCCTAGATCCAAAGCCCAACCATTATAAACAAGAACATGTTTACCCCTATTTCCATAAAAATAACTGAAGAGAGTATAACCTGAGCAATCTAGTGTGACATGATCTCTACAATGACCTAGAACATCTTGAAAAACATCATCAAGATCTCTCTTGTTCTGGCTGGAACCAGGAAATAACTTCATGAACTCATATGAATAATTTGTCTTACTTTTGTCTTCACCACCCTTGGCTATGGCTTCACCACTAGAAGAAGTTACACTTCACTTTGGCTGACTCATTTCTATCGCACAATTGTTCTTAACTCTACAAACTCACTTTTCTTAGCACTCAATGATTGCTTCAGAAAACACAATTCTCTTCAAATAATTTTGAACACAAAAAATAATGAGTCCAACATATTTATGGATGCAAATTGGATTGGTACAGCTACCAAAATCATTGCAAATCCATACTTAATTACATTCGCATTCAATTCACATATCACCAATTTTCAAATGAGAGCTAGCTGATGCCGGGATGTTGATAGATATATTTAAAAATTTAAAAACAAGGCAAAAAGGCAATAATCACATATCTGTACTTTAAAACCTTGTTTACGTCATGAAATCCTCTTTTAAAATTGATTGGATGGCTAATTGCTTTCTCTCTAGCTTGACAATGTACTTTATCCACATAGAAACGGTCTCAAGCCTTTTCTTTACTATTTTTCTAACTGGGCCCATTCAGCGAACCAATGATTGAAGGTTCTTGTGATCACTAAATGAAAAGTTAACCCTAGCTTAGATTTAGAGAACTAGCGACTGACTGCTTCGCTCATTCATGAAATGTATCTCTTAATTCAAGTTCTAGTTTTAAACTTCTAAATATCCTACATTCTACAACTACCCTATCCTCCATATTAACTACCATCTCTTTATCCCAAACTCTCCTCACCCACGTGCCATGAGGAATTTAAATCCCAAAAAGGCTAAGGGGGGTGCAAAACAAGGAAGATGAGATGTTTTGGGAGAAGGTGTCAATAAATGGCCAAGTTTGGAGTGCCACCTAACCATAGCAAGATTCAAACAATAAAGGAAGTTTATAACATGTTTTATCTCCCTCCAAAGCTGCGTGGATAAGAAGGTAAGGTTTTAAAAAGCTAACCAATTTGCTTGCTGAGGTGTCACCAAGGACACCATCCCATCCATGAAAAAGTTTGGGATTAAAGACAAAGACTTAGCATACAACCACCTGCGCCTAGGGGGGAAGATTTTCAAAAAGGTAAGAGTTGATATTTTGTTTAAAGTTTATTTAGGTAGGATAGTTAGTATAGTTAGTAGTTAATTTAGATGTTTAGATAGTTATTAAGTTAGTTTAGTGAGTAATAAAGTTATGTATTATTTTATGTTATTTTGTTATTTTTGCCTTTGGATTTAATATTAGTGTAGAAAGATAATATGTTATGCAAGGTAATTTTATAGTAATTGGTGATTCCATTTTGTTCTATATTGTTATTTTAAGCATGTATTAATTATTAGTTAATATATTATAATAATTATTAATTAAGTAATATATAATAATTAAATATAATTATTGATTCAGATCTATAGTTTATATTTCCCAATTTATTAATTCATTTAATAAGTAAATTCATGTATATCCTATAATTTCGGAAACGGACAGTTTAAACTCCTTTATCAAATTGGACTTAACTTAATTATTTTGAAAGTTGATTGACCTATTAATGGAATGACGTAAACATTAATCAACCATGTCCTCTTAGTCAACCTTTGAGATCTTTAGTTGACGAACGATAATTTTGATCGTCATGAAGATGGACATACTTAACCTTAATTAATTTTCCTCTAGCATCCTTTTTAGACAACATTGTCGAGGTTGTTCACCTGATTCATTCTAACCTCGTCGTTGAACTCACTAACCTGCATCTTATGTGTAGAAACTTATCACCTTTTTAAAAAAATTGTTGGTTGTGTTTTGACCCAACTTTTGGGCATCACATTAGTGAACCAATGAACATAACCTAAACACTAGACCACAATCACTTATTCAAAGAATTAGTGACAAAGGCTATCTCTTATTCATTGAATGCCCCGGTTAACTACAAATTTACTCTGAGACTTGGTGACTGAAGGCTTCTCTTAATCGCTGAAAGGGAAACTTAACTACATGTTTAATGTGTGAACTAGCGAACAAGATTTCCTTTGAGTCACTAAATTCTTTCCTAACCACCTACATTAATCTATGACTTTGATTCAACTGTTGATCTTACATGCAGTCGATGGTCCTCGCTAATTCACTGAAACAATAGGACAATCACCTTTTGATTACTAAACTCAGTGAACAAAGGGTCCAATAAATTTCCCAATACTTAGAACACTAACCATTTCATCATGTGACTAAGCAACTGAAGGCTTAATACTTTTCTTGATCACTTGTTTCACCCATTCGCACAATGCTTCTAACCTTAACCAATCTTTTAAGAGAACTTGCAACTAATTTTATTTGTTGAATCACTAGATCATTTAGAACTTTATTAACTTATTTTGAGAATAAGTGAACAAGGAGAACATTACCTTTGCTAAAGTTATTAAGTCAAATTGTCGGAGCCACCAGACTTAGAGGATAATAATATAACTGCTTAGTTGCCCAGTCGCCAAATCAAAATATGTAGTACCCAAATCATTCTGAGATTAAGTCACAACCACTGATCTTGCAGATTATCAATGGTGCTCACCAGTTCGTTGGATGATATAAACTCTAACGGCCCGATTCTAAGAATAAGTGATCACCGCCATGCTAGGTCGCTAAAAGTTAATAGGAAACCACCAGAGAATGAGTGAATGGGAGACAATGCATTCGCCAAATCACACAAATCTTTTTGATAACCACTAAATACTTAGAGACCTCGCGACCAAGGGAAACACTTAACAAGGTTTCCACACATTCGCCAATTCACCGAAAAACTTAAAGATATGAAATGACATTTCATGATTCAGCAAACACTTGAAAGAAATAACCACGTGCATGGTTTAACACTTAAGTGACCAAAAAGTAATGACGAGACATAAAAATAGGGCCAATACAAAGGTTTTCATGAAAAATTAAAGCCTACGAAGGCTAAAAACCTAAAGCAAGGGTTTTCAAACTTAGTCAGGGAAAAATTGGATGAAATTCAAACACCTAAACCACAGGAAAATTTCAAATGGATGGTAAACCAGGATTTGGAAAGTAGAACACCAGAAGCCTGAAAATATAATGAACACTTCCTATGAATCCCTTGACAACCATTTGATTTGTACTAGAATTGGTCATGATTCCTCTTGCAATGATAAAATCAATTCTTACCTGCATGACCAAATCGTTCTTTATAACTTAACCCACAATGATAAATGACAACTCATTTGCAATGCCTCTTGTTATACCAGCAGCTCTGGTGACCTATTTAGGAAGGGTCTTGAGGGAACACTTCTTAGGTGCTTAGAGAAAGATGAATCTGAGCATGCATTAGCCAAAGTCCACAATGATGTATGTGGGTCCCACTCTAATGTTATTGGATTTTCTCAAAAACTACTAAGGGTTGGTTACTATTAGCCTATTATGTAGATAGATTTCATGCATTATGCCAAGTCTTGCAAGAAAGGTCAACTACATGGGAAGTTGATTCATGTTCCAATCCAAGAACTTATTCCTTCTATTACACATTGGTCTTTTTAGTAGTGGAATTTTCATTTGGTGGGAAAAATACATTCTAAATCATCTATTCAACACAAATTCATCATTACTATAATAGAATACTTCTTAAAATGGGTTGATTTTTTTCCCCTCTCAATTTCTATGGGAAACAAAGTATCTTTGTTCATCCTTAATCACATCATCTATCACTACAACATACCCTCCCCCGTACTTACTGATAATGGAGGATAGTTCAAAAATAAGGATCTCAAATAGTTATGAGAGAAATTAAAGATCAAACAACGCTAGTATTCAATATACTACCCTCAAGTTAATGTTTAGGATGAAGCTTCTAACAAAACATTGTTAAAAATCTTACACAAGATAGTGAACAAGACAAGAAGGGATTGACACCTAAAGATTAATCCTGGTTTATGGGCTTACAAAACTAGCATTCACACACCTACTGGTGCTATGCCCTTTGAATTTGTTTATGGAGATCAAGTTTTCTTTCATCTTGAGGTTGAGATACCTTCCCTGATAGTTTCATTGAGAGGCCTTATCACCAATGATGACTATAGAATCATGTGTATACAAGAGTTATAAATTCTAGATTAGCGTAGACAAGCTGCATTTGATGACATGAGAGTATTTCTAAAAAGTATGTCACAAAGTTATAGAAAAAAGGTTTGTTCTATGTAATTTTAGGTTGGACATCTTTTCTTGAGGGAAAATGATAAGAATCAACAAAATAGAGAACATAAAGGAAATTTTGAGCCAAACTAGCTAGGTCCCTACATATTTACTGCTACTTTTAGATCTAGTACTTATTATATTTCTACACTTGAGGGGGAACAACTCCTTGAACCTATCAACATCCTTTATTTGAATAATTTCTACTCATGATGCTACAAGACCTTTGTACATATCTCATGATCCTTAAAAAATCCTAAAAATAATAAAAAGTCCTAAAAAAATGATCATCTTAGTGAAAACCTAGCAAACAGATGTTTTGATGTATTAATAAAAAAAATTAAAAAAATAGAAAAGGAGAAAAATGTGACTTGATGAAAACTTGGAAAGGGGCATGATGGTAGAAAAAACAAATAATCTTCCAAGTGGTAAAAACTTGGAAATAGGTGCTACTTGAGACCCATGCGCTTATATCTATCATCTTGTCACTTTGCACTCTGAACCTTTTCGACTCCCATTTTCCTATCTCTTTGGTCTAGAATTGGTCTTTGTCTTGGGCTAGGGGGCATGAACTATATCCTCCTTTGGTGCATGATAGCGTCTTTTGGCGACTCACCCTAAGAATTGTTTCTCAAAATTTAGTTTGACATCAAGTGTTTCTTAACACTTATCAGATATGTTATCTTGAGTTGATGCTTTGTTCGCAGTCTAGGATTGTTCGATATTTTTGACTTATAGGCATATGTCCTAGTGAGTCAATGATTATTTTTTATTTTCACACTATATTTAAACTGATATGACTAAGACATGTTATGACTTATTTTCTTCATGTTCTATTTTATTGATTATTTTCATCGAGTGTTCCCTCATTTCTCTCTCCATGATGTTACAAATAGAGGATTAGGGGCATGGACTATATTTTCTTTGATTTCTTCCTATGGGTATCACTTTAATTATCTTAGATGTCTCTCAATTTGATCTCTTGGATAGTTGTGAGATTTGGAGATATATCCTTGACTATTACATTTCATTTATTTACACAAGACCATACTCATTATTATCTTGGCGCTTATGCCTTAATATTCGTATAACTTGGAAACTATGTTTAGGACATATCAACATTTATGTCTCAATGCTTACATGTGTTTCCTACATTATATTTGATATAGATTATATTCATATCTTCATAGTTGCATTCCCACTAGTGATGGTTGTATGATCTTACGATGTCCCTTAATAAGGCTTGATGATAAAAATAAGGGCCTATTAACCCTTTCAAATCACACTTTACATATTCATGGTAGATTTCATTTCTTAGGTGCATCTTTAGTTCCATTCAAGCTTGGAGAGATTCTAATTCATCATTTTTTTTATGACTGGTCAACTACGCTCTATCACATATGTTCCTTCTATCTCGGTCATGTCTTTATTACCTCTTCGATCTTTCGCTCTTTTACCCTTCTCTATCATCAAAAGAGGTTAATCATACCATCATATATAATCTAATCAAAGGGTTATGTTTCAAATTATGAAGTGCATTACTGATATATTAGAGAATAAATAATCTACAACTATGAGAGCAATCACATTTCAAGAAATAAAGAAGAAGGAATGAGTACATAATCAATATCATCAGATACATGTGTAGAAACTAAAGATATATCCTGATGAACTAGAACTGATTAAGAACCTGAATGAAGAACTACAAGAGATTAGAGATCATTGAGCACTGAATTATTATGTAGGATAATTGAATCAATGATTATGTTGTCATTGATGTCTACTAGCTTTGATAGTACTTATCATGGTAGTTGCAAATATCTAAACATCTGTAAAGAGGAGAGAAAAGATGAAGAACTAAGATATCTACATTGAGGATGATGGATATGTTAGGAATGAATGATAAATGTTTGGCAGCCATTCTCTAGCAGTTGTTGTTGCATTCATGACTATGATTGTCATTGATGTCAACACATTGATCTACCAGAGACTTGCAGAGAAGTAGACAGTGTTTGGATTAGCGCACATGGGATATTGTAGTTGGAGCCATGTGATGTTGAGGATATACTATTTGATATGTTATATGTTTATGGTGAAGAGAACATACATTAATTCATTTATTCATGGGAGTTATGAGCATTTTGGTGGAAGCAGTATTTAGGCAATGTTATTGAGTAGCAGTTTGTAGAAATCGGATGATATCTCCTAATCGGGATGGAATCTGGTTTTGCATAGTTAAAGGGAAGTTGAAGACACATTTTTAGTGATGTGGATGATAGCACAAAATTTGAGGTTACACGAGTGAAGAATTATTGTAATTGGAAGCTGACAGTTTTGTGTAATTTTGATGTAACATGTGGAAACTTTTATTTTGTAATTGTATGCCGACTCATTTCTAATTACTTGAGTGTGGTATAAAGGAAGGAATGTTTTTCCTTGTTGTAATATGGTTGGATTTGATGATGTATGCATGAAGTGAAGAAAAGAACTAATGCAGTTGTGAAAGCAAATTTGTGAAGGAAGACATGCGAAGTACAAAGATCTAAAATTGAGATCTGGTGAGGCAGAGAGTGCGGTTTGGCATAGTGAGAAAGGAGGTAACATATTTTCTATTACTATATTGAATAGTCTAGAGATCAGTTGGACAGTGTGTTTAGTAATCTTGCTATTGAAGATGTTTGGGTAGTGGGTCCATTTGTTTTCCATAACTCTTAACAGGGTTAGAATCTTTTAATAGGGATTCAAAATATCCTAATAGGGATTCATATGTACTGAATGTATTTCATAAGACTCCTAATAGAGTCCATCCTTTCACAAGGAATATTCATATTAGTGCATCTTTTTTGGGCATCATTCCCACCAGGGTTTACTCTTTGATTAAGAGGTTCCCTAGTCAACATATCTTGAGTCATTGTGTTATTGTGTATGAATATCTTTCTATGGTTGGTAATTATATTTCTTACATGGTTTAATGTTGTTGAAGTTGATAAAAGTTATCATTATTAGATAACTAATTCACCCCCCCCCCCCCCTCTCAGTTATCTTGGTGGACTTTACTTTCTAACAATTGGTATCAGAGTGGCAGGTCCTTGAAAAAGAAGTTTAACAGCTTAAAAAGATCCATGGAAAATTTTAGAAAAGAAAGCCCTAAGTTTGAAGGAGTAAATTTTGACAACTAGAAAGAAAAGATGAAGACACACCTACTATGTTTAGGACTAGGTTATTGGTTTATTACAAAGAATGACAAGACTATCATTGAAGAGGACAATCTTGAACCATGTACTACTGATGAGAGAGATCTATTCATGTGTAACATACTTGCAAGAGAAGCACTTTTGACAGCCCTTCTGGAGAATGAGTATAGCTAGGTAAAATGTTTGAAAAATCTTATGAAATTTAAAAAGCTTTACACTCTACTTTTGAAGGTGATGAACATGCAAAGAAAGTTATATTACATAATTGGATATGTGCATTTGAAGATATAAGAATGATGGAAGATGAATATGTTAGAAGCTATATTGGTAGAATGTCAGAAATTGTTATAGGCATAAAATCTTGTGGAGGAACAAAGATGGAGAATGAAGTGATATGGAAAATTTTGAGGACATTGACTCTTGTATTTGTGTAGACAACATAGATGATTGAACAAGTTATACCTTGTACTACAAACTTTACAAGAGAGACTCTTCTTGGAAGATTGGAAGCAGCAGAGATGAACCTGAGGTTATCAGGAGACTTTCCTAGAATGGAGATAGAATTTAGTGCTCTTAGTGTTTGCCCTACTTTGTCAAGAAGCATCAGTGTGAGAAATGATTATGCTGGCAGTAGCAGATCTAGAAATGAAGAAGACAGGAAAATTGAAGAAGGTATTGCCTTGCTTGTGAAGAGAGAACCAGATGGTAAGAAAAATTTTAAATGTTGGACTTGTCAAGAATATTGTCATTTTACATCTACGTGTCCTAATAGAGTTAAAAAATATAGAAACAATTTCAAACCTAGAAGATCTAAGGAATGTTATTATGCTAATGAGGAAGATCTTGAAACTAGTGTAGAGAGAACTCTAAGTGAAAGTGATAATGAGAATAATGATGACATATGATTTGTAGCAATTAAAGAAGAGAATCCTAAAACTAATGTTAAGGAAGAAAAATCCTTAGTTTCTCAAGTTGAAAAGAAATATGATTGGATTATAGATAGTGTTTGTTCACATCATATGACTGGAGACATGAAAAAGTTCATAAAGTTTAACGATTATGATGGAGGAGTTGTTAGAGTTGGAAACAATACACCTTTCTTGATTAAAGGTATAGGATCTATTACTCTTCATGGAAAGACTAATAATGATTATTTTTATTTTGTGAATGGATTGAAACATAATATGTTAAGTGTTGGATAGTTAGTTGATAAGGGATATCAAGTTTGGTTTACTGAGAAAACTTGTGTGATAAAGGAGGAAGATGGAAATTTGATTAGAACTAGATCTAGAACTAGAGGTAATGTATTTCAGTTCAATCCTACTAAGATGACATGTTTGATTACTAAGATTGATGACAGTTGGTTATGGCATAGAAGGTTTTGTCATATAAACTTTGACAACATTGTGATAGTAAGTACTACACTTGCAGTAAGGGATTTGCCTAAAATTATGAAGCCTACTAACATGATTTGAAAAGAATGTGTGATGGCTAAATAGAAGAGAAGTTCTTTTCCCAGTAAGAAGTTTACATCTGCAGAAAAGTTGGAGATTATTCATACTAATTTGAGTAGTCCTACCAGGACTAGAGGATTCTATGGAGGAAGGTATTTTATGATTCTTGTTGATGATTTTACAAGAATGATGTGGATTGTATTTCTTAAAGAAAACTTTGAAGCATTTGATAAGTTTAAGATCATTAAGAATAAAGTTGAAAATGAATCTAGAATGACGATTAAATGTTTGAGATCTGATAGAGGTGGAGAATTTACTTCTAGAGAGTTCAACACCTTTTGTGAAGAAAATTCCATTAAGAGATAGTTTTCATGCCCTAGGACACCTGAACAAAATGGTATTACAAAAAGAAGAAATAGATCAGTGACTGAAGCAGCAAGAGCTATGTTATTTGAGATTGATTTGGTGAAGATATTCTGGAGAGAAGAAGTGAACACAACATTGTATACAATGAATAGAGTACAAATGAGAGCAGACACAGACAAGACACCCTATGAATTATGGTTTGGACATGCACCCTCAGTTAAGTATTTTAGAATTTTTGGAAGAAAATGTTATATAAAGAGAGATGATTATATTGGAAAGTTTGATCCTAGAAGTGATGAAGGTATATTTCTTGGATATTCTTTGAAAAGAAAAGCCTATAGATGTTACAATAAAAGAACTAAGCCTATTGTTGAGAGTGCAAATGTTAAAGTTGATGAAAAGTTCAAAATTTAGGAAAGAATACTTGATTATGAATCAGATGAAGAATCTCATCCTAAACCTAACACTAGATCTACTAAATTATTTTATGAGACTGACAGTGATTTGTTGAATGAAAGCCATAGTGAAGTCATTGAAAAACCTACACCTGAAGTGAGATCTGAGATAGTGACACCTAACAAGAGTTTATCAATAAATCATCCTATTGGGAAAATTATTGGAAGCATTAAAAGAGGAGTTCTAACTTAGAATAAGGTACAAGAATAGTTATGTTTGATTTTTGAAATTGAACCTAAAACTACTAGTGAAGCTTGTGAAGATGAAAGTTGGATTAATGCTATGAAAGAAGAACTAGATCATACTAAAAAGAACAAGACATGGAAATTGGTCCCTAGACCTAAAGACAAGAATGTTATTGGAACTAAATGGGTATTCTAATTTTAATTTACTTTTTGGGTCACTTAAATCCCTTTAATGAGTGTGTTAAAATTGTTACCCTCTTTGTCACATGATCATGTGAACCTTTTTCATGTTACGTGATCTTGCGACTAAGGGTTTTATTATCAAGCCCCCTTTTAATATTTCCTAAGTCTCTAACCCCTGGCGGCCTTTTATTTCCCTAGGTCTCAGTGATTAATTTTTTCTATGTTTCAGCCTTAATATTTCCTAGGCCCAGTCTTCTGACAACATCTCAATCCGACGATTGGCGTAAGTTCTCATTGACTTTGTTAGAGGCTTGAGATATTATGTCAGTCGTTGATCTTTCCTGATGACATGGCATTTCAAAGAAGTGGGACCTTCCGATAGGTGTGCATGATTGGAAGTCTCTCATTGGTCAACCTATTTATGATTTGGTAGTTGTTGGTGGGTCCTGGGTTGCTAGCGTGTCAGAGGGCTCTGACATTTGTAGAGGATTGATGGTGGGCATATCTTTGCAAGGGATGTGTCAGACATATGAGATTATGAGACAACTGTTAATTCTTTTGTATGACGTAACCTTTTCTTTTAGTGGGTCCACTCCTACATATACTTAGTTGGTGAACTATGATTGGTCCATGTTGTGTGAGTTGGACATGTTGTCAGGTGGGCTCGGTATCACAATCAGAGGATTCAAGATCAATGGCGGGCACATAATCTCATGGAATCTTCCAAGCCTTTGAGATCATGCATTGTCCGTTTGATCTTCCAGGTGGCATATTGTTCTTAGTGGGGCCATTTTCTGGGTGGTCCAAGGTTGTTCAAATCTTATTGGTTGATGTGGATGATTCAACAAGGTGGGGTCATTGTCAGAGGGGTCAGTGATGAGGATAGGATCTATAGTCAACATAAGTTCTCATGAGTTTTTTCAGAGCTATGAGATCTTATGCCCACCGTCTGATTATAGGGCTTCTACACAGTGGGTCCTATGTCAGAGGTGACCAAGCATGAGTAGTGAATGGCTTGTTGATAGGTGGCATAAAGCGGGCCTGGGTGGGGGCCAAAGACTTAGAGGTTCTGAAAAAATTATTAGCCGCTCGACAAAAGTTCAAAGTGGTTCACTCATTCACAAGGAGAAATGGTGGTGTTCTAAAGGGTTTGGTGATTCAACAGAGGAAGGTCACGTGATCGCTAAGAGTTTTAGTGGTGACTTAAAATGTTCTATGAACTGGCAAAAACCTTTTGTCGCTAGTTTACCAAATGTAACCAGGGTAAATTTGTTTTCCTTTGTTCTCCAGTTCGCAGGGTTAAGCGGTGAGTTAGTTTTAATTTTGCTAATAGGATTTGCCTTGTCACATGGTCGCTAAGTGTTAACCTAGAGATAGCAGTTGAGTTAAGATGTAAAGCTCATGAAATGTAGGGATCGAATGGTCATGATATAAAGTTGACTTAGATTCAAATATTGATCACTGATTCACTACAGGTGCCATGAAGTGACCATTGAAATTCAAATTTGAATTTTCTAAGCATTTCTAGTGATAGAAAGGACTGGTTTTAATTGCTTTTGAGGCTAGATTTGATTTGTTTGGTGTCCCTAGTTGTTGCAGTGTGGTCCAGGGTGCGATGATCGATTGCAGGAGGGTTTGTACTTTGTGGGGATAGATAATTTTGGTGGCTCAAGGCATTTTTTAGGTCTAATCAGATTGGTTTATATGGTGAAATTTATGATTTTCCTATACTTCTCAAAGATTTTTTCTCATTCATGAAGATCATCCTTGGATTTGACAGACCTGTACTTGGTTTTGCCTCCAAGAAATTTTGATTTTCTGCTATTATTAGGGTTGGTGTAGTTGTTGGAACCGTAACCCTAGTCATCAGAAGCTTGATGAATCCTTTTAGGATTCCAAGATGACTAGGGGGTATAAATGGAGTTGTGATAGTTGTTTTAGGGGTTCCTTCCTCTACAATTTTTGGGAGAATTAGTTCCATGAAGGGTCATTTTCTTGTAGATTTTCTCTTTCTCATTGCATATAGGGTGTTCTTTCTTCCCTTCTTGGTTCACAGAATATAATATATATTATAATTGATTTGTCTTATGTATGAGGATTCAATATATTCTTACTATTACCAAACTATCTCCATTTGAATTCTGATCTCATTAATCATACATCAAGGGTGTTTGATTTTTTTGTTTGTATTTCCTATGTATTTTCAAGTGGAGTTGTCTTCACAGAGATAATTGGTTTAGGATTGGTTTTCATCTATGTATGAGCTGAGGTGTCAAAGATATGTCATGCTTGTCTTCCAATAGATGTTGGTTAATGTATTATCTATTTACAGGTCTCTTTTAAGGGGAGGGTTAAAAGCCTTTGGATGGGTATTAACATACTTGGATACACAGGTGGGTTGTTGAAGTGAGGTTTGGTCATGGTGTGTGATTGATGTTAGGCATCAACACATTGAATTTATTGCTTTCTTGTTTCATAGATGTCTATTGCAATAGGGTATTTGACTCTGTGGCCCATTAGATAAGGCACTGGTCTATGGGGGACTTAGGGTATTTCAGGAAACCCTTCAAACCCATCATTAAATCATTTACATTTAGTTCCACCCTTTCCCTTTCATGTTGATAGTAGTAGTAGTAGGAGGTCCATTCTAGTCTTTAGGTTCATCCTATGCAAATAGGGCTATTGCATAAGAATTTGTTTCATTGGGGTATAAGATGCCTAAAGGGGTTTGAAGATTATTCCATAATAACGTATCTGCAGGCCTATTGTTTATTATGAGATGTTTTGAGTGTGTAGATAAAGCAATACCCACCTGAGTGATGTGGAGCTCAAAGAAGAAGGAGAATTCCTTTCAATCCTCATCAATTGGACTGTTTCCTTGTCAGACTTGAGTGTCTACCTTGAGAATTAAGCCCATCCATTGATTCAAGTTTGGTCCTGCAAGGAAAAGCTCCAATAGACCTGATATAGCACATTCTATTGGAATTGTAGCAAGATTTCAAGCTGAACCTAGAGAATCACATTATGCAACAGTAAAGAGGATACTGAGATATTTAAGAGGCACAATGGACTATGGATTATGGTATGAAAAATCTGATGATTTTACCCTATGTGCATATACAGATGCTGATTAGGGAGGCAATGTTGATGATAAGAAGAACACCAGTGGTGGAGCATTTTTCCTTGGAGGAAGATTCATTTCTTGGCTAAGTAAGAAGCATAATTGTATCTCACAGAGCACAATAGAAGTAGAATATGTAGTAGCAACGAACAATTGTAACCAGATAATTTGGATGAAGCAAATGCTGAAGGATGTTGGAATAAAGTTTGTTGAATCTGTTGCCATACATTGTGACAACACCAGCATAGTTAGTATGTCTAAGAATCCTGTATTACATTCTAAGAAAAAACATATAGAGATTAAGTATCATGTAGTAAGAGAGAAAGTTGTTGAGAAAGAATTCAAACTTGAGTACATAAGTACAAAGGAGTAGATAGTAGACATATTTACAAAGCCTTTTCCTAAGGATACATTTGAGTATCTAAGAGGTATGCTTGGGGTTATGCCCTAGCCTACTATTGAGAAGTGATGCAGTTGGTTGCATCTGTCCAGTGGTATATGAGCATTATCTTTCTTCTAGACTAGATGTTGGTACTTCCTCTATGGGGGAGTATGTGTATCTGAGCTGAGTCATGATGACTCTAGTGAATGTATTTTCTAAATAGTGTCTTTTGACATTGGAGTTTTTGTTGACATGATGATGAGATTTCTATCAGATGTCAATGGGGGAGAAGTGTACATGAAAAAACCATTTGTACTATCTGAATAGGAAAATGAAGCAAGATTTCATTGATGAAGAGGATTTGAAATATTTTTCTAGAGCAACAGTATTGCAGTATTGGATTTTTGGAACATTGAATGTTTTTTCATCTATGTTTCCATCAATGCCAATGGGGGAGATTGTTAGGAATGAATTATGAATTTTTGGAAGCCATTCTGTAGCAGTTGTTGTTGCATTCATGACTATGATTATCATTGATGTCAACACACTAATCTACTAAAGACTTGCAGAGAAGCAGATAGTGTTTGGATTAGTGCATGTGGGATATTGTAGTTGGAGCCATGTGATGTTTAGGATATACTCTTTGATATGTTATATGTTTATGGTTAAAAGTGTAGATAGTAATTCATTTATTCATGGGATTTATGAGCATTTTGGTGGAAGCAGTATTCAGGTAGTGTTCCTGAGTAGCGGTTTATGGAAATTGGATAATATCTCCTAATCAGGATGGAATCTAGTTTTACACAATTAAAGGGAAGTTGAAGACACATTTTTATTGATGTGGATGATAGTGCAAACTTCGAGGTTGCACAAGTGAAGAATTATTGTAATTGGAAGCTGATAGTTTTGTATTATTTTGATGTAACATATGGAAACTTTTATTTTGTAATTGTATGCCTGCTCATTTGTAATTATTTGAGTGTGGTATAAAGGAAGGAATATTTTTCATTATTTTAATATGGTTGGATTTGATGATGTATGCATGAAGTGAAGAAAAGAGCTAATGCATTTGTGAAAGAAAATTTGTGGAGGAAGACATGCGAAGTACAAAGATCTGAAATTGAGATCTGGTGAAGCAGAGAGTGCAGTTTGGCACAGTGAGAAAGGAGGTAACATATTTGTTATTACACTGTTGAATAATCTAGAGATCAGTTTGATAGTGTGTTCAATGATCTTTTCATTGAAGCTATTTGGGCAGTGGGTCCTTCTATCTTCCATAACTCTTAAGAGGGTTAGAATCTTTTAACAGGGATTCAAAATATCCTAATAGGTATTCATATGTACTAAATGTATCTCATAAGAATCTTAAAATATTTCATCCTTTCACAAGGAATATTCATATTAGTACATCTTTTTTGGGCATCATTCCCATTGGGGTTTACTCTTTCATCAAGAGGTTCCCTAGTCAACATATCTTGTGTCATTGTGTTATTGTGTATGAATATCTTTCTATGGCTAGTAATTATATTGCTTACATGGTTTAATGTTGTTGAAGTTGATAAAAGTTATAATTATCAGATAACTAATTCACCCCCCCCCCCCATCTTAGTTATCTTGGTGGACTTTACCTTCTAACAAGATATGACAGATAAGGATAAGAAATACTCTTGGTAACTTATTGATGAGTCTATGACTTCATATTGTTGACTTGATTATGTTGTATTAATCTATTATAAAGATAGAAGAAAAATCTTACAAAGTAGTGTGGTCAATTAATGAAGCATTCCAGCATACATCAAGTCAGTGTAGTGTATACCGAGTGAAAGTATCAACTGAGATTTTGTTCACCAACACATTTCTTTGTTAACCGAGTATGGACAAAAGAACTAAATGATTAGTTTAGCTGACAAAATTGATGAGCTAGAAAGTACCTTGTAATCAGAGTGAAAAGATAAAGTTTGTTGTAAGATCTATAGCTAACAAAATTTAGAGAAGATCTAAAGGATAGAATTGAAATGTGTTACAGACACATCAACCGAGGAAGGTTTAAGCGGCAAAATCATTGAAGGAGATTAAGTGGAAATATCTAACGAAAAGAAAATGGTTTACTTGTCTATTTAAGAGACTAGGGTTTCACAGTGAAACCTATGCTAGATGAAGGAGACTATAGAGATATCATGTGAACATTGCATCATGCTTGTGTGATCATACTGGTTGAAGGATAATTGAACTCCAGAGTTAACCGAGCATTAGAGAGATTTTACCGAAGGATAGTAAGTTATTTAATGTTGATGAACTAAATAAGAAATATTGATCAGAGGATTTGTATGGACTTAAGAGAGATCTAGTAATATACAAATCAAGTTGTATTGTATTCAGATCACTTGTTGTTACAGTTCAACCATTATAAATAGATAAAATCTCTTAACCGAGTGGACTTGAAAGTCTTATATATCATTCATAGAATGTACATTGTTATCTTGTCAACCCCATAGTGAATGCTGGTTGGATGATAACTATTAGTGTTAAATCCTCTAACAAGGTCACACCTTATAGTGTGTTTTGTAACCTTTAATAGGATTGGCTCTTCACCGAGGTCACTTCAGAAGAGTGAAAAATATTTTGGGTTACCGGTCCCAGGTGGTTTTTCCCTTTGCAGGGTTTCCACATTAAATCTCTTATGTTATGTGTTTATGTTGTGATTGTTTGGATATCATACTTTAAAAATTGCATGTTTGATTTGGTTAGTAATCACTATGAGAAATTAACTAGTAATCGGTAAAGTCATAGAGAGTTAGTAATTTTTGTTTAGCGAGCTACATAATTAGATGAATTTTTTTTGTGATATACATTTTGTATTTGGGATTGTGGATAACTAATTCACACCCCTCTCAGTTATTCTAGCAATTGGTATCAGAGCTTATTGGTTTCTTGGAATAGAGTTTTAAGGACTTCAGCATAAAGATCACAAAATGTATAAGAGGGAAGTGCCAAAGCTTAATAAGGACAATTTCATAATATGGCAAAGCTGAATGAGACTGCATATATCTGGGATTAGGAATTCTACCCTCACCCTATTGGATAATGGCTACATTGCACTACCTATAGGCCCTTTGACTCTTGATCAATTAAGAGATAGACATGAGCATAGTATTACTATGATGGAGATTGTTGTTGCTCTATCAGATGTTGAGCTTGAAGATGTCAAGGATTGCCTTACTTCTAAGGACATGTGGGATAAAATTTCTCTAGTTTATAGTGGTGATGCTAATGTCAGAAGAGCTAGAGCTGAAATTTTAATATGGAGATTCAATGATATGAAGATGAAAGAAGGAGAAAACATTGTGCAGTACAAAAACCGAATAAAGGAGGTAGTCAATGCTATGAGAGGATCCGACAGAGTTATTGAAGAAGATATAGTGGTAAGAAAAATCTTGAGAACTTTATTATCTTTTTATGTTATCAGAATTTCTGCAATACATGAAATGAGGTCTGCACCCAACAATACTCTCATTCTTGACAATATGATTGGTAAGCTAACAACCTTTGAACTAGACAATTTTGATAATAGTGTTGTACTGTCTGTTGAATCTGCTTTCATGACTTCTCTGAAGATTGGTAAGTCTAGTAGTAGAAGTAATAATGATGATAATGATAGTGATTTTGATGATGAGCTTGATGAGATTGAAGCTCTTATGGCCAGGAGATTACCTAAAGGTAAAGGTAGATATATCTAGGTAAATTACCTTTAGCATGTTTTAACTGCAATGAAGTTGGTCATATTTCTGCTAAATGTCCAAATAGGAAAGAAGATGATAGAAACAAGGATTGATTTGGTGAAGGAAGCTATGGGAGAAGAGGCAATAGAAGTTACCAACACTACAACAGAGATAACTGAGACAACAATGACAAAGGAAAAAAGGTATGCTACATTGCTAAAGAAAATGATAGTGATTCTGATATAGATGGTGATGTAGAAATATTTTTGTTGCAATGAAGGATGATTCTGAGGAAGAAGAAAGGTATGTAGAGACAACACTCATTTCTAAGGTTAATAAAAATGATACATGAATCATTGATAGTGGTTGTACCCATCACATGATGAGTGATGAAGAAAAATTTGATCATCTTCAGCAATATAATGGAGGATCTGTTAAAATGGGTAATGCTACACCTTGTATGGTTAGATGAAAAGGAACTTTAATGATAAATGATAAAATTAGATGTGATAAAGCTTATTAGGTAGAAGGACTAAATTATAATCTGCTAAGTGTGGCACAACTTAACAACTCAGGTCACCGAGTAGCTTTTGAGAGAAAAAAGATTAAGATATTTGATGATGGAGGAAAACTTGTTAGAACAGGAGCACAAATGAAAGGTAACTTTTTTTTATCTTGATAATGATAAGTCTTCTTATTTAATGATGAAAGATGAGGATGCATGGTTGTGGCATGGTTAGAAGTCTACCTAGCTAGCTAGCTAAGCCAGATCATGTAATGTGTCATCAATGTCAGAAAGGTAAGATGACAAAATCTAGTTTTAAGAGAAAAGATTAGTCAAAAAAGAGAATTTTGGAGCTAGTTCACACAGACCTATGTGGTCCCATGAGAACACAAAGCTATTATGGAGACATATATTTTATTTCATTTTTTGATGATTATACTAGATTGATGACTGTGATGTTCTTAAAGGAGAAATTAGAAGCATTTAAGATATTTAAATGGTATAAAGAAAAAGTAGAGAAAGAAATCGATAAGGAAATGAAATGCTTAAGATCTGATAGAGGTGGTGAATTTATTTATGATGAATTTACTAACTATTGTAATGAGCATGATATTAAAAGAAAGGTTTCTGCACTGAGAAAACCTCAACAAAATGGGATTGCTGAAAGGAGGAATAGATCAATTGTAGATTGTACAAGGACACTAATGATAGAAAAGAATGTGGAATAGACATACTGGACAGAACCAGTTAGCACAACTATCTATGTTCTAAATAGAGTACAATTGAAGGACAAAAAAAAAACACCCTATGAGTTATGGTTTGGTCACAAACCTACTGTAAGTTACTTCTAAATTTTTGGTAGTAAATGCTTTATTCTAAAAGATGAAAGAAATGGAAAGTTTGACTCTAAAGGGGATGAAGGGATATTTCTTGGATATTCCACTAAAAGAAAAGCATATAAGTGTCTAATAAAGTTACTAATAAAATGATTGAAAGTACTAATGTCAGGGTTGATGATTTTGACACTAAGAATAGTGAAGAAAGCATTAGAGAACTGGAAGACTATGACAAATTTACTTACATTGAACATCTAGAGAACCTATTGAAGCTGTAGACTATGTCAATTGGGCATCAGGAAAACAATACCAAGGAACAAGAAAGAGAAACCGATGATCAGGAAGTAGCTACCAAGAAAGTGAATGAACCTGAACAAGATGAACAACAAAGAAGAGATCAAGTACTAGCTAGATTTGTCAAAATACATCATCCTGAGAACCAAATCATTGGCAAAAATCAAGATGGCATGCAGACAAGAAGTAAATCAAGACAAGGTACATGCTTAGTTTATGTATGAACCAAAAAATGTTAAAGTTGCATTGGATAATGAAGATTGGGTGAATGCAATGAATTAAGAGATAGAAAAGATAGAGAAAAACAAGACATGGACCTTAGTACCTAGACCTAAAGATAAGAATGTTATTGATACTAAATGGATTTTCAAGAACAAGCTGAATGAAAATGGAGAGGTAACAAGGAATAAAGCCAGACCAATTTTCAAGGGGTATGCACAGGAGGAAGGAATAGGTTATGGAGAAACTTGTGCACCTGTTGCTAGACTAGAGGGTGTTCAAATGTAACTGGCCTATGCAACACATAAGATGTTCAAATTTTATCAAATGGATGTCAAGTTTGCATTTCTGAATGGGATACTCGAAGAAGAAGTCTACATCAAACAAATAGAAGTGTTTGTTTATCCAGACAAGAAAGATATGTTATGTAGACTACATAAATATTTATATGGTTTAAAGAAAGCACCTAGAGCCTAGTATGAAAGGCTGCATACTTATTTGTTAAGTATTGGTTTTGATAGAACTAGTGAGAACAATGATCTATATATGAAAGGAGATATTGATGATACTATCTTGATTGCTGAAATATTTATGGATGATATTATTTTTGGAGGACAAGATCATATCTGTAAATCACTTTTTGATGAGATGTGCAAAGAATTTTAAATGTCTATGTTTGGAGAGATTAAGTTCTTTCTAGGCTTGTGGGTTATTCAGCAAAGTGATGGAATATTCATCACACAATCCAAGTACATAAAGGAAATTCTAAGAATATTTGGCATGGAAGATGCTAAACCAGTTGGAACACCGATGGTGAACTAGACACTGTACCGATCAATGATTGGTAAATTGATGTATACATTACATAGTAGACCAGACATTGCACATGCTATGGGTATAGTTTCTAGAATTTCTACAAATCCTAGGGAGTCACACATGGTTGCCATGAAAATAATATTAAGATACTTGAAGAAAACTAAGGACTATGGATATTGGTATCCTAAGGAAGGGAAGTTTGAACTAAAAGTCTATACTGACATAGATTGGGCTAGAAATATAGATGATAGAAAGAGTACCACCAAAGGAGCATTTTTCTTTGGTGAAAGACTTGTTACTTGGACAAGTAAGACACAACCTTGTATTTTTCAATCTACTACCAAAGCAGAGTATGTTTCTACTGCTACAAACTGTTCAAATATTGCCTATATCAAGCAAGTATTGGAAGGTATGAATGAGATAATCACTAAGCTGATGATTATATACTGTGATAACACAAGTGCAATAAACATTTCAAAGAATCCTTTAATGCACTCAAAGACCAAGCACATCTCTATTAAGTATCACTACTTAAGAGAACAAGTAAAAGAGAAGAAAGTTAAATTAGAATATGTTACATCAAAAGAGAAACTTGCTGACATATTTACCAAGCCTCTAGTGAAGGAAACTTTTGAATATTTGAGGACTAGACATGGGGTCTGTCCCCTATCTACCGGTCACTAATGTGATCTGAAGATTGCATTAGCCTAATCTTATCAGAACATCATTTATGTTGATGCATCATAGTTCACACTTTGGATTTTGTCTAAGGTTGTGGAAGATTTGAGGAGTCAGAACATAGAGATTTGCATATTAGTATATAGAGATACATTTGGTGCATGTGAAGTATAGGAACTAACAGTAGAGAGTCACATGGATAACACAGAGCTCTATGTTTATTTGTTTCTTTGGCATTGTTGTCAAAGGGAGAGATAAAAAATATAATAACCGAGGAGATCATGGGAACATCTATCTAAAGGATAAATAAATAGAAGGAAGATGAGGACTAGAAAGATCATATATGTAGAAGAGAGTCTACATTTGGAATGATGTCATGTAACATAGTGATTAAACATATCAATCTTAGGGAGAGCTTACTGAGATACAAAATTTCTTACAAAGTTGTAGAATACATGTTTGGTATGTGTATGGTATATTTCATATTTCTTGAGTTACCATCAATGCCAAAGGGAGAGATTGATGAGCTACAACTGATTAAGAAAATGATTGAAGAACTAAAAGTGATTAGAGATCACCAAGCACTGAATTGTTATGTAGGATAATTGAATTAGTCATTATGTTGTCATTGATGTCAATGAGATTTGAGAGTACTTATGATGGTAGTTACAAATATCTAAACATTTGTAAAGAGGAGAGAAAAGATGAATAACTGAGATATCTACATTAAGGAAGATGGATATCATAGATAGGGATAAGGAATACTCTTGGTAACTTATGGCTGAGTCTGTGACTTCATATTGTTGACTTGATTATGTTTTATTAATCTTTTATGAAGATATTGTGTGAACATTACTTCATGGTTACCTGATCATATTGGTTGAAGGAGAACCAAACTGTAGAGTTAACCAAGCATTAGAGAGCTTTTATCGAAGGATAGTAAGTTATTTAATGTTGATGAACTAAATAAGAAATATTGATCAGAGGATTTGTATGGACTTAAGATAGATCTGATAATCTACAAATCAAGTTGTATTATATTCAGATCACCTGTTGTTATAGTTCAACCATTGTAAACAGATAAAATCTCTTAACCAAGTGGACTTGAAAGTCTTATATATCATTCATAGAATGCACATTTTTATCCTATCAACCCCATAGTGAATGTTGGTTGGATGATAACTATTAGTGTTAAATCCTCTAACAAGGTCACACCTTACAGTGTGTTTTGTAACCTTTAACAGGGTTGGGTCTTCACTGAGCTCACTTTAGAAGAGTGAAAATATTTTGGGTTACTAGTCCCAGGTGGTTTTTCCCTTTGCAGGTTTTCCACATTAAATATCTTGTGTTATGTATTTATGTTGTGGTTGTTTGGATATCATACTTTACAAATTGCATGTTTGATTTGGTCAGTAATCACTATGAGCAATTAACTAGTAATTAGTAAAGTCACATACAGTTAGAATTTTTGTTTTACTGAGATGCACAATTAGCTAAATTTGTTTTTTGATATACATTTTGTATTTGGGACTATGGATAACTGATTCACCCCCCCTCTCAATTATTCTAAGACATCCATGAGCATAAAATAAGTGAGACAAGTACAAAATATATCGACAAAATTAGGTATCTCATATATATCAAAAATGTATCATGACCAAGTATAATCATGATATCAAAGTCTCCATTTAAAATGTCAGATGCATCCCTAAATATAATCCAGGACTAGATTCCACTCTCTGGAGTAGGTAGAGTTGGTGGAGGATCTTGTGCCCTATCTAGTGCTTGTATTGCACCATCTAATCTACCTTCACACTATGATTATTCTAGTACTCTTTGAACTACAGGTACCATGGAAATGTAGCCTATGTAATAGTAGGTCACTCTAGCCCCATGTTGATGTTCCTCCTACTGTGCATGCTCCTTCTCCTACCTCATCTCCTATATTCAGGCCCTATCATCCTGATGTTGCTAGTCTCTTACAACTATGATAATCCATGTATGTTGTAAATATTCATCTAGTGTAGTGACACTCTGTGCCACTCCATCATTTATAGGTTGCCTCTACTCTAGCTATGGTGTTGGCCTATCCTCTTCTTTTCTACCCTAGTCTACTTATGGTCTCCTCACTAGTCGCTCCCCTAGCTCATCAATATCCATCACCATTGTCATCCATCGAGACCTAAACCTGGATGGTCTACTACTAGGAGGGGCATCACCCCTAGACCTACTAGCACCAGCTTCGCATGTTCTCCCTCTACCACCCCCACCATCATCATCTTTGTCCCATCTACCTACAAGTCTCAGGTCTATAGGAGTTATAAATCTAGGGTATGGGTGGTCTCATATCCATCTCCTATAGTCTAAATTGGTCCCTACTTTTGTGAACCTTGGGAGTAGATTAGGTACTACCCTCTATAGATATTGTGTGCTATGGAGGCATATATCATATCCTAGCATGGGGCCCCATATGAGGTCCTCTTCCTCCTTGTATTAGGTATAGTCTATAGTCTCAGCGCTAATCCCTTATACCTAGCCAAATTGTCACCATATTCTAATGATACCAAATCTCTTAAGGATATATAAATGTCTACCCAATAGTGGTCGGCTATAGAACATAAAGTATAGCTCGTCACTGGCCTTTTCCCACTACTCACAATTTATGTATGGATGCCAGATAATAGAATGCACAGATTGTCTAGCATGCACCACCAATATGGGGTATCCCCCACGTGAGTCTATTGTATAAAGTCTAAATACTTGTATATAAAGGGTCTTCCTTTCTATCTAAGTTGTATCCTAGGGTAGATCATGATTATGTTCTCCCATGTCTAGACCTTTGCCAATATGGCTCCTGTAGACCAACTCTTCCACTCCCTGTAGAATATATTGTGAATCTCATGATACATGTCTACCAAGAAAGAGGGTACCCATGCCATCCATCTTAGTCAAGATAGAAGATCCATAACTAACCATCCCCAACCACACTGGAATCAGTTCTAGCTCCTATCTGCTCTAAGGACATAGCTGATAAAGGAACACAAAATTCATTAGACAAGTTAATCATCACTATAACTATACATCATCTTCTCCCAGAGGATGGTGCGGTCCAAAATGGAAAAATTTCTGAATACAGTCGGCATGGAAGCAATCCCATCTATAGGTCACTAATCAAAATAAATCTGCAAGATCTAGTTTTAGTATCAGTACCAGTATCAACATAAGTAACATTGAACCTAAGCACATATTAATCAATAATCTAAAATAATCATAAGATACTTATTGGCTCTCCATGGCATGGAATATGAAGAATCTGGTACATGTCCTCAAGTGTAACTATGACCTCTCTAGTAGGAAGGTGAAAGGTATTATGCTCTAGATGAAACCTCTCATCAAGTGTAGTTAGTAGTCCATGGTTTTCCTAAATATGGGGCATATGCAATAACTCTCTAAGGCCCATGGTATCTAAGTGCCTCACTCATCAGTAGACAATCGAGGAACCAAGCACAATCCTACTAGGTGAAGTGCTCAGATGGCCAGATCTAGAAATCACCATTGCATCACATACACAAGCATAAAAACATCAAAATCCATCACAAATATGTTATAACATGACTAAAAGCATCAACAAAGCATTGACAAAAGATCAAAGTTATCCTAGTCAAGTCGCTAAGCAGTCAAATAATTTCTTTCACACAATATTCAATAGGAAAAAAAAATTGTACGATACTTCATAACATATTGGTGCACGAATTTAGCATAATATGATATTTTTCATTGTATCATATGACCAATGGATGGCATTTGTATGATACGTGCAACATAAATATCATGTGATACTTCAGGGTTATGTAAAATATTGTATGATGTTTCTTGATAAATACATGCGACATTTTAAATTTCCATATAATTTTTTTTGAAAAAATATTAAAAACATGCAAAAAATGACACAAATGAAACAAAACAAGAAAAATTTTCATGTACTTACCACCTAGGGATACCCTTTAGGCTGGTTGTACAACCAACTAAGCAAGAAACAATGTTGATCAATGGCTACTCATATGTCTTCCATTAGAAAGCTCTATCTTTCTCTAGATTCACTAGAATTCAAAAAACACAAATGATTTGAAAATTCCCCTTTGGCCACCTTATAGGATTTTGACCTAATTTTTCAAAGTCTTAGATCTTCACAAAAATTTCCCTCTTACCTAATTTTGATGTCCTAGATCCATTTGAGGGATCAAAATCAAAATCCTTCTTCACTATGATCATCAAAATCACATTTTAAAATTCTTTCCTTCTATGCATAGTTGGCTGACTCTTTGAGGCTTAAACTCTTCAATCCTTTGAGGAAATCATAATTTTCCTCTCTTTGATCATGATTTCATCATCTTTTCTTTTGGTTTTTACCTTATTCAAATTCTTCTTGGTAAACATCATTCAAAGTGGGGAAAATTTTCATCACTTTGTGGTCAAACCTGGTCTTGTGTGCTTATTGATCATCTTGAACCTTATCTTATCTCGATTTGATCAAATCCATCTCATTTTTGCATCTCCTCTACCTCATTTTGATTTTGATCCTAAGGAGGCATGCACAATCTATAATCTATCACTTAAAGCTGTAAATTGATTATGCTATCTTATTTATCTATACTAGTTCTTGTTTGATCAAGTTCAGGATTTGTTGTCTTTTTTGTGCTTCGTTCAAGTTCAAAATCAGATCTATCTTATCTACCTTCACTAATTCTAATTCTATCAAGTTCAATATTACCTATCTCTCTATGCTTTGTTCAATCAGGTTTAGATTTATATTTCTATAAGCTACTTTGACATCATAATTATTTGATTCAATGTGTTCCAAAATCGCTCATACATTAGTCAAAGAGGGGAAAATGTAATCACCCAAAAATGGTCTAGTAAACCTTGAGTTCCACTCTAACATTAAAATTTAAATACTAGACTTTATCTCATGCTTAATCAATCTTATGTATTAATTTAATCTCTTATATCTTGATCAAATCATCATTTTAATCATTTATTTGATGATATCCTAAAGTTTGACCACTTTATTCTAATTTGTGTTTAATTAAAAGATCATATCCCCTTTTAATTAAATAAATTCCACTTTATCCTATGTGTTCACATGAAAATGAAATTTCCTAATTTAAAAAGAAAAGAAAATATTTTTATCAACACATTGATTGCACATTCTTCTAGGTGAGTGGAATCTCCTTTTTCCTCTTAATCTGTTCCACACATGTCTTTTTTCTTCTTAACCATGTCCATTGAGTTTTCCTCTTCAAAATATTGTGCCCTAAACTCAAAATAGGGCTTATTCTCTACAATTGAATTTTTCCTCTTAATCTCTAATCGTTCATTGTTCTTTAAAAGAAGACTCTCTCCTCATTATTGGCTAATTTTAATCTTACAATATTTGGCATTCTTGCATTCTTACAGCATTCTAGTGTACTTGCATTTTTAGCTTAGCATTTCCTTATTGCATTTAGCTTAAATCCCATAGGTTAACTATAAGGTATTGTGATATTATTAAATTAACTTTTCTTTCTTGTTCTTGCATTTGCATTCTAGCTTAGATCTTGCATCTTATTTATATTGTCTATCATCTTGCATTATCATTTTGAATCTGTTGGTGTTCCCTTTGATCTTCAACATGAAGATTTACACTTTGATGGATAACTTAAATAATGCTTTGACTCTATCATGACTCTAAAGTCTACAAGGAAGAAGGCCAATTAACAAGGATCAAAATAGATCCTCCTACACTTTGAGCTTTAATGCTCAAGCGGGTGTACCCTTGATTCACTTCTGAAAAGGAATCCAAAATGTTATATCAATATACTCATTACTAACTGATGTATGATTTTATCATTTAATTTGTGTGTGTGATTGATAATGATGAACTGCATCCAGAGAGGAGACCAGTGCCTTATCCCAAGGAAAAGAGTCACTAAATAACATATATCACCCTAAAACCTTAACTCAAATACATATAAACTCAGAGTAAGTGCTTTTCCTATTACTCCCCTCACTCCCAAACATGATCATCAAATACTCCTCTAAAAATGAACTCACTAAAATCACCCTAAAGGCTTCAATCCTAACTTTGTCAGGAACTCCAAGCTGATCTCACAATACTCTTTGTTTACCATATGCTAATCCACTTTGTGACCTTAACATATACAAATCCATAATCAGAATAGAAGACAATCAAAGATTTAAGACAGGAATTCAAGTGTATTCTCATTAATTTTTAGAAATCAATACATTACTAGGCAATAGAATACCAAAGGAAGAGACCCAAAATTAGACTCTCTTTACTCAATGTAACACCATTAACAACCAAGGACCAAAGAAAGTTTTGGAACCCACACAAAATCAAAATTTCTACAACTTATACTCCCTAGTCATCTTGGAATTCTCAAAGAAAATGCGACAAGCTACAGATGACTTAGGGTTAGGGTTTCAACCACCCAACCAACTAGAAATGGTCATAAATTAATTGCAGGGGAGGAAAACCAGTCGGCCATGCTTGAGAAAGATTTGCACTCATGATAGGTTTTTGGGAAAGTACTGCAAATCATGAAAATTTTGAATTTGTCAACCCTTTCTAGCCACCTGCAACACACCTCGAGCAGAAAACCGCATGGTATAGACTGGCAAATGAACATGGCACACCCTAGACAACACTGCAATGACAAACATATCATCTCTTACTAGTTCCAGTCGCTTCTGCATTTAATTTTAGTCCTTCCTGTCACTGGGAACTCTTCAAAAATTTAAATTTGAATAATAATGGTCATTTCCATGGCACTTGCAACAAATCAGTGGTCCACATTCAAATCTGAACCAACTTTAAGTCCTAGCCATTAGATCTTCATGTTTTGTTTTTAAATCTTAACTTGACTGCCACCCTGGGTTTACCTTCAACGACCATGCAACAATGCTTCTCTTATTCACAGGATGAAAATATTAACCCACCTTTAACCTTGTGAACTGGCAACCACAGGAAAACATCTAGCCTTGGACCCACATCTAGCGAAGAAGTGATAGAAGACCTCCGCTAGAATGTTTAGCGATTTCGTGAATACACAATCACTGAACCGCTAAAACATTTATATAACTATTGTCATTTCATGAAAAAAAGTGAAACCTTTATAAATTTGATGGCCACTAAACATTTATCCCAACCACCAAAAGACTGAGAAACATCAACCAAGCCCGCACTAGGAAGATCGATGACTGTCTAAAGATCTTAAGCCTCTGACAAAACCCCTAAGATCATACATCATTCATAGATTCACTGATAGTGTCAGGACCCTCTGACATGCTGAAAGCTCATGTCCCAATGACAACAAGCCATTGTGAAAATACATGGATGAATGAAATAGCACCAACTATGCATATGTCTAATCTTGGACCCACAAATCTCTTATGAGAATCAACGATTGTTGCTATACCACTGTATTAAAGGTCGAGCATGTTTCATCAATGGTATAACAATAACCATAAAATTAAATCAGACTTTAACCCACTTGAATGCCAAGAAGACCGGTCCCACTGACAAGATTCCACCTCATACTACATGGACCAATAAAAAATCTCCAAATCAGAATACCTGGCAAGTGGACCCACATGAGAAAAAGGCTACATCATCAGGAAAGATCAATGATTAGCGTAAGATCTCAAGCCTCTGACAAACCTCACGAGAACTTACACTAACCATTAGATAGAGACATTGTTAGAAGACTGGGCCTAGAAAACTATGTGAACATGTGACTAAAGAAAAGGAACTGCCATGCCAAGTCACAAAAAGTTAAGAGATAAGCCACTAGTAACATGAGAATACGAGACCACAGGTAATCGCTAGTTCGCAAAAAGTTAAGAAATGACTGCCAGGCAACACGCGAACAAGTGACAAGCTGAGAAAGAAATGCACACATGGAAATTAGGAATTTTAAGTGACCTGATAAAGGTAACTTGAAATTATAACAAGGTCAGGGTTTTGCAAAGGGTTTTTTGCACCAACGGCTAGTTTTTTGAAAATTTAAACCAAGGGCTAAAGATAGAGACCTAAAAATTGATACAAAGACCAGGGGAAAGACAATGAAGCCATGAAAATTTTTGCATGTGCTAACAGTGGCTCTATCTAGGGATGTATGCTTCTTGCAAGCATAGCAAGGATCTAGAATCACTTGTTTAAAGCAGACCATCCCACTAGAAAATTCACAGACAATAGGGAACAAGCAAGGTAGAACAGGCAACAGGACCAAAAACTGATAGACCAGGACAAAACAGGGTAGGGGCAAGCAACTTATTTATAGAATTTACAAAGTATATAGACCTAACTACTATTCATGGAAAATAGAATACCTTCAAATGACGTATTTCTTCAAGAATTGTCCATGAACAGGCAATTCCTGAATATCATCATTTAATTCCTTGACAATATATGAATCTTGGCCCCATTTTTCATGAATTAGATATGGCCCTAGCCAGATGGGATCAAATTTACCATGTTTTCCCTTATCCTCTAGTCTGGCATTCCAAACCAACACCAAATCACCAGGCTCAAACTTCTTATCAACAGTCTTCTTATCATACAAATTCTTAACCTGCAACTGCAATTTGGTATTTCTTGCAACTGACTCTCTTCTAGTCTCATCCAACCTAATGAGGTCCTCAATTCTCAATTGCATCTCATCATCTATGTCATCATCATATAACTAAACAAATTTATACATTTCTAATAAATTATTCTAAGGCATCCTTACATGTATTCCATATACTAGGTCAAATGGTGCACAACTAATTGCCCTCTTCACAGTTACCCTATCAGCCCATAGAGCTAATGGCAGCTTTGAATTCCATGCCCTCTTATTCTTTTCAAGAATCTTCTTTAAGATCTTAATCAAACTCTTATTAGTAGATTCTTCCTGACCATTTCCTTATGGATGATAAGGTGAGGAATTAGAAATTTGAATTCCTAAACCTTTTCAAAACTCCTTATATTCAACAGACCTGAAGCACATTGCATTATCACTAACTATCCTCTCAGGGAAACCAAACCTTGTAACAATATTATTCATCAGAAAATCAATTACCACCTTACTAGTTGCATTTCTTCTAGGTATAGCCTCTATCCATTTTTTAAAGTAATTAGTGGCAACTAAGATCCATGAGTGTCCTCCACTAGACTTGTTTGGTATCTCCCCTATGAAATCAATTCCCCATTTTTGGAAAGGAGCCTGAAATTCTACTAGTTTTAATGGCATATTACCTAAAAATTTAAGCTTACCAGAGAACCTTTGACAAGCATCACACCTCCTCACCAACTGTTCTGTATCCTTGAAGATTGTGGGCCACTAGAATCCTACTCTCAGGATTTTATGAGAAATTGTTTTACCCATATAATGTCCACCACAAACTCCCTCATGCATTTCCTTCAACAACTTGTTAGCCTGATTTTCATCTACACATTTCAAAAGTATGCAATCTAAATTCTTTCTATACAATTTACACTTCACAATTACATACTTGATGGCCTGTAATTTCAATGTCCTCTTCTAATTATCATTCATGTTATCTGGACATCTCATGTTTCTCAAGTAATAGATGATATCTTGATACCAAATAAAATCATCCATATCACATGTATAATCAATTTTAGAATGATTTACTTGATTTGCATCAAGATTAGATTGGGCCATTAGTTTTGCCAATCCTTGTCCTCTAACCAACTTAGTAATCTGGACCTCAACATTGAATTCTTGGACGCTATTGATCCATCTGCATCTTCTTCCAGACACCTCCTCCTGTGAGAAAATATCCTTCACAACTACACTTAGCACAAAAGGAATGACAACCGCTCCCATAAAGTAACACCTAAAAGCCTTGATTTCCTTCACAAGTGCATAAGCATATTTTTCATTTATGTCATACTTCAATTCTACAACCTACAAAGATTTACTAAAAAATGCAATAGGTTGCTCAAAACCATCCTTATTCTTTTGTAACAAAAATGTAGCAATAGTGTGAAAAGATGCAAATGAAAAGATGTGCATTGGAACATTATAATCAGGTGTCTTAAGCACTGGTGCATCTTTGATAGCCTGCTTGATATTTTTGAAAGCCTCATCAGGCTCACTCTCCCAATTGATTGCAGATCCCTTCTTCAACATCTTAGAAATAGGTCTAGTAACCTCTACAAAATTTGTCACAAACCTCCTTAAGAAATTGACCTGACCAAAGAAGGACTGGACTCCTTTAACATTCTTTGGCCTCTAAATTTTATCAATAGCCACTACCCTTTCAAGGTCAATTCTCATTCCTTGCTTCACAACTAAGTGGCCAAGCAACTTACCTTCAATGAAACCAAAAGCACATTTCCTTGGGTTTAGAGAAATGCCAAATTCCAAGGCCCTCAAAAATATTTTTTCTAAATGAATACAATGGTCCTCTTCCTTCTTGGAGTAGGTAGTTAAATCATCTTGATATACAACAAGGAAATCATTTATGAAATCTGAAAAAGCAACATCCATTGCCCTCTGAAAAGTAGCACTAGCATTTGTGAGGCCAAAAGGCATTCTCACATAAACATATGTCCCCCAAGGTGTTGTGAAAGTTGTCTTGAATTATTCTGATTCCTTGACAATTACCTAATTGTAACCAGAGAAACCATCCATCATAGACATCAATTCTGATCTGGTTACTCTCTGCAACATAGCTCCCATATTGGGCAGACAATAATTATCCTTTAATAAGCTGATGTTCAAATTCCTGAAGTCTACACAAAGCCTGATGTCACCATTCTTCTTTCTCATAGGAATAAGATTTGACACAAAAGAAGAGTGCCTTATAGGCTTGATAATGCTAGCATCTCTCAATTTCATCAACTCTTCTTGCATCTTGGGTGCCACAGTGGGATTAATAGGCCTTTGTTTTTGCGAGAAAGGTTTAGCATCTTCTTTTAATGGAATAATATGCTGAAATAAATCTTCTCTATAAACCTTTAGGTCATCATATGACCATACAAAAACATGCCTGAATTTTCTCAATAATTCAATCAAATATTTCTTTACCTTTGGAGATATATCTCTACCAATGTATACTTTCTTAGGTGCTTCATGTGTTCCAAGATTTACCTTCTCTAGATCAGCATGATCTTCTCTTTTGATATTCTTTTGAACTCTATCCTGGTTATCAAAGATAGTGTCCAAAACAACAAGCCCCTTAGGTACCTTGTTAGTTCTAAGTTGAATGACCTCATTGCCAAAGACAACCTCTCTTCCTTCTACTAACTCAATCAAGGCTAAACAATCAAATTCCTGACCATGATAGTGATCTTCACAACTCATAAACTTCAAAATATCATTATCATCATCAAAAACCTACCAATTTTCAATATTGTGTAGTATGCTAGGCCTAGCCTAAATTTCAACTTTAGAGATACCAGAAAATGTAATATCATTGGGATTGATTGCAATATTGGCTAACAAGTCAGCCATCTTATTACTGCTCCTATCCTTCCATTCAATATTGAAGGCATCAAAATGTTCAATCAAATCCCAAACTACATTCCTATATTGTTTTAGCCTTTTATTCTTGGAAGCATATATTGACCTGACTTGGGACACTACCAATTCAGAATCACCAACAACACTTATGCATTTAATACCATGTTTTTGTGCCAACCTTAGTCCTAACAACAAAGCCTCATACTCTACTATATTGTTGGTACAAAAGAAATTCAATGTGAAAGAAAATTTGTAGGTGTTTCCATCAGGAGAAATAAGTAAGATACCTACTCCTACTCCATCCTTGCAATTTTCACCATCAAAGTACATTACCCACAAATCACCCTTCACAAAATTAACACTTACCTCAATAGAGATAGGTGATGAAATAGGTTCATTTTCAAATACAAGGATCTCTACCCTAAAAGCATTAATATCAGTATCCACAAAACATGTAGTTTCATTATCAATATTTCTCTCAATCATGTGGCATACTCTTGGCTATCACTCAATCTTGACAAACTGATCATCAATCTTGAAAGTGCCATAGGACAGATCACACTGTAAACTTCCACCCATGGTAGCACTCCATCTTCTAGATAGTAGCATCCCATAATGCAAAGGGATGTCCACCACAAAAACACTCATTTTCAACTCTTTCTCTAGATATGCTACCAGTCTATATGGCATTGCATTGATAGTCCCAATAATTGGTACCTCTCTCTGATCCATTGCACAACATCTGCCTTGCACTGTATCAACTTTAATGCCCAACTTCTCCATGATTTTGAAAGGCATGATAGTATTAGAGGCACCACTATCAATCATACAATTCCTCAACTTCATTCCATTCACAAGAACACTTAAAAAGAATGGATCAATATTTTCAAGGCTGGCATTGATAGAACTGTCCAAATATATTGGAGGAATTTGAGACAATTACTTGAGCAACAACACCTTTCAAAGCTTTATCCTAAGATCCATTGCATGCAACATCATTTTTATGAACACTATCTACCCATGCAATATCTTAGTCTTTGTGTTCAAGGATCCTCAACAATTCTGACAATGGAACCTTAACTATAATTTGGGACAATATAGATAACATATCAATAGGAGTAGAAGAAGGAATCTCAATCTGCACCACCTTATTATCCTTTTCTTATCCGATACATTAGGTGTATTGGCCACCCTCATTTTTTCAATCTTAGCCATTGTGTTAACTAGCTTCTCAATCTCACTAGAAAATCTTTCAACTCCAACTCCCTTAGGCTCACAATTCTTACCTTTTACATTCTTGAATTTCACCATGTGATCACCTTTTGATTTGTTCTCATTAGTCTCTTCAGAGTAGGTACTCTTTATGAACATTCCTGCAACTTTCTCATTTGTATTCCTTGCCACCATGCATCTAGTTTGCACTTGGGTAATCATTTCTATAGTAATCCTATCCATCTCTTCTCTAGAAGGTCTTCTCAAATTTACTAGCTCAGAAGAAGAGTTCATGTTACATGTCTTCCTATCAATGTCTTCACTATCAGAAAAAACTTCTTGATGAAAAAGGGCTTGATTGTGTCTCTTCACATTTACATCTACCTCTTCATCAAAATCAGAATCATCTTCATATCCTAGATATGAAGAAGCCATGTTGTATCCAACATCATCTTGATCTTCTTCTTGATCTATCTCCTCAATGCCACAATCCTAATTTGCAGCCATAGAGTGTGCAACCACACAATGCTCTACAGAATGAGGGGACTAGCATGCAACACACCAAGGTATGTCCTCCATGACATTTATTGAAGCCTTTTGTAGAGGTTCAAGGACACCTCTATCATTGTTTCCTCTTATAGCAGGGACAATAGGCTTGTCATCCTTCCATTAGGTGTTGTAGGGGTAGTTTTGCAATCTATTTTGCTTATTGAAATTGTTGTTGAACTGAGGCCTTTCATTGGTAGGAGCACTGATGTTCCTATTTGCAGGTGCCTTCAAATATTTCAATGCATTGAGCACCTTATCCAATTTATCTTCTTCTTTCCTCCTAGCTCCAACATTCTTATCATTTTCTTTTTTTTATTTTATGTCCCCAAACAACTTAGGGTCATCTCTCTTTCCACCCAATTTTCTTGATATTTCATATTGTTCTTAATATTGACAACAATTCTAAAAGCATCCCTAAGAGTTCTTGGTTCTTTTTCCCTCAACAAATATACCATCTTTCCATCAAATGCATTGAAGTATGTGGTCAGAAAGAGATTGTCATCTAACCGCATAACTTGGAACAACTTATGCATGCCCTTCTGAAATCTCATGTTGAATTCAACAATAGTCTCATTCTAATTTTTCTTTATGGTATTGAATTCATTCAACATGAAACTAGAATTAGGTCTATCACCATATTGCTCTTTAAAACATCTCTCAAAGGAATCCCAAGTATCAATACATTTATCAGGAAGTCTCTTAAACCAATCTCTAGCATCCTCCATTAGAGATTGAACAAATAATTTCATGACTACATCCTCATGCTCTAGCTCATAATCATTAAGCATATCAACAAATAACCTAAGATGCTCCTCACAACTAATAGCATTATTACTAGCAAACTTAGGTACCTTATCTCTTATATCATTTGGAAAAGCATTTGGGTAACCAGGAATTCCATCAAAACTAATTTGCCTATAGCCTTCTAATTTCATAGGTCTTCTTTCAAAACTTGAACTAGAGTTAACCCTAGGATCAACATTAGCATTTACATTTCTATCTACTTGTGCATTTGACTGCTGCCTAGGATAAACACCTATCCTAGCAGATGAAGAAGGAAATGAACTAGTAGCATTACTAAGTGGAATAGTAGTAGTCATAGATGGCATACCTAGTTCAGTAGCAGATGGACCAAGAGCATTACCTGACCAAGCCTTCAAGAACTGGATCATTCTTCTCTTTTCTATAATGGAAGCTTCAATTTCAGCCCTCTCTAATTCTCTTGCAAGGTCCTCATCTTCCT
This sequence comes from Chamaecyparis obtusa, assembly GCA_027943335.1. Taxonomy (NCBI): domain Eukaryota; kingdom Viridiplantae; phylum Streptophyta; class Pinopsida; order Cupressales; family Cupressaceae; genus Chamaecyparis; species Chamaecyparis obtusa. The sequence goes on from BSBK01001983.1 coordinate 546,690, forward strand.
TTCTTCTTCTTTCTATTTCTATGTCCTTACTTGAATTGGGTGGTGGGACCCCTGGTATTGTCAATGATCTGCTTGTTTGATGTCCTACCATCTTTTCCTTTCCTTTCTCACTAGCGGTGACAACAAGCCTAGTGATCTCATTTCCATCTTTGTCTTTAGGCAAAGGAACATAACTTTGCACTTGTCTAACCACAGGGCCCTCCTTTTCAAATTCATGATCTTGTAAAAGTTCTCTTGCTCACTCCTCAAAGCTTGAAGATCACCAAAGACATCATGTTGCAAAGTCTTAGGAATAGAAGCAAGCATCTTCATTCTCTCCTTCATTTCATTGATCTTTCTAAGGAGAGATTGTCTTTCTATTAGAGTATTCACCTTCTTAGCCTCTCTCTCCTCTTGTAACCTCTTATGTATGGCATCCTTCTCTACCAATTGTAACCTTAATGCATTTAAATCATCAGGATCTACCATAATGTCATCAGAACTTGATGACACATCCATATCAAAAAGATGTTGATATGGGAAGTGCACTTGCCTGGGTCTCATGGGTTCTCTTCTAAAATTATCTTCATCAAGATCTAAATCAATCTCCAAACCCATCTCTCTAACTTGTTCATCTTGACCTATAGGCAATGGACCCTTCTCCTGAAATATAGCCTCTGGGGTATCATAAAATCTATCCTTAGAGTGACCACCATCTGATCTAGAAACTCTATCATGTGAACCTTCCTCACTTGAGGAAACATGTGATGCTCTACCTCTAGTACTTTTCTCTCTAATGGGAGGACTAGTAGACTCACCATTCCTTCTAATCCAACTCTTCTTCTCCTCTCTAGGAAATTGCTCCAGAGTGACCTCTAGATTCTTTCTAACAAAGGACCTATTATTCCTCTTTTTGTCCATGATTTAGGACTTATAACATTGGTTCAAACCTTTTGAGTCACCACCCACCTAGATGGGAAATTTTTCAACTGAGCACAACAATAAAACAAGAGTGCACTTAATAGCCTTTATCTCTAGACTCTCCCTAGTAGAGTCACCATTTTTTTGGTGACTCGGATGGGTAAATCAATCTGGTCAACAAAAGATTTTGATTTTAACAATATAGTCCCAACCAGAGATCCTAATAGATATATTTCCTCATTGTTGTTCTCCCCAGTAGAGTCTCCATTTTGTTGGTGTTCCCTTTGATCTTCAACTTGCAGATTTATACTTTGATGGATAACTTAAATAATGCTTTGACTCTATCACCACTCCAAAGTCTACAAGGAAGAGGGCCAATTAACAAGGATCAAAATAGATCCTCCTACACTTTGAGCTTTAATGCTCAGGTAGGTGTACCCTTGATTCACTTCTGAAAAGGAATCCAAAATGTTATATCAATATACTCATTACTAACTAATGTAAGATTTTATCATTTAATTTTTGTGTGTGATTGATAATGATGAACTGCATCCAGAGAGGAGACCGGTGCCTTATCCCAGGGCAAAGAGTCACTAAATAACATATATCACCCTAAAACCTTAACTCAAATACATATAAACTTAGAGTAAGTGCTTTTCCTATTACTCTCCTTACTCCCAAACATGATCATCAAATTCTCCTCTAACAATGAACTCACTGAAATCACCCTAAAGGATTTAATCCTAACTTTGTCAGGAACTCCAAGATAATCTCACAATACTCTTTGTTTACCATATGCTAATCCACTTTGTGACCTTAACCTATATGAATCCACAATCAGAAAAGAAGACAATCAGAGATTTAAGATAGGAATTCAAGTGTATTCTCATTAATTTTTTGAAATCAATACATTACTAAGCAATAGAATACCAAAGGAAGAGACCCAAAATCAAACTCTCTTTACTCAATGTAACACCATTAACAACTAGGGACCAAAGAAAGTTTTGGAACCCACAAAAAAGCAAAATTTCTACAACTTATACTCCCTAGTCATCTTGGAATTCTCAAAGAGAATGTGACTAGCTACAGATGACTTAGGGTTAGGGTTTCAACCACCCAACCAACTGGAAATGGTCATAAATTAATTGCAGGGGAAGAAAACTAGTCGGCCATGCCTGAGAAAGATTTGCACTCATGATAAGTTTCTAGGAAAGTACTGCAAATCATGAAAAATTTAAATTTGTCAACCCTTTCTGGCCACCTGCAACACACCTCGAGCACAAAACCACATGGTACAGACCCAGCAAATGAACACGGCACACCCTATATGACACTACGATGGCGAATAGATCATCTCTTACCTATTCCAGTCACTTCTGCATTTAATTTTAGTCCTTCCTATCACTGGAAACCCTTCAAAAATTTGAATTTGAATAATAACGGTCATTTCCATGGCGCTTGCAGCAAATCAGCGGTCCACATTCAAATCTAAACCAACTTTAAGTCTTGGCCATTAGATCTTCTTGTTTTGTGGTCCTTTAAATCTTTACTCGATTGCCACCTTGGGTTTACCTTCATCAACCATGCGACAATGCTTTTCTTATTCGCGGGATGAAAAGCTTAACCCACCTTTAACCTTGCGAACTGGCGACCACAGGAAAACATCTAACCTTGGACCCACATCTAGCAAACAAGGGACAAAAGACTTCTGCCAGATCATAAAGAACTTTATCATACCGCCAGAAAGTTTAGTGATTCCTCAAATACACACTCGCTGAACCACTAAAACATTTAGAGAACCGCCGTCATTTCAAGTGAACAAGTGAAACCTTTATAAATATGTTGGCCGCTAAACATTTATCCCAACCACCAAAAGACTAAGAAACCTTGATTGGGCCCACACTAGGAAGATCGAGAACTATCTAAAGATCTTATGCCTTTGACAAAACCCTTGAGATCATACACTGATCGTAGATTCATTGACAGTGTCAGGTCCCTCTAACATGTCGAAAGCTTAGGTCCCATTGACAAAAAGCCACTGTGAAAATACATGGACAAATCAAATAGCACCAATTATGCATATGTGTAATCTTGGACCCACAAATCTCTTACAAGAATCAACAGCTGTCGCTATACCACTGCATTAAAGGTCAAGCATGTTTCATCAATGGTATAACGATAGCCACAAGATTAAATCAGACTTTAACCTACCTGAACACCAAGAAGACCGGTCCCACTGATAGGATTCCACCTCATACTATGTGGACCAATAAAAATCCTCCAAATTAGAATAACTGGCAAGTGGACCCGCATGAGAAAAAGGCTACATCATTAGGAAGATCAACGATCAGCGTAAGATCTCAAGCCTCTGACAAATCTCATGAGAATGTATGCTAACTGTCAGATAGAGATGTTGTTAGAAAATTGGGCCCAAAAAACTATGTGACTATGTGACCAAAGAAAAGGAACCGCCACACCATGTCGCAAATAGTTAAGAGATAATCCACTAGGAACATGAGAATATGTGACCACAGGTAATCGCTAGTTCGCAGAAAGTTAAGAAATGACCGCCAGGCAACACACAAACAAGCGATAAGCCGAGAAAGAAATACACACATGCAAATTAGGACTTTTAAGTGACCTGATAAATTTAACTTGAAATTATAACAAGGTTAGGGCTTTTCAAAGGGTTTTTTGTACCAATGGCTAGTTTTTTGAAAATTTGAACAAAGGGCTAAAGGCAGAGACCTAAAAATTGATACAGAGACCAAGGGAAAGACAATGAAGCCATGAAATTTTTTGCACATGCTAAAATAATCTTTGATTTTCTGGTGAACCTTGCAAGGGTTTATAATTGAGGTTCATTTGACATCCACTATGGATAATATTTAGAAGTGTGTAGCATTGTGATAACACACAACAACACATAACGGGAGATAAGGACTGATTTATTAATCTATATAAATATGATGGTTGTGTTGTCATACTTTGTGATAGTACTCCTAAGATGAGTAGTCAAAAATGATCTATCTCTTTGGATTGTAAAACCAAAACTAATGATGTTTTGTTTGTTGATGGTTTGAAATATAATCTATTGAGTGTTGGTCAATTGGTTGACAAGGGTTATAATTTACAATTCAAGAATGGATATTGTACAATCAAAAGTTCTAAAGGAGATCTGATTACATCTAGTACAAATACAAAAGGTAATTCCATTTAGTTTAACCCTACTAAGGTAAGTTGTTTTGTTGCTAAATTTGATGATAGTTGGTTGTGGCACACAAATATTTTCCACATAAACTTAGATAATATTGTAAAGTAAAGTACATCAACATGCATGATCGCATATTTACTTATGATTATGTAGCCCACTAAAAAAGCATGTAGACAATGTGTAATGGGAAAAAAAATAAGGCTTAGCTTTCATAGCAAGGCATTCTCAGCCAGAAACAAGTTGGATATAATTCATATAGACCTATGTGGCCCTGTGGAGACCAAGTCATACTTTGGAGATAGATCTTTCATACGCTTTATTGATGAATATTCTAAAATGATGTGGGTAGTATTTATTAGATAGAAATCTGAAGATTTTGAGAAATTCAAATTCTTCAAGGGAAAAGTAGAAACAAAGACAAGTTTAAGGATCAAATGCTTGAGATTAGACAGAGGTGGTGAATTGACATCAGGTGAATTTAATACTTTTTGGAAATAACATGTTATATTGATGCAGACATCTGCACCCAGGAAACCATTGTAGAATAGTGTATCTGAGAGAATTAATAGGTTATCTCTTAATGTTGTAAGAACTATGTTAATTGAAGAAAGAGTTACACATGTGCATTAAAGAGAAGCAGTCAACACCACATTATATACAATGAATAGAGTTTAGATTAGAGATTGTAATGGTAAGACACCCTATGAGTTATGGTATGTTTATACTGTTGGCAATTTGGCTGACTTAGATATCAAGTTGTTGTCATTTTGGCAACATATAATTTGTATGAAGACCACATATGTTAGCAAGTAGTTATGATAGAGTGCAGAGTAAAATTGTCTAAGTGTAAGTAGCATTTTCCTAGTATAACCAAAGACAGTTATGGTTGGCAGCATCGATATAAGTAAGTTAAGTGCTTGTGCACTTGAACATGGATACTATGATGTGTGTATTGAAGACTCACCTAAGAGTGCAAGTATGTATGGCATGTATGGAAGAAGTTATTGGAGTATTACCAGACACAGAGTTGAAGCTGACAGGATAGAGAATGAAGACATAATCAGTATGAAAGTTAAGGGATTATTTTTTTAATCAAAATAATAACTTAATCATTTAAGGGATGACATCCTATATGTTAACCCTTGGGGAGGGCAAGTTAATATGTATTTTGTAAAGTGCTTTATGTTTTGTAAAACCGACTGCAAAAGTTATTATTCTTAGTAACTTGTATAAATGTAAGACTTATGTAATGTAAAGATAGAACTATGATATATGTATGCTAAAGATATTGATGTGAACTTGTAAATTGTGAAAGACAAGCAAGAAGATTTTGTCTAAGCAAGCGAAGAATAGGAAAGCTATTTGGCAGTAGTAAAAGGTTATATACCTTTCCCTTTTTGTAATCGGAAATCATTATACATTACATGTTTGGATAGTGGGCTCATATTGTAATCATTTCTATTTGTACTACCAAATCTTAATAGGGTTGAGGCTTCTAATAAGGCCTAGAGTCCCTTAATCAGGACTGAGACACTATATGTATGTAATAGACTCTTAACAGGGTCAACATCCTTTACTGGGTACTTTTGATTAGTGGATCATTGTGGGTATCATCCCCACCAGGGTTTTCCCTTGGCTAGGGTTTCCTCGAGAACAAAAAATGGTGTTATGAGTTCATTTGGTTTATTTCTGTGCATGCTATTTAGTTTACTCTATTTTGCAAGTATCAACTTAATCTTTTATATCCATAATTGGGAAAAAGTAAAAAAATTTAGAATACCAATTCACCCCCCCCCCCTCTCAGTATTCCCCATTTCTAACAATTGGTATCAGAGCTTAGTTACTCAGAAAAGAATCATTTAGAGAAATCCTAGCAGCTTGAGTAAGATCTGTATGGATATGGATCACCTACAGAAGAATCTTGAAGAAGCTCTTCAACAGATTGATATACTTACTGAAGAAGGAGATACTCTAAAAGGAAAATATGATGATGAAAAGAACCTCATTGAGAAGCTGGAAGAACTAAAATTAGAAAATGAATCTACAATTCAAATTGAAGATTGTGATGAACATCTAGAAAAATAAAATGAGATCCTTAAACATGAATTAAAATAGTAAATATGAAGTTCAGTTGTAAGATGGAAACATCAAGAATGAAGCAAATCTAAAATCTGAGAATGAAGATCTAAAGTCTAAACTATGTAAAGTGACATCTCAACTTGACAAAACAAAATTGCAGTATGCTAAACTTGAAAAGTACAATACAATTGTGAAAGGTGAACTAAATCAGTCTAAGAAACATCTTGAGAGACTATATTCCACTAGTAAGAAGATTAATGAAAAAATGTCCTATCAAAAACCATTCTATGATAAAACCGGTCTTGGATTTAACTCATCTAAGGTAAGCAAAGAAAGAAAGGAACCAGATCTGAATTTATTTGAAAACATAGATGAGAAGAAATCTGATGAAGCTTAAAAATTTGAGGATATACCTAAAGAAGAAGAACCACCTAAAGGTACGCAGAGAGAATTTAAAGGTAGATGTTCTGCATGTAATGCTTTCGGTCTTATGAAGAAAAAATGTATAGGTAATTAATTCAAACCTCTTAACAGTTATTGTTATAATTGTCACGATTTTGGACATAGAGCTATTGAATGTAAAAAGCCTAGATCTAATGATAATAATAGCATTAGAATGTTTAGAGATACTAACCATGCAGATAAGAAACCTACTAAAGATATGAATAGAAGAAATGGAGTAGTATGTTATAGATGAAATAAGATTGGACACATTGCTAGGAATTGTAGATCACAAATCAACTAGACTAGACCGAGATATGGAAACAATATAATAGTTTTTCAAATATGCAACAAATTTGGTCATACAACAAGGTTTTGCAAAATGAATAACATGAGAAACCCTAATCCTAGAAGTTATACAAGGAGAAATGAGAATGCAAGAAATATTCAGAAAGGATACTGTAGTAATTCAGAAGAAGTGAATTTTTTTAAATCTATAGATCAAGGAGACACATTCATCACACAAGGTAATTAGAAAGGTGAATTATTTAATGGTAAGAGTGAATCTCTTCCTAACCCATCTCAAATTACTCAAGTCATAAATAATGCATTAGAGTAGGAACTTAGGATAGTGTAGAAGTTATTATAGGATGAATTGAGTCTTGTAAAATTAATGTAAGGTAGTACATGATGTAATAATGCTATGGTTAAGCACATGTGACCTAATATGAATATATGCGAGTTCACAAGAAGTTTGAAGTTTGGTAGGAAAGAAGGAACAACTTTTTGGAAAGAAGCGGAAAAAGAATTGAATGCGATGTCAGAATCTTGAAGTTTAAAGCCTATGATCGGTATTAGTTAATCATTCAAGTGACTACAAGTGTTAAGGAGATTGAAGTAGTGGTGATTGAAGGTAGCTTGAAAGATTTGGTTAAAGAATTTCTTGCCAGATCTACACAAAGCTCTAAATTTTTGAATTGAGGTAATTTACTAAGAAAATCTATCAGACAGTTAAAGCATTTGCAAAAGATATGGATGTTTCATTGATTCACAACTTAAGAGATAAAGTTAGAACTAAAATAAAAAGGGAACTAGTAGAACCCTTAGAAGAAGACCCTAGTCATGATTTATCAACCGTTCCAGATGGAGTTTTAAATTTAGATGATGTAAAAGGTTATTTGAAATGCAAGTTTGAAACCATCAATGATAGTAGTGTGATTAAGGAATATGAGAAAATATATAATCAAGATATGTCATTGAAAGTAGGGTTTGAACATCTAAAGGAAAATGAAATTGTGAAACACTCTTTGAACTATGAATTTGAAGATGACAAATGCACAAAGATAATTTTAAGTAGAATTCACAATGGGAAGTTTTGGTTAGATGATAGAGTAATTGACATCACAATAGATATAATACATGAAGTAACTGGTTTGTCAAAATCTAGAGTTATACCATTTAATGACAAGAGTGTAAAAAAGATAGTACTGGATAACACTAAATCATCTTACAACGACAAAGGAATAGTAATCAGCAAGATAATTCAAGATGATGTTAGATGTGTGTAAGATCTTAACATCTAAATTTTGTGCTAATCCTAGAGAGGATGACATGGTAGCTGGTATGATTCATGCAACTTATCCGATGTGTGTAGAGAAAGTGCAAATAAATTTGTGTGAAATCTATAGAATTCAACTATTTGAGAACCTTGAAAAGATAAAGAAAACCAAGAACTCACAATTTAGATTCTCATCACTTATCACATATATGTTTTTCCATTTGTTGAGAAGATTTCCATACACTATTGGAGATGATTGGAAGGACAACATGAATACTATGGAAATAATTACAAGGTGTATCTGAGACACCCTATAGACAAGGTTAATGAGAGTGCAACCTTGGTAATCAAAACATTTCAGAAATAGATGAGGGAAATATCATGGATACCACAAGCTATAGTAAATAAGTAAAAAGATGAAATATGTTTCATGGTTGATACTAACTTTACTTTTGTTGAAGCAGTTGAACCTAGAGTAGAATTCATAGATCCTCTTGGATATGAAGTATATGAAAATGAGTTAGAACAATATGTGAATAGATTTTTGAAGAGTAAATTGGATGTAAAAAGTTCTATATTTGGAACCTATGAGTAGCACTTTAACTCCACAAAATCTCTTCAAGAAGAAAAGTTGTCAAAGAAAAGAGTTGAAAGCACTATTAAGAAAATATTGAAGGATACAAGAATATCTGAACAAGAATTTCTAGTGGCAAAGTAGACCGCAACAACATTAAGAGACATTGGACATAAGGAAGTTATGTATGTTCCACCTTTAGCATCATTTTTAGTTCAAACTAGAGATGCACAAGTCATATAAAAGGAAATAAAAGTTGAAGTGGTTCAAGAAACAAGGAAATCTGTAAGAACCTCCACCACTCCACCAGGTAAAAGGGTAAAGAAAATGGCAAGTGGACCTGGTAAAAGATAGAAAACAATATTTACCCCTGTACAAAGGAAAGTATCAAAAATAAAAGATGATGAAGAAATTGGAAGCAATAAGAGAAAATGGAAACCAAAGATAGAAAAAGTGAATGCTTCAATCATTAATGATGGATATTTTTCAAAGATGAACAAATACTATGAGTTGTATGATTATTTAGAAAGATTGAACTTAGAGAATATAGTTTTCAGACATATGTTACTAGCTAATAAGAAATTTGATAGTATTCAAGGGAAGATACCAGATGATCTATTTGATAAATTACTGAACAAAAAGAAGAGAGTAGCTGAAGAGGACAATAAGATAAGAGAAAATTTTGTGAGAAAGCTCTATGATATTCAAGATAAACATCATTTCAAGGAGATAATGAAAGATCTTAATACTCATGAAAGAACCAAAAGAAGAACAATTATGATAATGGGAGGAAATTATGAAGAAATGAACAAGGAAACTGAACAAGTAGTTTTAAAGGTAATGGCTAGAGGTGTTGAGAACACATGTACAATAGATCAACCTTTAGAAGTTGAGCATCTGAGAAATCCTTCTCCTCCACCATCCATTAACATTGAAGATGAGACAATGAATTTAGAAGGAAAAAAAATTATACTGGATAGTAATGACAATCCTTCTAGCAACCTTGAAGACATTGTTGACAATTTGGCTATGGAAGAATAGGAAACACCGATGGCAAAGGAAGAAAGGAAGGAAACAAGGAAAGAAGAGGAAAAACAAGAAGAGATTCAGGTAAACACAATAATAGTAGGTCAACAAGGAGCACAAAGTCAAGGAGAAATCAGTGGCACTCCTAAGAATACAGTAGAAAAATCATAGATGGAATCTATTTTGGCAAATATTGGAAAGGAATTTGATGATGAAGATCAGATAGAATTTGATCTCATCCTTAAAAAAAATAATTGGTAAAAACAAGAAAGTGAAAAGCCTTGAAGGAGCATTGGTTGAAGTGACATAAAAGTTGCAAATTATTGTAACCAGTCAGATATCAGAGGTAGATACATAGGTAAAAGCTAAAGAAGTTGTGAAGGAATTTGACAATGAATTCACCAACTTATCAGACATAGCTACAGTAAAGGCTCAGGCAGCATATGATGATAAAATATTTCATGATATATGTCAAAATATCATGAATGATATTAATAATCTAGATGTATGTATCAAGGAACTTAGAAGGAATCTAGAAAGTGGTAAAGCCTTGTACATTCAGTGTACAAAAACAAAGAATCATGTATCTGATATAGTAGAAAAGATCAAAGAAAAAGAGACAGAAATTCAATCAGGAGTAAATCTCTTAGCAAATCCAAATGTGAAGATAATTGTTATTGAGAAGTCAATAAGCAAGCTATATCATGATATAAGGATTCTTAGTGATGAAAAGGAAATTAAATTGAAGATAATCTCTCTATTAAGAGAGCATGTTTCAATAAAAATAAGTATTCTGGATAGTCAATTGGAAGAATGTCTTACTTCTAAGACATCTTATGAGAGATTTCACTATGAAAACTTTAAGGCATGTGAAATAGCATCATATGGTCTATGCACACTCCTTAGTTTTTTAGAAACTATTAATAAATCATGGGAGGAGGAATTGGAAAGTATAAAGACAAATTTTGTAGATTGTATTACAAGCCTACTGACCTTACAATCTTGAGATCAAAGGTAAACATTTTGTTATGTAGTTTTGGCACCCTTTTTTGTCATTGTTCTCAAAGGGGGAATGATAGAAGGAAATTGATTATATAGATATAAGATATGAAGTATATTCCTAGGGGGAGTATGGAAGATATTTTGGAGATATAAGGATATTGAAGAATATTTATTTTATGGCCACAATTTTGAAGTTTTGTGTAACTTAGCTAATTTTCTTATATGTTGCCACCAATGACAAAGGAGGAGATTGTTGGAAATTTGGCTGAGTAAGATATTAGGTTTTTGTCATTTTGGAAACATATAATTTGTATGAAGACCACATATGTTAGCAAGCAATTATGATAGAGCTCAGAGTAAAATTGTTTTAGTGTAAGGAGGATTTTCCCAGTATAACCAGACACACTTTTTGTTGGCAACATCGATATAAGTAAGTTCAGCACTTGTGCACTTGAACATGGATACTATGATGTATATTGAAGAATCACCTGAGAGCCCAAGTCTATATGACATGTACAGAAGAAGTTATTGCAGTATTACTAGAGACAAAGTTGAAGCCGACAGGATAAAGAATGAAGACATAATTAGTATGAGAGTTAAGGGATTATTTTTTTTATAAAAATAATAAATTAATCATTTAAGGGATGGCATCCTATATGTTAACCCTTGGGGAGCACAAGTTAATATGTATTTCATAAAGTTCTTTATGTTTTGTAAAGCCGACTATAAAAGTTTTTATTCTTAATAACTTGTATAAATGTAAGACATATGTAATGCAAAGATAGAAGTGTGATATATGTATCTGAAAGATATTGATGTGAAGTTGTACATTATGAAAGACAAGAAAGTAGACTTTTTATATGCAAGCGAAGAATAGGAAATGTTGGAAATATAGATGTAGTAACTGAGAGGGGGGGGGGTGAATCAGTTAACCACAAAATATTACCACTGATCCCTTAGATGTCCTAATAAATTATTTACTACTGACATACAAAGAAATGCTGAAACTCGATAATTACAGAGAGTGTTAATTATAATTGTTCTTAAGCATTCATCAGTGATTAACATGCATGAATAAAGAAAATAACATGAACATAAGAGACACCAGATTTAACATGGAAACCCAATATGGGAAAAACCACCAATGTAACTAGTTACTAATTTTCACTCTTCTGAAGTGATGCCCTATTAGGAGCCAACCCAGTAAAAGGTTACAAAACACATTGTTAGGTGTGACCTTGTTAGAGGATTTAATCACCCTACTAGGAGTGGCCTTGTAAGAGGTCTTGAAACAATTCAATAGAACTGTCACCTTGTTAGAAGATTTACAAAATGGCTGTTAAACCAACTCGGTTAGGAGATTTTGAAATCACTGCTAAAATGGTAAGAAAGTAACAATGAAGTGACCTGAATAGTGATGCAACTAAATTGTTGATTATAGATCTATGTTCTACTTCACTAGATCCTTCCTGATCAAATATATCTCTACTGCTCTTCAAGGATATCTAAGCATCCTTCAAAATTCGCTCATACTATTCTTCTCTTTCTTCTTTTTGCTTTCTCATAATTCACAACTTGACCTTCTATATATATACCATTCAGATTGTCAAGTTGACACTAATAATTATTACAAACATCACTAATCATTACAACAGTCAGCTGGAACAAACCAACTTTATTTCTCAAATTGACAAAATCCTTTACTAGGCCGACCTTGCTTGATAAACATTAATCCAAAGAAGATTTCCTTTGGCGACCGAGAGAACTCGGTAAGTACTATGAATTCTTCAACATCCTTTGGAGACTAAGTGAACTCGGTAGACACTAACTTTCCTTCAATAATTGAGGAAGCTCGGTTAACACTATTTTCTACCATACTTTGCTTTTGGCACCCGAGAGGTCTCGGTAGACACTGGTAACTACTTTGCTGACCGACTGAGCTCGGTAGACATTGGGAACTTCTTTGTTGATTGACTGAGCTGGTAATTGATATGACAAATGTGTGACATCAAAGATAACACATAATCATTCCAACAATCTCCCTCTTTGGCATTGATGGCAACACAATATGTCATAGCACAATGAAATTTCACAGCAAACATAGAATAAGGAACATATCCTTAGCTTCATTCTAATTCACATCTCCCTCTATTAGCAAACTTCTCTCTCTGACTGAAAACTCTCCCTCTTTTCTTCTTTTTAAAAAAAAAATCTCTTAGAAATTTCATGAAATAATGACAGCAAATAGCAAACTCTCCCTCTTTGACAACACATGCCAAAGATAACACACTTCTATTGAATACCAATGTACCTTAAGTACTGATTCATATGCAATGATTCCTTGACTATGCTACATCAACCGACTAATCTTCAACATGCTCTGGTTGATGCATTACTAAAACTCAATTTAGTGAGCCTCAGATAGGGGAATGACCCCTAACTTACCTCTTAGATACAAGAATGCATCCTTAGGTAGTGGCTTGGTGAAGATATCTACAATTTGTTCTTTTGTATGAATATATTCCAATCTGATTTCCTTGTCCTGCACCAATTCTTTGACAAAGTGATATTTTATAGCAATGTGTTTGGTTTTGGAATGCATTACTGGATTCTTTGAAATATTTATTGCACTTGTATTATCACAGAACATAACAACTGGTTCTTTGATCTCAACTTTCATACCTTCCAATGACTATTTGAACCAAACAATATTAGAGTAGTTTACTACTGTAGCAACGTATTCTACTTTTGTTGTGGATTGGGATGTGCAATTTTTCTTTTTACTGGTCCAAGATACTAACCTTTTGCCAAGAAAAAATGCTCCACCACTTGTACTCTTTCTGTCATCAATGTTTCCTACCCAATCAACATCAGTAAACACTTTTAAGTCCAGATTGCCTCCAAATTTATACCACAATTCATAATCTTTAGTTCCTTTCAAGTACCTCAAGATTCTTTTGATTGCCATCATGTGATTTTCTTTGGGTTTTGTTGAGAATCTTGCTACTATACCAATTGCTAAGGCAATATCAGGACTTGTATGTACTACATACTGTAATTTTCCAATCATTGATTTGTATAAGGTCTGATCTACTTCTTTTGAATCATCATTTTTGGTAAGCTTCAGTCTAGTACACATGGGTGTACCAACTGGTTTTGAATCTTCCATACCAAACTTCTTAAGTATTCCCTTGATGTATTTAGACTGAGTAATGTAGATACCATTCTCGCTCTGCTGAATTTGAAGTCCAACAAAGAATTTTATCTGACCAAACATAGACATTTCAAATTCTTTGTTCATTTGCTCTGAAAATTCTTTGCACTGATCATCATTCCCTGTAAACATAGTATCATCCACAAATATTTCTGCCAAAACAATTTTGTTATCTGGTCCTTTGATGTATAAATTACAGTTGTCATTGGCTCTTTTGAAATCAATCTAAGTTAGATGGTTATGTAATATTTCATACCATGCTCTAGGGGCTTGTTTTAGACCATACAGTGCTTTGTGTAACTTGCAGACCATATTCCTTGTGTCTGGATCCATAAAACCTTTAGGTTGCTCAATGTAGACTTCTTCATCAAGAATACCATTGAGAAATGTAGATTTTATATCCATCTGATATACCTTAAATCCTTTATGTGCTGCATATGCAAGTAGAGTCCTTACACCTTCTAATCTTGCAACAGGAGAAAAAGTCTCTCCATAATCTATACCTTCTTCTTGAGAATATCCTTTACATACCAATCTTGCTTTGTTTCTTGATACTTGACCATCTTCATTCAACTTATTTATGAATACCCATTTTGTCCCAATTACATTTTTATCTTTAGGCCTAGGTACAAGAGTCCATGTCTTATTTTTCTCTATTTTCTCTATTTCCTCATTCATAGCCTCAATCCAACTTTCATTTTCCAATGCATCTTTGACATTTTTAGGTTCAAAATCAGCAAGTAAACATGTACCTTTTAGTTTATTCCTTGTCATAGTGCCATCTAATTTATTTCCAATAATCTGATCTAGTGTATGATGCTTCCTGACATACTTGGCCAATACGGGTTCCTTTCTTCTTGAATGAGTTACATTGTCATCTTCTTGAATTTCATCTTCAAGTTCAGTTTTCTCAAGCTCGGTAGATATTTTCTCGGTAACTTCAGGTTGAGACTCAGTTTCTTCTAACTTGGTCTGAACTTCTTCTTATGACTCAGTTACTATATTGGACTGACCTTGCTTGGTAAACATTAATGCAAATAAGATTTCCTTTGGCGATTGAGAGAACTCGGTAAGTACTATGAATTCTTCAACATCCTTTGGAGACCGAGTGAACTTGGTAGACACTAACTTTCCTTCGATAACCGAGGAAGCTCAGTTAACACTATTTTCTGCCATACTTTTCTTTTGACACCTGATAGGTCTTGGTAGACACTGGTAACTACTTTGTTGAATGACTGAGCTCGATAGACACTAGGAACTACTTTGTTGATAGACTGAGCTGACAATTGATATGACTTCTATGTGACATCAAAGACAACACGTAATCATTCCAACAATCTCCTTCAAACAATTGTATCCAACAAGGACAACTATTCAACATCAGTAAAAGGTTATATACCTTGCCTTTTTTGTAATAAAAAATCATTATACATTACATGATTGGGTAGTGGGCTCATCTTGTAATCATTTCTATTTGTACTACCAAATCTTAATAGGGTTGAGGCTTCTAACAAGGCCTAGAGTCCCTTAATCAAGATTGAGACACTATATTTATGTAATAGACTCTTAACAGGGTCAACATCCTTTACTGAATACTTTTGATTAGTGGATCATTGTGGGTATCATCCCCACTAGGGATTTCCCTTGGCCATGCTTTCCTTGAGAACAAAACATGGTGTTATGAGTTCATTTTCTTTATTGCTATGCACACTATTTAGTTTACTATGTTTTGCAATTATCAAGTTAATCTATTATATCCATAATTGGGTAAAAGTAAAAGTTTGTAGAATACTAATTCATGACCCCCTCTCAGTATTCCCTATTTCTAACATATACTCCTTATGTTAATTATTTTATAATTTTTGGTACTAAATATTACATCATAAGGGATGATAGCATAGAAAAGTTTGATGCAAGGAATGATGAATGTATATTCCTTGGATATTCCACAAAATGAAAGGCTTATAGATGTTATAATTTGAGGACAAGGAATATGATTGAAAGTGAAAATGTCAAGGTTGGTGAAAAGTATTAGGTATAGGAGAGAACTTGCAAGTTAAATCTTGATGACCCAAACTGGTTTAGGTACAAAGATAGAGTAATTTAGAGTAATTGGAGGTAGAATCAAGAAGAGAAATGTCAACAATAAAATCAGGATCAGTTGTAAGAAGCTTTGATGATAGATAATGGAACATATGTAAATCTGTATGAGAAAATAGAAGTGTCTAGGACACCTAAATATATTGTGAGGGATCATCCACAAGATCAAATCATTGGAGATAGAAGTAGAGGCACCAGGACAAGGTCATAGATCAAAAATGTAGTTTGTTTGATTTTGGAGGTTTCAAACCAAAGACCCCTGATGAAGCACGTAGATATGAGTCATGGATCAAGGAAATGAGAGAATAATTGGATTACATATGAAAGAAAAACACTTGGGAATTATTTCCCATACATAAAAAGTAATAATGTTATTGGCACAAAATGGGTATTCAGAAATAAGAGGAATGAAGATGGTGTTGTGACCAAAAAAAGAGAGATTGCTATGAAAGGGATATTTGCAATAAGAAAGAAATGAATTTGAGGAAAATTTTGCACTAGTTGTGAGGTTGGAGGTAGTTAGGTTACTCTTAGCCTATGCTGAATATAATAATTTCAAGCTCTATCAAATGGATGTCAAGTCATAATTTCTTAATGGTGACTTAGAAGAAGAGGTTTACATTGAGAAACCTGATGGTTTTCCTCTATCAAGTTATGAAGGCATGTTTTTTAGATTTAAGAAGGAACTATATGGTCTAAAACAAGCACCTAGAGATTGGTATGCTAAATTAGACATGTATTTACAACATCTTGGTTTTAAAAGAGTTAATACAAATAGAAACTTATACTTGAGATGTAATGATGAAGACATTTTGATAGTAGAAGTTTTTGTTGATGACATGATCTTTAGAGGTAATGATACTATTAGTAACAAGTTTGTAGAAGAAATGAAGAGTGAATTTGAGATGTCTATGATAGGAGAGATAAATTTCTTCCTAAGGATGAAAATAAATTAGAGTAAGAATAGAATTTTAATATCTCAGACCAAGTATCCTAAGAATCTACTAAATTTTTTTGGCATGGATGATAGTAAAATATCTGGAAATCCTATGGTAATAATGAATAAGTTGTCTACTTTAGATGATAAAAAGGATGTACCTCAGATAGAATAAATATCTATCATTGGAGGTCTTCAATATCTGACACATACTAGACTTGATAGTAAAAATGTAGTTGTAGTTATTACTAGATTCCAGGAAGATCTAAAGGAAACACATTTTGTGGTAGTCAAGATGATATTAAAATACCTAAAGGGAAAACTTGATTTTGTCATGTGGTATGATAGGTCAAAAGACTTTGCATTAGAAGCATACACTGATGTAGATTGGGAAGGTATTGTAGATGAATGGAAGAGAACAAGTGGAGAATCCTTTTTCCTTGGGAAGAGGTTAGTTTCTTGGTTAATAAAGAAGCATGACTATATAGATTAGTCAAAAGATGAATCAAAGTATGTCTTTGTTTTAATTAATTACACACAATTTTTTTGGATGAAATAGATCTTGAAGGACATTGGTGTGATCATTGGCAAACTAGTTATCATACATTGTGATAACACAAGTATAGTGAATATTTAAAAGAACCAAATGATGCACTTAAAAACTAAGCATATTTCAATCAGGTATTATTTTATAAGGGATAAAGTGAAGGAGAAGAATTGAATCTTGAGTATGTAATAAAAAAGGAGAAGATTATAGACATCTACACAGAACCACTAAAAAATATACCTTTGAATATCTCAGAGGTAGGCTTGGCATTAGAAGCTCACCTAAAAGTAATTAAGGAGATTTAATAGTGCACAAGTCAATTATAAATTAGAGCTATATCATTTTTTTACTTGATGCAGAGGTCTACTCCTCATGGGGAGTAATCATTTAACAATATCTAATCAGATCAAGGTGATCTTGCACCTATTAGTTGAAGATTTAAAAATAGGTAACACCTAGCAAAGAAGGTAGAAAATGATGTTTTTAATGGCACCCTATTCCATTGATTTCAAAGGGGGAGAGGTTTTGGTGAAAAATCCTTATTGGTTTAGGGCGAGCCTTGAAGAGGATATTGAGAAGGTTGTTGTAAAAGGATACTTTTGGGTTGATGGTTTTTCAAACATGTTTTCATCAATGCCAAAGGAGGAGATTGTTGGAATTTTTATTGACATTGATTGTTTTGTCATTAATGTCAACATATGTTTCAGAAAGGGAATCTAGAAGTTGTAGATAGATAGGACAAATAGGTTATAGAGAATTGTAGAGATAGTGTACAATGAATTAGCTCCTATGAACTGAGATTTTTGTACCCTGACATTTTTACTATTCACATTTATGTTCACATATGTTTATATGCTCATTTTGTCAATTTATGGATGAATTGGAAAAGACTAGTTACAGGGCTAGTGACTACAAATATCATAGAGTTGGTCACAGTATTTTTAGTATAACTTTAGTGCTGAAATAGATTAAATGTTATGATCTTTCATAATACCAAAAAATGCATGGGAGAGTCTACTATGTGATCATAGAGTACTAGTGTGATCGGTAATGTCATATGTGGCCTATACTTGAGCAAAGATTTATTTGGAAGCTGACCCATGAGTGGTAGCATGTTCTTGACTAATTAAGAATGGATTAATATTGTGGCTAACTATTTCATGATTTGTAATTGTTTTAATATTGTTAAGGATGTTGTGTATATAGTGACATGGGTCTACATAACATTTTTTTATAGGATAGGTCCTATAATGGCCCACCTAGGAATAGTTTGTAGCTTGTATATAAGGAAGTATTTCCTTGTAGTTTCTAGTGTGTGACCATATGGATTATTGTGTGAACTTTTGGACCACAAGGACTAAAAATATAGAGTAGAGGATTGTGCATTAAGACATAAGGTTGGAATTGTCTTGGTAGTAGATGTATTGGAAGCCAATTCAGGTATTTGTGATGATATTTCTCTAAATCTAGGACAATGATTCCTGAAGGTGGATGTAATCTTCCCTTGTATTTTTTCAATGACCAGTTGTAATACCTTTAATAGAGTTTTGACTCCTAACATGGTATGTCCTTTAATAGAGACTGTACTAAGGTAATAATGAGCTCCTAAGAGGGGTAGAAGTCTTAACCAGATTACTATACTTATAGTACTAATTTACGGGAATCATTCTCACTGTGGTTTTTCCTTTATCGAGGTTTTCCTCTAGAAAACATATTGGTGTTATTTTTTTATGGTTGTCTTACATCCAATTGAGGATAATGTTATAATTGGAATTAAGTTTAATAAGTTTTTAATCAACTAATTCAACCACCCTTTGATTTAATTAAAACATTTTTATTCTAACAATAGGTTCTTATTTTGACTATAAAAAATTAGGATTCTTGGATTATCAAAAGGAGAACATTGATATGTACTCATGATCTTTATTGATTTACCACTGATGGATATCTAGAGCCTCATGATCATGCAACAAAAATATCCCTAATGAATACTGACCAAAATCTATTGAAATAGAACAAAAAGAAAGACTTAAAATCATTTGCCTTATTCAACAGGCTTAAATGATGCCATATTTCAAATGCTTTCATGTGAAAAGTCTTCAAAGAAGGATTGGCACACTCTTGAAAATTGTTAAAAGAGTGTACCCAAGGTGAATAATGTGAAGTTGTAGAACTTGAGCCAAAATTTTGAGAATCTAAAAAATAAAAGATGATGACACTATCAATAGTTTTATGATCCATGTCATGAACATTATCAATCAATTGTGATAATATGGAGATGACCTCTCAAATAAGAAAGTGATTGAGAAAGTTCTCAAATGTTTTGCAAATAAATTTAATTTTTAGTTGTTCACTTTAAAGAGTTTAAAGGAATTAGTCAAATGGATATTGATGAATTGACTAGTTCTTCAATTATAAATTGTAAGAATTTTCCTAAGGAAAGGAATGAAAATTCCATGATCTAGAAGCTCAATTAGTAGCACAAGAGAGATAGGAAAAATAATATGATCAGATGATTGACTCAATATTGATCTAAATAATAATAGATACAATTTATTGAACAAAAAGTAGATGTGCCTAAATATATAGGCAATGTATCCTAACTAGGGGATATGCAAGTGATAACCTATCAATGACACTATGTGTAATCACGTGTCCACCAATGGTGGATCATCTCCATTATACAAAAAGGTATGTGCAACATTTTAAAAAATGATCGTATGATAATATCATAAGATACTAAAGGTGGATCTCACACCTAAAGTAGAATTTTTTCTACACCATGTGGTAAAATAAAAATCAAACTCCTAGGTGTCTCAATGAAAAACTACTATGAAATGCATTATCCTAAGTAAATTTAAGTAAATTATAATTAGGGATATTTAATTACACCAACACCCCCCTTTAAGTGAAACTTATGGGAATGCACTCAAGCTCACAAGGCTAGATGACAATGCATGATGTGTCCCAACTACTAGGCCATGCTAGGTACCCATTTACAATATGAAAGTGAAAAAGAAATGCAATCTCTCATAAAGTGGAGAGAGAGGGAAAACCTTGTGGGAAAAACCCTCCCCCAAAAAGAGAGATTAAAATAAGATGTGGATGGATGGAGTAATCAAGGACCCCCCATTATGATATACAATACATATATACAATCAAGAATCCCCCATATAGGAGAGAAGAATTGGAAGAGAGACCAAGTAGCCCCCCTCAATGTAGAGTTTACACTTATGGTAGATTTTCTAGGATCGATTTAGAAACTTTTCCATGATTGTAGAACAACTTTCCTCCCCTTAGGAAGAAATGAAACCAAAGGTGCATGTATGAAGCCTCCCTAATCTATATGAAGAAACCTCAAAATATATGGAATCTTTGAAACCTTCTCAAGTGTCCCCATGTCAATATTGAAAGATGTCTCTTCCAAGTTATGTGTACTAGGCCACTCTACTGAAAAATACAAGTGAAGATCAACACTGAGTATGAATGTATAATATGTTGAAAAGACTCAAGTGTCTCCTCTGAAGATAAATTGACCTCCAAATGTTGTATTAAAGTATCCACAATCATGTCAACCTCAAAATAATGATCAAGTAGAGAATGAAGATAAGGTAAAACATTCTTCCTTGCAACAACTAAATAAGGATCATCTTTACTAAAGAGAAGATGAATGTCATCAATAGTGTCTCCCAAATCTGTAATGTAGGACTTCAAAAATAAACCTCCAATGTCTATCAAGACAATGAATATCACATTGCACTAAATCACCTAAACCCATGGTTGTATGAATGCAAGAATCATTAAGAGAAATAGTAGAATAAATGTCAATAGGAGGAGAATAAATGCATGGATGAAGAACTTGATCACATGTGACAATACCCAAGTTCAAGTACCCAAATTCCTCTTCAAAGTTTGAATCAACACTAGAAGCATGCTCAAAATATATTGAAGAATCATTATCATCAACATGACAAAAGTATGAAAAGTAGTATAATCAAGATGCATGATCAACCAACCCTGTAGAAATGATCTCTTTAGTCTCAAATTATATGATAAAAATGATTCTGGAGTAAATTCCACAGTCCTCCTTATTTCCCCATTAGTGAGTTGATAGATGGAAATGATATTATGAGTTAGGTGAGGTACACATAACACATATTTGAGGGTTCCCCCCCCCTTATCAATTATTCCTTTCTCAATCTCATCCATGTAAGTATTATTTTCCATCAAAGTAGGTGGTACATGTAAAGGATCAAATAAAAAATACATAGACCATGAAGATGCCATCTCCCTGAATCATGACTTGAAGTAGACATTCTAAGACTTGACCTTTCCCTTGTGATCATTTCCTATATCAAAACTTGAATGTGAAGAAGAGTATGAAGTAGTCATTCTTGAAGGTATATTTATTTGATTCTTCCAAAGAGGATTCTTCAGTTCATCTATATCCCTATAGAAATGATGTTATTCATGTCATCTCTCTCTCTCTCTCTCTCTCTTTGTGGATTGTATTTCCACTTTTTCTTATTCTTGTATGAACCTTTACCTCCTTGATTCCCATGATTAGCCACCAATGCCTTATACTTTGAAGAATTGAGAATCCCCATACTTATCAATTTGGATTGTTTCAACATCAACATTTCTGCAATTGAATCGAATGAAGGTGTAGTGAAGGACCTTATCATGGTCAACTTGTGAGTATTGTAACTTCAAACAGAGGATACATATTCTAGAAAAAGATTTTCCATCATATGATGAATTAACTGTGAATCCTTGATGGTGATACCACAATCCTTAAGTTGTGCTCTCAACTCATTAGCTTTGTTGATGAAATCTTGAATTGTATCAAATTTCTTAGGATCCAATTTGATAATATTTTCTTGAATTGTGAATCCCTTATCCTCATTTGATTTACCATACAAATCTTCAATTTTATCCCAATCTTCCTTGGCATTGTCTAAGGAATAAATGTGAAACATGAGATCTCGAGTAACATATGTTCTTATAATTCCTCAAGCTTTAGAGTCTTTAGTCCTTCAATAATTTAATTACTTATCATCCACATTAGGACTAATAGGTGATTTAATTTTTCCATCCACATAATGATTTAAGCCTTTTACCATTATCTTTCTACATACTTTTTCTTTCCATGTAACATAGTTATGTGGAGTTAATGGTGGAAATCAATAATAACCCATAATGAAAAATTGAAAGAGAACTAGAGAGAAAGAGACACAACCACTTAAGATATCCTCCCCAAAATAGATAATTTTGGCACTTCATATATAGTGCATGTATAATTTTCATTGGCCAAAATGGACAAAGTGGACTTCTAATTTTGATGATTAAAACATAAAATATAAAGATATAGCAGACTCAAAAAAATAAGACATAAGATCTCTCAAGGATCTGATCAATTATAAGTGCCAAAATTGGCCAAAATAGACCAAATGTTGAAAGTATTATGTATGCTCAAAATTTATCCAAATTGATACCAGATCTAGAATGTAGACAAAAAATCATGCACTTTAAAAAAATGGCACCTGAAAATATGTCCATATGAGCTCAAATGAAGCCTCTAAAGTTGCAAATATCAAGATTTGTGATTTTCAGAAAAAATAAAAAACATAGATCAGAAACCACCTACACCATTCTATAGATTGTGAAATTTTATCCCAAAACAAAAATAATTGCTCAAAAAAAGGAGTCCTAATGACTGAGATATCACTATTTGAAAATTGCCTCTAAAATTATTATTTTTGAATCATCATTACCAGACTTTCAAAATTTTATTGTCTCTATATTTTTCCTCAGGTCCTTGATTTGGATGAAAAAAAAATTTTTAGGGGTTTTTGGATCTCCTCAATGTGATGCCAACCTCTAATTTATACCAGCAAGCTCCAATTTTTACCTGTAATAAATTTCTCTCCAAATAATCTATACAATGACACTCATATGACTTTGATACCATGTAAGAATTTTCATAAGGCAAAGAATGAAAATGCCAAGATCTAGAAGATCAATTGATAACACAAGAGAGATAGGAAAAATAATATGTCAAATTATTGATTCAATATTGATCAAAATAATAATGAATATATAATTAATTGAATACAAAGTAGATGTTCCTAAATATATAGGTTATTGGGATATTGTCTAAGTTTTATGAGAGGTGTCATTATTTATTCTTGATGGAATTTGAGTTGTGCCTGTGTATCCTCATTTCATGTGCTTGGGAAGATTTTTTAAGTGACCTGGGTCTCATAATGGTCATGCTGAAAACAATGTCTATAATCCTCCATCCTAGGTCTTGTTTGCATTTGGTAGGATTTTATTCTTGAAAATGTTCTTATTCGTGCCCTAGATCTTATTAGAGTTACCTTTTATGGGCACTTAAGTCCTCATTATGCACATGGCTTTTATATTTTCCTTTTGTGTCTCTTGATCTCGGAATGAAATTTTTAAGTCTAATTTTATTTGGAGATTGGGCGACAAAGTAAAAGGCTTAATGATATTATGGTCATCTCTTTGTCTCCAAATAATTGGTGGTTAGTTGCTTTATTTGGTGATTTGGTGAAAAAGGGTTTTCTCTGAGTCTCGTGACTTTTGGCACTTAAGTCTTATCATTCAATGATCTGGCATGACGTTCATCTCTTAGTCTCTTAAGATAGTGGTTAAGGCTTAAAGGATTTGGAGATCTAGAGAAAGGGTTTAAATGCTTAAGAGTGTGTAGTTATCTCCTAATCTTTCCATTTCATGGTCAATACATGAAGCATTAAGTGATTAAGAGATCATCATTAATGAAGTTCATGATCAACAATTGTCTCTGAATCTCAAGACAAAGGTTAGGTTAGGTAAAGAAATTAGTGATTCAATGAAAGGGGTTATCTCAAAATCTCGTAAAGTCATGTTGCGGTCTTATTTCATTTGGAAATCTAGCAATGAAGTCAATGACATAACCTATGGAAGTCATCTTCGAATCTCATGAAGGTTGATGTTAAGTCCTTAATATCTAGTGACTCGGTGAATAATTTATTCTCTAAGTCTCAAAAGGAAATGGCTATGTTGTAAATCATTTGGAGATCCAACGACAAGGCTTGGATAAGTAAGATAGGTGGTTATCTCCTAATCTCATAAAGTAACAACTGAGTTTTGAAATATTTGGAGATTTGGTGATGACCATAGATAATAAAAACATCAAGGGATGGTGCTTAATCTCAAGAGCATTGTCAAGGTTAAGAAAGGTATCAAGCAACTTAGAGATAAAGGCTTATCTCTCATTCTCCAAGTAGAACCAATGTTAAGGAGAATATTGGGAGATTGTGAGATTTTTCCTATTCGTTCATTCTTGAGATATAACTATAGGGAATTGAAGCATTGTGAGATCATGAGATTGTGGTTTCCACATGAGCTCCAGATAGTGTATGGTTAGGTTCTCATAAGTGATAAAGGAAAAAGTAGTCTTGACGTGGAAATGGTACTTTGTTGAGATGGAAAAGTAGCTATTATGGCCAATCACATTTCAATTGGGTTTTGTTTTGCATTTTTCAAGGGATTTTATTGTATAAAATAGTAATCATTTCTTTTTTTCTTTCTTTCCAAGAATTGAATGCAACCTGTCAACCTCAAACCTTACGACTAGCCTACATTTGAATTTGGTTTCATGCAGAGTGAATGTTGAGGTGAATAAGGAGAGATTTGCTCTAATTTTGGAAAATTCCATGCATTCATTGATCAAAGATATATAGACAAGACATTCTTGCATTTACACTTATGAATTTTCAGAGAGAAATTGTGAAAGAAGAGATGTTGTATTTTGTGATTTCGAAGAGCCAATTTGTAGAGAAAAGTATAATTCAAAGAAGAAAAGATGAGTCAACCAGAATCCAACCATGTTTCATCCAGTGAAGGAGAAAAGGAACAAGGAGATGACAAGAAGGGGCAACCCAATTATTCTGAAGAGTTTGTCAAATTAATGTTAGGAATAACAGTCCACAATACAACTGAGAGGGGGGGTGAATTAGTCGTATGAAATATTATTAAAATTTTAACTTTGAGTAGCAGCAATATCAAATCTAATGAAGTCAATGAATGCCAACACAACAACACAATATTTTTGTCTCGGGGAAACACTATTAAAGGTAAAAACCCCAGTGGGAATTAGCACCCAAAAATGATGTACTGAGAGCATAGTATCCTTGTTAGAAGATTTAGCCCTATTAGGAGCTTATTGAAACATTACAGTACACAATCCTTGTTAGAGGACAAACCCCATTAGGAGTCAAGAAGGAAGGGTGGGCTCACTACCTAAAGAAGGTTAAATCCACCTTCATAACTCACTTTTTGCAGGAAGTGTATATGAAGGAATACATAATATTTTGAACTATCGAACATCAACTTTCTTTTCTTCATCAGTTCCAATGAAGTTCACCAGTAATCCTCTTCTCTACATCTGGTAGACACAAGCTCACAACTTTTCCAATCTCTTTTACATCACATATGTTCTCTCCATATCTTTTCCAAAGAAAAGATCTTACATATATATCCTATTACATTTTACATTATCAAGTCAGCCCATTAGGCTTTCCTAATTATATAAACTCTTTCTAAGATACACACGGTACCTAAAATAAGTATACAATGATTGTATTACAACAATTAAGGACCGACATCCTTAATTTACATTTGCCAAAATAAAATCTACGCTATACCTCTGAAGTTGGCTCCCAAATAAGTCTTCTCCAAATCACACACCATAGCTTACATCATCCAAAATTTTGTACCTTGCACTGATCAAAAAGCATCCTTCAATGTTGTGTCTTTCATCTCATAAGATCACATACACTTAATCCATATCATCTATATGATATACCAAAAACAAAAAGACTCACTCTGTCAGCTTCCACTGTCACTGTCCAGGAACTAGTCCTCACCAAAACATTTGTAACTCATTCAATATGAAACTTTACATGATGCAATCTTAGATATAAGATCACAACATATTCCTATTCTCTCATCTATCTTTACACATTCTAAATCATCCATACAGTGTCAGTACACTCTAATACTTAGTCTGTACTCTTCACAGAAACATATGTTGACATCAGTGACAAACCAAGAATGACAATAGTATGTATTCCCATTTAGTAACATAGTGATTAAACATATTAAATATATCAATCATCACCCCATGCATTAGAAATATACAACAATATCCCCCTTTGGAATTGATGTCAACATATGGGAAAAACCATCGTCTCAAAGTTATATCAATCCAAAGCTCTGCAACCAAATAATACTACATACAATCTCCCCATATAGTAGGGATTTTCTCATAGAAACACTCCCCCTTTGACAACAATGGAAAAGGGTTCCATGAGTTAGAAACTATTGTTCAACACCTTCCTTATATAATCACTCCCCTTGAGGAGTAGATCCCTGCATCCAGTCTAGAATATGATAAGGCTTTTAAAACCTCTAGACTAATGCATCCCTACATCATTTAGTTCTGACTGGTAGGGTCCTGAACTCCAAGCATACCTCTAAGATATTCAAAGGTATCTTTTGGGAAAAATTTAGTAAAGATATCTTTAATTTGTTCCTTTGTATTGATATACTCTAATTTTATTTCCTTCTCTGCCACCTTGTCTCTCAAGAAGTGATACTTGATAGAAATATGTTTAGTTTTAGAGTACATCACTAGATTATTTGACATATTCACTGTACTAGTGTTAGCACAATGGATAACTATAGGCTCATTAAAATTTATTCCAATGTCTATCAGCATTTGTTTCATCTGAACAATTTGAGTGCAATTTATAGCAACAACAACATACTTTGATTCCAGAGTAGATTGAGCTATACAATCTTTCTTCTAACTTAGCCATGAAGCCAACTTTTTCCCAAGGAAAAATGCACCACCACTAGTACTTTTTGTGTCATCAATGTTTCCTACCCAATCAACATTAGTATAAGCATGAAGTTCAAATCTATCATTTCTATCATACCATAAGCCATAGTCTATTGTTCCTTTCAGATATCTTAGTATCCTTTTCACAATAGCTAGGTGTGTTTCTTTGGGTTCTTCCTGATAGCTAGCCATAATTCCAACAACATTAGCAATATTTGGTTTGGTGTGAGTTAGATATTGTAATCCTCTAACCATTGATCTATACTTGGTCTAAAACACACACTTTGACTCATCATCAACTATTAGCTTATTACCAGTTACCATAGGAGTACCATCAAATCTATTATATTTCCACAATCCTTGAATTTACTTTATCAATTTTTGGATTAGATTGTGTAGAGTTTTTAACCATCAACATTTCAGATCATGCTACATGATCCATCATCAAGATGTTAGATAGAAATAAGAACAAAAGACAATGGATCATGTAGTATGATCTGAAATGTTGATGGTTAAAAACTCTACACAATCAAATCTAGAAACTGATAGAGTAAATAGGAGTACCAACTGGTTTATAGTCCTCCATTCCAAACTTTTTTAGCATTTCTTTAAGATATTTAGTTTGAGAAACAAAAATGCCATCTTTTCTCTGATTTATTTGCAGTCCAAGAAAGAATTTTATCTTGCCAATCATGGACATCTAAACTTTATTTTCCATTTCTTTATAAAATTTCTCACATAGATCATCATTACCTCAAAAGATAATATCATCAACAAAGACTTCTATTATCAAAACTCCATCTTCACTAGTTCTTAAATACAAATTACTATCAGCATTACCTTTTTTGAATCCAAGCCAAAGTAGGTATTTGTCTAACCTTTCATACCAAGCCCTTGGAGCTTTCTTCACCCCATATAGTGCTTTCTTCAACTTGCATACCATGTCTCCATCTTCTCATATAGAAAATCCATTAGGTTGTTCTATATATACTTATTCTTCAAGATCCCCATTCAAGAATACAAATTTCACATCCATCTGATACACTTTTATGTTTTTGTGTGCAACATAAGACAAGAATAATCTCATAGCTTCTATTATAGCAACAAGAGAAAATGTTTCTTCAAAGTCTATACCTTCCTTTTTGGAGCAGCCTTTACATACCATTCATGCTTTGTTTCTTACTACAACTCCTTCTTCATTCATTTATTTCTGAAAACCCATTTAGTTCCTATCAAAATTTTGTTCTTAGGTCTAGGAACCAATTCCCAAGTGTTATTATTATTTATCTGATCTAACTCTTATTTCATAGCATTTATCCAAGATTCATCTCTAGAAGCTTCATCTGTATTCTTTGGTTCAACTTGAGAAATCAAACAAATTTCTTCTCCGACCTTTGATCTAGTTAATACTCCTTGACTAGTATTTCTAATAACTTGATTTTCAAGATGATTGTTCTTTACATACCTCAGATTTTTAGGACCCTCAATAGCCTCATCTATGTCATTATCAAAAATCTCTTTTTTGCATTCAATCTCAACAATTTCTTCCTCTTCTACAACAACAACCTCTTTAATTTTTGTAACTTGATTACAATCATACATTCTCTCTTTTATCTGAAACCTTTCATCTATCTTCACATTGTTACTTTCAATCATTTCTATTAATCTCAGATTGAAACATTTGTAAGCCTTTCTCTTAGTAGAGTAACCAAGGAAAATTCCTTCATCACTTTTAGCATCAAACTTCCCTATCTCATCATCTCTCTTGATATAGCACTTACTATGAAATGTTCTTCAATATTTTATAGTAGGAGTATGATTAAACCATAATTTATAATGGTTCTTGTTTGTGCCTTGTCTGATTTCAACTATGTTCAACATGTACACTGATGTACCAACAACCTCTCTCCAATGCACATGAGATACATTACCTTCAAGCAACAATGTCTTAGGATCATCAAGTATAATCTTGTTTCTTCTCTCATCTATCCCATTCTATTATGGATTCCTAGGAGCAGATGTCTATCTTTGTATTCCATGCTCTTCATAGTATGAATTGAATAAGTCTAAAGTAAACTCTCCACCTCTATCTACTCTTAAACATGTTATCTTTAAGCTTGATTCATTATGTACTTTTGCATTAAATATCTTGAATTTTTCAAATGCTTATGATTTTTCTTTTAAGTGACCCACATCATTCTATAAAAGTCATCAACAAAAAGTATGAAATACCTTTCACCATAGAATGATTTTTTCCTTGTAGGTCCACATAGGTCTTTTGATGCATATGCTTTTCTTTCATAATTCCTTCTTGTTATTTTTCCCATAACACATTCACTACATACAGTGTTAGATGGTTTCATGATCTTCAATACATCTCTAACTGCTTTAATCAGACTTTCCTTCACAGTATTGTCAAAGTTAACATGAAAAAATATTCTATGCCATAACAAACTTTCATCTACTTTTGCAACAAAACAAGAGGCTCTAGATGTATTTAATTCAAATATATTACCTCTAGATTTAGTACCGATTGCAATCAACTTTCCTGACTTACTTCTAGTAAAACATTTACCATCATTGAATTGTAACTGAAACTCTTTGTCCATCAACTATCCAACACTCAATAAGTTATGCTTGAGTTCATCAACAAGTAGTACATTATCATTATTAGTTTTTCCATCTAGAGTAATAGATCTTACTCCTATGATATGTTTAGGAAGATTGTCTCCAAACCTCACAACACCACCATCATACTTTACTAATTTAACAAACTTTTTTTTATCTCTAGTCATATGATGTGAACAACCACTATCTATGATCCATTAAGATTTCTTATCAACATGATATACTAAATATTTTTCCTCGTGTACTAGTTCATCTCTAATAGAAAAAAATCCAATCTCTTCATGATCTAAATCATCATCATTAGAAATTCTTTCACTATCATAATAACATTCCTTCACCTTTGAATACTTAGATTTGAAAAACTTAGACTTGTACTTAGGAGTTCTTGTAGGACATCTAGATGCAAAATGACCTACCTTATTACATGAAAAACATGTCAAAGATAATTTGCCTTCAAATTTACCCTTAACTCTCTTTTCTCTTCTAGCAATCAATGCAACAAGTTCATCCATATTTATTTCTTCTACTTATATCTATTCCCATTCCTCAGCATATTCACCTAGCTCTTCTTTTAGGTTCTCACTATTGGTGCACAAAAGTGTGGACATTATCTTCTTGTGTGCTTCAAAGGTAGTTAGCTTTTCAATCAACAACTTCAAGGGTAGTTAGCTTTGTAGTCAACATCTCTCTGCTAAAGTTCAGAGTTAAAGGTATAGTCTCTTGAATAGACATAGCCTTAAAATTGTAAGTAGGTGTCGATGATCTAAGAATCTTTGTAACAACTTCTTCTTCATCATAAGTGCCTCCACAGTTTCTGATTCAAACTAAAACTTTTGTAACCCTTTGAACATAAGCCCTAATGCTTTCATACTCATTCATTTTTAACTTCTCCTTTTTTTTCTTCTAGTTCTATAACTTCTCTTGCTTGGTAGACTTGTCTCCTTCATATAGTGCTTCTAATATTTCCAAAATCTGGTATGCAT
The DNA here is from genome assembly GCA_027943335.1 of Chamaecyparis obtusa. Taxonomy (NCBI): domain Eukaryota; kingdom Viridiplantae; phylum Streptophyta; class Pinopsida; order Cupressales; family Cupressaceae; genus Chamaecyparis; species Chamaecyparis obtusa. Next base: position 577,803 of record BSBK01001983.1, read on the forward strand.
GTTAGCATACAATCCAAAAAAGATAGAGCTCTTATACCACCTGACTGATTCAATAATCTGCATCACTCTTCAAGAGTAGGTTGGGGCATAACTCCAAGCATACCTCTTAAATACTCAAATGTATCTTTAGGTAAGGGCCTTGTAAATATATCTGCAATCTTCTCTTTTATACTTTTATACTCAAGTCTAACTTCTTTTTCTGCAACTTTCTCTCTTACTACATGATACTTAATTCCTATATGCTTTGTCTTTGAATGCAATACAAGATTCTTTGACATACTTATTGTACTAGTATTATCATAGTGTATGATAAAAGGCTCATCAAAATTGATTCCAATATCCTTCAACATCTGTTTCATCCATATTATTTGATTAAAATTGTTTTTTACTGCTACCTATTTTTCTTTTGTTGTGCTCTTTGAAATACAATTCTATTTTTTACTGAGCCAAGAAACCAATCTTCCTCCAAGGAAAAATGCTCCACCACTTGTACTCTTTTTGTCATCAACATTGCCTCCCCAATCCATATCAGTATATGCACATAGGGTAAATTCATCAAATTTTTCATACCATAATCCATGTTAACTTATACCTTTCAAGTACCTAAGTATTCTTTTTACTGTTACATAATTTGATTCTTTAGAATCATCTTGGAATCTTGCAATAATTCCAACTGCATGTGATATATCTGGTCTTGTATGAGTTAAGTAATGCAATATTCCAATCATATATTTTTACTTCTTTTGTTCAATTGTAGGAGTTTCATCTATGCTAGATAACTTATGTCCAGTTATCATAGGTGGTGTATGTTACTTCAAGGTGTGCTCACACAAATTCTTCTAGGATCTTTCTTATCCTATCTCCAAAGGATCCTACTCTCTTCTAGCATCTCACTAGCCTTAATAAATCAACCTAAGACCTTCCAAGCTCTATTCTAAGAGTCACTTATCTTGTGTTTAGCCTTGAAGGACATCCACCTTTTAGTTTTGTCGCAAGGCTTTCCTAACACCTAGAACACTCTAAGTGTCTTTCACCGTGAATTGACTTTGGGGTTGTAGGGGTACCATTCTTCTCCAAAAAATTTATTTTATTTCCATTTGAATCTATTTTTATTGATCTCTAAGCCTTCATCAATCAGGTTCAAGGTTTAGCCTTTTAGAGACCTAATTAGGCCTAATTTTCTTGTAGCCCTTGACAGGGTCTTTTTCCCATTTCAAGCCAAAAAATCCCAAACAACTTGTAAAATAAACTTTTAATTTGAATAAAATTTTGGAAGTTTCTATAGATTTAGGAGGTTTTAAGTTTCTGAGGCCTCTTTGCATTGTCCTCCTACAATGTAAGGCTAATAGGGCTAATAGGCCCACTTTTAAAGACTTCACTGATTTCTTGCTTCAAAACTAAGAAAATGAATTGATCAGTGCCCAATCTTTCTAGTATGTAATGATATGGTTATATGCCACCTATAACCATGATTTTTATGTACACTCTTTCTCTCCCCTACATGCAATCACTCATTCATTCACTATCACACCTCTAACTAGGCACACTAGTCTCACATAGGGCATGGGTTTAAAATTAGAACATTGACTATTCAGGACTCCTACCTTCATATATGTATAGTAGATAGGCTCCCCTAAAACATTCATCTAGCCTTAGGAGATTCCCATGGTTGGATTTCACGGGGGAGTCATAGAAACTCAACCTATCCTGGACTGGACCAGTAGACTCTCTAAACACTAAACAATTTATTAAGGTCACTAAAATAACTATAAAATTCTTGCACAAAGAATGAAAAAGTCTTGGAACTAACCTATCAACACAAATCTAAAACTATTTTAAAAAGTTCACTTCATTGGATCACACTGTCACACAACAATGCTCGAGTATATCTTAAAACTAGAATTGCAAAGCTCCTTTCCTATTCAAAAACTTTCTTAAAATCACATCTACCTCAAAACATGAGCCATTCCATATAATAAGATACCCTACCTAACATTTCAGGCCTTTGCATTGATTTCCCACTCCCAGAATGGAGGGAATCCAATTTTGTCGAGTTGCATGCAACATTTGCACAAAGTTGCAAATGTTGTCATGACAACTTTTTGCATCTTAGTAATTTATGAGGTTACCTATATTCTAGGGCCTCTAACTCCTCTAGCTCAATGATTTATCATTTTTTTATGTCTAAAAAGGCATCTTATCAACTATGCCAAGGTCTAGGAAACTTTTAGGCTCATTCCCTAAATCAAGCCAAAATTGAGCATTAAGGAAACCTAACTAAACTAGGTTGGATTAGATACTAACTATCAAACCACCTATAAACACACTTTACAAGACCTTATAAGGTCCAAAATAAACACACTCTGAGTTGGCAAAGGTCAGATACAAGCCAAAATATTTTAAGACTATGAGGTTAGCCTAGGTGCTCCTACACCATCCTCCCCAAGTGAAAGCTTTCAATCCATCCTTGGATTGAGTAAGTTAAGGTCAATGCCCAACTTTTTGAACTCTGACTCTTTTATTCATGTAGCATCTGCATCCAATTTCCCTTTCCATTTTACTAACTATTCTTTATACTCTTTGGTTCTAGTCTTCTTGTAAATTATGGATTTGAGTATATAGTCGACCTTCTTGACTTGTGTAGATGGCAAGTGAAGTTCACCTACATCTTGAATGACTTCAATTAAGCTCTGATCAGGATCAGGGATTGGTCTCTTATATGGAACTAGGTCTGAAACATTGAAGGTAGGTGAATGTCTACTATCCTCTGGTAACTCCACCTTGTAAGCATTATCTCCATACTTTGCTAATATAGGATAGGAGCCAATCCTTCTCATTTGCAGCTTATAAGGGACTCCTTTTTGTAGTTTAGCCTTGTTGATGTGCACCATCACTAGATCCCCAACCTTAAATTAGACATCCATTTTACCCTCATCAACCTTACTCTTGAGTTTCTCAGTGTTGTCAATCAATGTCTTCCTGACTGTATCATGAACCTCATGCATAACATAGGCAAAATCTTCAGCATATCCACTCCCTTTAGCTCTATCTTTCAATTCCATGAGTTCATAGATTCCGCCAAGATGTATGCTATACACAATTTCAAAGGGACTCTTACTTGTGGTCATGTTCACAATGTCATTGTATGTATACTCTACCTACCCAATTAGTTGATCCCATTGTTGACCATATTCCTTATTCAAGCATCTTAGGAGATTAGCATGAGTCCTATTTACCACCTTAGTTTGGCCATTAGTCTAAGGATGGTATGCAGATCCAAAGGACAAATTGGTACCTAACATTTTCCATAGATTCTTCCAAAAATGACTCATAAACTTGGTGTCTCTATCTGACACAATGGTCAAGGGTAATCCATGTATCCTAACTACCTCTTTGAAGAAAATATAAGCTATTTGGATAGCATCATTGGTTGTCTTGCATGGCACAAAATGAGTCATTTTACTAAACCTATCTATTATCACATAGACACTATCCATTCCTTGTCTTGTCTTAGGCAACCTAACTACAAAATCCATGGTCAAACATTCCCATGGTCTAGTTGGAATATGTAGTGGTTGATATAGGCCAGCATTAGAAGAATTTCCCTTGGCCTCTTGGCACACAATACAACTTCCAACATACTTCCTAATATCAATATTCATTGTTGGCCAAAAGTAAAATCTCTGAACAAGTTCTTGTGTCTTAGTGACCCTAAAATGACCACTCAATGCACCATTGTTCTTTTCCTAACTCAAATTATCCCTTATAGACCCTCTAGGGACACATAATTGACTTCCCTTAAATAGGAGATTACTTGGAAAAGTGTATTCAAAATACTTACTATGGAAGTGACTCTTATGTTCTTGACATACCTTACAAATGTCTACATAGTCTTAATCATCACCATATATATCCTTGAAGTTATCTATTCCCATGTTCTTCTATTGTATCTCTTGGATAGTGAGAGCTCTTCTACTCAAAGAATATTCCACCTTGTTCTACAATCCCTTCTTGTGTTTGATATTAAATGTGTATGCTTGCAGGTATTCAACCCACTTCATGTGCTTGTGATTGAGTTTCTCTTGAGAGTTTAAAAAACTTAAAGCTTGGTTGTCAGAATAGACTATGAACTCTTTTGGAAGAAAGTAATGCCTCCATTTTCTTAAGGCCTAAACTAGACCATACATCTCAATGTCATAAGAAGAATACTTCTTCTTAGCTTCACTCAACTTCTCTGAATGGAAAGCCATTGGTCTCCCCTCTTGGCTCAAGACAACTCCAATAGCTACATTGCTTGCATCACATTCTACTATGAATAGTTTCTCAAAGCTTGGTGAAACCAAAATAGGTTGTGTAGAAATATTTTTCTTCAACAAATCAAATCTTTTGTCAACTTTTTAATTCCATATAAACTTATTCTTCATGCCTCCTTTTATTGTGTCCAACATGGGAACACAAATATCACTGAATTGCCTAATAAACTTCCTATAGTATTTGAAAAGGCCATGAAAACTTCTTACCTCTATGGCTGTCTTTGGGGTAGGCCAATTGAGGATGGCTTCCACTTTTCTAGAGTCCATTTTCAGATTTCCATGAGATAGTACAAACCCAAGGTACACTAATTCCTATCTCATGAATTCACATTTCTTCAAATTTATCATCAACCTTTCATCATGAAGCCTCTTGATAACAATCTCTAGGTGTTGGAGATGTTCACCCTTTGTCTTGCTATAAATTAGTATATCATCAAGATATACCACTAAAAAGTTTCCAATGTAGTCTTTGAGGACTTCATTCATGAGCCTCATGAATGTGGAGGGGACATTATAAAGTCCAAATGGAATGACAAGCCATTCATACAAACCCTCATTGGTTTTAAAGGCTATTTTCCACTCATCTCCCTCATGAATTATGATTTGGTGGTAACCACTCTTTAGGTCTATCTTGGTAAAGTACTTGGCTTCTCCTAGGAAATGCATTAAGTTTTCTATCTTGGGGATAGGGAACCTGTACATAATGATTATCCTATTTATGGCCCTTGAATCAATAAATAGTCTCCAAGTTCCTCCCTTTTTAGGTGCTAGGATAGTGGTTATGGAACATGGGCTAATTCTCTTTCTTATAAGGCCTTGGCTTAAGAGTTCTTGGATCTATCTAGTTATTTCCTCATTTTGTAGAGGGGTCATCTTATAAGATACCTTATTGGGAAGGGTAGCTCCTAGTATGAAGTCTATCCTATGGCTCACATCTCTTTTAGTAGGTAGTGCTAATGGTTGTCCATTAGTTAAAATGCCTTCATAAGTCTCCAACATGTTTTGTATCTCCTTTGGTAGCTTTGACTTCTTAGTTTTCTTATCACTACTTACCTCTTTTGGCCTTGGCACTAGTGAAAAGCCAACTAATTCCCCTTCTTCAAGGGCTTCTAAGAACTCTTTCTCACCTACCATGAGAACATTGGGACTTTCCAACTTGACCTTTGCATCTTCTAACAATGACTAAATCTTGAATGTCACATTATCCTTCTTAAAAGAATATGAGTTCTTCACTCCATCATGCATGGCCTGCCAGTCAAATTTACATGGTCTACCTAGGAGAGAGTGGCATGCATCCATAGGTAACACATCACATAGAACCTTTTCCTTATATCTCCCAATTGAAAATTCAACCCAAGCTTATTCATTGACTAGAACATGTTGATCATTGTTCAACCAAGTAACCTTGTAAGGACTAGTGTGGGGTATCCTCTTCATCTTCAACTTGTTGACTACCTCCTCTGACACTATGTTGTCATTAGACCATGAGTCTATGATGACTCTACACACCTTACCCATCATTTTGCACTTGATTCTAAATAGGGACCTCCTCTGACTTGGCTCCTCTTTGACTGACTCCTTAATCAGTGTTCTCCTCATCATGAGGTTCTCACCTTCCTCTGATTCTAAGGGTACCTCAAGGGCTTTCAATCCTCCACTTGTCTCTTCATGAACAAATTAACTCTCTTATCTCCTCCTTGTGAAGTACTACTCTTCTTTGGATACCTATAAGTAGGGTACCCCATTTGGTTACAATGATAACATTTCATATTAGAAAAATAGTTTCCTCTACCTTGACCACCACTTTTTCCTATATTTTTAGAGCCTCTTCCTCTACTACCTCTACGAGAGCCTCCCTCTTGTTTTTTAGCATACTTAACTTCTCCTTGAGTCTTTCAATCTGAACTCCTTCCACCATATAAACTTCATTTTCCTCTACCATCTCTTCATCTACCTATGCCTCTTGAAGTGCTAGAGTTTTGTTTTATCCTTAACTTCTCCTCTACCTTGACAACAAGTTGGAAACATTTTTGTATAGTGTCTTTAGTCAAGATACTCATCTCATCCTAAATATTCCACTTAAGTCCATTAAGGTATCTTACCACCTTTACCTTTTCATCCTCTGCAACTCAAGATCTCATGCAAAGTCTTTGGAACTCTTCAGTATAGGAGTTCACATCCAAGTCTTTTTTCCTAAGACTTTGTCATTTCTTATGGATTTGGATTTCATAATCCTCTGGTACATATGCATCTTTGATTTTTTCTACCATTTCCTTCCATGTAGTAATTGGATTCTTTCATTCTTTCACTCTCTCATCTTGGATAAATTTCTACCAAGTGAGTGCAGGGCCTCTCAATCTTCCTTTAGCCACTTTCACCTATTAAGCCTCTATGATTCCATCACACTCAAAGTGGTTCTCTAGTCCTTCTACCCAATCTAGGAATACCTCTATTTCCATCTATCCATTGAATATTGGAATGCCTTCTAGTGCTTTCCCACTCAAGGCTTTTAATGCCTTCAAGAATGGTTCTTCAACCAGAACTAGATCTGGTTTAGGGACCTCATCCTCTAAAAGTATCTAATTTTTCTTCCCATCTACTTTGTCTTTGGCTTCCTCAGCCTTCTCATCTACTTCTTCTACCTTTAGTTCCAATTGCTCCAATCTTTCCCTCAATAACCTATTGTCCTCTTCCTAGTCTTCCACTTTCTTTGCTAGCACTGCATTAGTCACCATCCTTGATTCTCCTACTAATTCATATGGCTGAAACATTAACCACAATTCTGATCAATAAAGCTTTGATACCAATCTGGTGTATGTTACTTCAAGGTGTGCTCACACAAATTCTTCTAGGACCTTTCTTATCCCATCTCCAAAGGATCCTAATCTCTTCTAGGATCTCACTAGCCTTAATAAATCAACCTAATACCTTCCAAGCTCTATTCTAAGAGGCACTAATCTTGTATTTATCCTTGAAGGACATCAACATTTTAGTTTTGTCTCAATGCTTTCCTAACACCTAGAACACTCTAAGTGTCTTTCACCATGAACTGACTTTGGGGTTGCAAGGGTGCCATTCTTCTCCAAAAAATTAATTTTTTTCCATTTGAATCTATTTTGATGGATCTCTAAGCCTTCCTCAATCAGGTTCAAGGTTAGCCTTTTAGAGACCTAATTAGGCCTAGTTTTCTTATAGCCCTTGACAGGGTCTTTTTCCCATTTCAAGCCCAAAAATCCCAAATGACCTACAAAATAAACTTGTTATTTGAATAGCATTTTTTAAGTTGCTATAGATTTAGGAGGTTTTAGGTTTCTAAGGCCTTTGTACACTGGCTTCCTACAACATAGGGATAATAGGGCTAATAGGCCTAGTTTTAAGGACTTCATTGATATCTTTCTTTAAAACTAAGAAAATGAATTAATGAGTGCCCAATCTCTCAAGTATGTAATGATATGGTTATATGACACCTGGAAGCATGATTTTTCCATACTCTCTTTCTCTCCACTGCATGCAATCACTCAGTCATTCACTGTCACACCTCTAACCAAGCACACTAGTCTTGCCCAGGGCATGCATTTAAAATTAGAAGCTTGAATCTTTAGAAATCCTACCTTCATATATGTATAGTACATAGGTTCCCCTAAAAAAATCATCCACCCTTAGAGATTCCCATAGTTGGATTTCATGGGGGAGCCATAGAATCCCAACATGTCCTGGACTAGACCAGTAGACTCTCTAAACACTAAAAAATTTATTAAGGTCACTAAACTAACTCTAAAATGCTTGTACAAACAATGAAAAAGTCTTGTAACTAACCTATCAACACAAATCTAAAACTATTTTAAAAAGTTCACTTGATTGAACCACATTGTCATACAAGAATGCTCTGGTATATTTTCAAACTAGAATTGCAAAGCTCCTTTCCTATTCAAAAACTTTCTTACAATCACATCTACCTCAAAACATGAGCCATTTTGTATCATAAGATACTCTCCCCACCATTTTAGGCCTTGGCATTGATTTCCCACTCCTAGAATGGAGGGAATCCAATGTTTTCGAGTTACATGCAACATTTACACAAAGTTGCAAATGTTTTCATGACAACTTTTGGCACCTTAGTCATTTATGAGGATATGTATATTCTAGGGCCTCTAACTCCTCTAGCTCAATGATTTATCATCATTTATGTATAAAAAGGCATCGTATCAACTATGCCAAGGTCTAGGACACTTTTAGGGTCATTCCCCAAATCAAGCCAAAATTGAGCATTAAGGAAACCTAACTAAACTAGGTTGGATTAGATACTAACTATAAATCCACCTAGCAACACACTTTTCAAGACCTTCTAAGGTCCAAAATAAATATCCTCTGAGTTGGAAAAGGTCGGATACAAGCCAAAATATTTTAAGACTAAGAGGTTAGCCTAGGTGCTCCTACACCAATAGTTGTGCCAACCAGCTTACAATTATCCATTTGAAATCTTTTCAATAAGTCATTCAAATAATTTGTTGGACATAGAAAAATACCATCACTATTCTATTTTATCTGCAATCCTAAAAAATATTTCATTTCACCAATCATGTTCATCTCAAATTTTGTCTTCATTTCATCTACAAATTTATCGCTAGCTACATCTTCTTCTCTAAAGATAATATCATCAAGAAAAATAACTACAACCAAAAAACAATTCTCAATTTATTTTAGATATAAATTAGTGTATATTGTCCCTTTAGAAAATCAAAATTTTATCAAACACTTATCTAGTCTTTCATACCATGTTCTAGGTGCTTTTTTTAGTTCATATAAAGCTTTGTTCAGTTTACATACCATGTCTCCTTTATGAGTCAATGGAAAACCTTCATGCTGCTGAATTTAGACTTCATCTAATTCTCCATTTAGAAATTCTTAATTCACATCCATTCAATATACTTTGAATTTCTTATAAGCTACATAAGCCAAAAACATTCTTACTACTTCAATTTTTGCAATAGGTGCAAAAGTCTCTTCATAATCAATTCCTTCTTGCTATGAGTATCCTTTACATACCAATATTTCTTTGTTAATAAAAACTTCTCCTTCTTAATTCATCTTGTTCCTAAATACCAATTTGGTTCCTATAACATTCCTATCTTTAGGTCTAGGGACCAAAGTCCAAGTCTTGTTCTTTTCAATTTGATCTAGTTCTTCATTGTTTTAATCCAATTTTCATCCTTATCTTTGATCACACAAGTTTTCTCAATAAACCAAAATTGATATGCCTTATCAAATAACTATCCAATACTCAAAAGAGTATGTTTCAATCCATCCACAAAATAAACATCATCAGTGTTAGTCTTTCCATCAAGAGTTATAGATCATATACCTTTTATCAAACAAGGTGCATTGTTTCCAACTCTATGAACTCCTCCATCATAATTGTTAAACTTTGTAAATTTATTCATGTCTCAAGTCATATGATGTCAACAACCACTATTTATAATCCAATTATTTTTCTTTTCTATTTAAGAAACTAAGGCTTTCTCTTCCTTAACTTCAGTTTCAGAGTTTTCTTCTTTTATAGCTACAAATCATATCTCATCATTCTCATTATCACTTTCACTTAAGAATTTCTCAACACTAGCCTCAAGTTCTTCATCATTAGCATAGTAACATTCTTTGGATCTTCTAGGTTTAAATTTCTTATATTTCTTTACTTTTTAAGGACATTTAGATGTGAAATGACTATATTCTTGACAAGTCAAACATTTAAAGATTTTCTTACCCTCTGGTTCTCTCTCTACAAGAAAGGCAATTCCTTCCTCAATGTTTTTATCTTCTTTGGTCTTAGATCTTCTGCAACTAGCATAGTCTCCACTAACACTAGTACTTCTTGAAAAAGTAGGGTGAACACTAAGTGCACTGAATGATGTCTCAATTCTAGGTAGATATCTAGACTATCTCAAGCCTATCTCTGTTGCTTCTAATCTTCCAAGAAGAGTTTCTCTGGTAAACTTCTTAGTAAAAGGTATAACTTCCTCAATCATTTATGTTTTCTTCTTGAATATAGGAGTCAATGTCTTTATAATCTTCCATATCACTTCATCCTCAGTCTTGTTTCCTTCATAAGCTTTGATACCTACAAAAATCTCTGATATCCTACCAATATAACTTCTAACAGATTCATCTTCCACCATCTTTACATCTTGAAATAAACATATCCAATTCTATAATCTGATTCTCTTAGCATGTACATCACCCTCAAATGTAGATTGTAAAGCTAACCAAATTTCATGAGATGTCCTTAGATTTTTTACCTGACTGTATTCATTCTCTAGAAGTTCTAAAAAGAGTCCTTCTTTGGTAAGTATGTTACACATGAATAGATCTTTCTCTGTATCAGTACATTCTTCAATTTTGTCTTCTTCAATGATAGTCTTCTAATTCTTTGTAATCAACCAATATCTTGATCCTAGACATAGCATATGTGTCTTCATATTTTATTTCCAACTGTCATAGTTTACTCCATCAAATTTAGGGCTTTCTTTCCTAAAATGAGTTGCCATAGATCTCCTTTAGTTGTTAAACATTTCCTTCAAGGACTTGATGCTCTGATACCAATTGTAAGAAAGTAAAGTCCACCAAGATAACTGAGAGGGGGGGGGGGTGAATCATTTATCTGATAAATACAACATTTATCACCATTAAAAAAGTTCAACCATGTAATCAATGTAAGAAACAACCATAGAAAGATAAACATACACAATGACACAATAAGACAAGATATGTTGACTAGGGAACTTCTTGATCAGAGAGTAAACCCCGGTAGGAACTATGCCCACAAAAGATGTACTAATATGAAAATTCCTTGTGAGAGGATGGACTATGTTAGGAGTCTTATGAAATACATTTAGTACATACAAGTCCCTACTAGGAGACTTTGAGTCCCTATTAAAATATTCTAACCCGGCTAAGAGTTATGGAAGATAGAAGGACCCACTGTCCAAAAAAATTCAAGGGAAAGATCACTGAACATAATATCCAAATGATCTTTGTACTACTAAATATAATATTACCAAATAATTACTAATCTCTACAACTTATCCTTGCTCCTTTGCGTGTGCCAAACTGCACCAACTGCTTCACTAGATCTCTGTAATTCATATATCCTCTCACAATATCATCTCTCTTTTTCTCATCTTATAATTAAGAAAATATTCCTTCCTTTATACCACACTCAAGTAATTACAAATGAGTTGGCATAAAAGGCTTAACCAATTACAAAATATAAACCTTTAAAAGTTTCATAATATTTTCATAATTACATAAAAACTGTTAGCTTCTAAATACAATAAATCTTCACACATGCTACCTCTAACCATGCTATCTCATCTAGGTCACCACCAAAGTTTCTTCATAGACTATACAACTTCACTTGCCTAGATTCTATCCTGATTAGGAGATATCATCTAGTTACCACAAGACGCTTCTTAGGAACACTGCCTGAATACTACTTCCACTAAATTACACATAACTTCCATGAATAATTGAATTTTTGTATGCAACCTTGACCATGATCTCAGGATACAATATAGAGTAATTCCTCAACTCTTTATAGCTTGATGTGAAATACTCCACGTGCACTAATTCAAACACTATCTTCTTCTCTGCTAATCTCCAGTAGATCACTGTGTTGACATCAATGACAATCACAATCATGAATGCAACTGCAATTTATATAGAATGGATCCAAATAATCCCCAATAGGATATATTCAACATTCATTCCTAACAATGCAGATTCCAAGTCTTTAACTTCAGTAAATTATCCTTTAGAGAGTTCACTGATCAATGCTTCCCTTCAAATCATGTTAAGTGAAAATATTTTCTTCTCACTTTCTGTAGTAGATGGTAAGTCATTCTTAGACTTTATAGCTACCTTATTCTTTGTGATCAACTAGTAGGCAATGCCTAAATAGGACAAATGAGTTCACATCTTTTTCTTCCAATTGTCAACATTATCAAGATCAAATTTTAGATTATCCTTCCTATAGAATGCCATCTCCAGGATCACCTCAACCTATTAAGCTTTCTGATACCAATTGTTAGGAATAAAATTCCATAATAAAACTAAGAGGGGGGGTGAATCAGTTGTATGAAAGATTATTAAAATTTAAACTTTGAGTAGCAACAATATCAAATCGAATGAACGCACTGAATGCCAACACAACAACATAACATTTTGGTCTTGGGGAAACCTTGTTAAAGGTAAAAAACCCCATTGGGAATTAGCACCCATAAATGATGTACTAAGAGTATAGTATCCTTGTCAAAATATTTAACCCTGTTAGGAGCTTATTGAAACATTACAGTACATAGTCCTTGTTAGAGGACATACCTTGTTAGGAGTCAAGAAAGAAGGGTGGGCTCAATTCCTAATGAAGGTTAAATCCACCTTCATAACTCACTATTCATAACATGTTTATATGAATAAATAAACAATCTTTTGAACTATTCAAAAAGGAATTTATTTTCTTGATCAGTTCCAATGAAGTTCACCAGTAATCCTCTTCTCTACATCCGATAGAAACAAGCTCACAACTTTTCCAATCTCTTTTACATCACATATATTCTCTCCATATCTTTTTCAAAGAAAAGATCTTACATATATACCCTATTACATTTTACATTATCAGGTTAGCCCATTAGGCTTTCCTAATTACATAAACTCTTGCTAAGATAAACACGGTACCTAAAACAAGTATACAATGATTCTATTACAATAATTAAGGAATGACATCCTTAATTTACATTGGCCAAAACAAAATCCATGCTACACCTCTGAAGTCAGCTCCTAAATAAGTCTTATCTAGATCACATGCCACATGTGTTGTCATCCAGCATTATGTACCTTGTGTTGATCAACTAGCATCCTTCAGTTCCTTGTCTTTCATCTCCTAAGCTCGCATACACTTAATCCATATCATCTATAAGATATACCAAAAATACATAGACTCACTTTGTCAACTTCCACTATCACTATCTAGGAATGATTCCTCACCAAAACATATGTAACTCATTCAATATGAAACTTTACATGATGCAATCTTGGATATAAGATCACAACATCTTCATTTTCTCTCATCTATCTTCACACATTTTGAATCATTCATACAATCTTAGTAGACTATCCTACTCAGTCTATACTCTTCACATAAACATATGATGACATCAGTGACAAACCATAAATGATAATAGTATGAATTCCCATTCAGTAACATAGTGATTAAACATATTAAATGTATCAATCATCACCCCATGCATTAGAAATATCCAATAATTACTCTCGGGTTCCACACAAAATAAAAAGGTGAGTGATAAAGTATTCACCCATTATATATCCAATTGTTGGAACCCAGTTACCCCTATCCTACTCTAGTTTTCATTTGTTCAACTATTTATATAACAACCATTTCAAATAGATTCCAATGTGTAATGCATGGAAATTAGGTATGGCTAAGCTTATAGTTCCTGATGTCTTTTTAGATGTTGACCTTTGATTTGAATTAGCTAGGAGCTATGACCCTATTTCCAAAACAATCAGGAAAAGTGACTAGTCATCCCTAGTTACTCTAGATAGGGGGTCATTTATGAAAGCTTGCAGCTTATATACTTCATCATCCATAGAAATAGACTTGAAAAAAGAAAAGGAGAAATATGCCAAGCAATTACAAGTGGTTAAGTCTCATGTCACTCATTTCATGCCTAAGATGGGAAAATATGTGGCTCCTCTTCTAAGCTATATGAATGCTCCATATGAGTTCAAGGCATTTCAATTCTACATGAAGTATCATTCTTATGGGTTGTGTAAGGTTTTGGGGGTAGATGGTGATGAAGAGAGGATGCTAGCTGATTTGTTAATGATGATCTTAGATGTACAAAACTCACATGCCAATATAGATTGTGATTACATCTAGTATGTAATCGATAGGATGCATGAGGGTTTGGTAAACATTAGGGAAGATAAAAGGCCACCCAAATTCATGCACTACTCTCTTTTGATACACCTAATCATTATTTTCAATATTGGTGACATAAATGTACACATGCTAAAGCCAAGGACAATGATAGATGATCAGCCAAACCCAGTACAACTCTGGTTGAGGGTTTGGAATTACACCTCCAATGAAAATGAATTTTGTGGTTTCCAAAATTGGATAGTCAATCCAATTCTCAATTTGATGGGAACAAATATTGTGAGTCTCCCTATAAATGTTCTTAGGCTCTTAAGGCTCTAGGAGTATGTTGATAAATGGACAATTGACCATAATTGGGGAGATTTTTATTTGGGCTGGACCTACGCATTGATTAGAGTATATGGTTTCCCCCAACCCCCTCACATACTTCCAAAATATGTGCCACCATGGGCTACTCAATTGGGTTTTATCTGGTAGTTGATATGGACTGACAAGGAGCACCTGGCTCTATATAGGAAAGGAAATTTCACCCCTCAGTAGTTTAAATTGACAAGTTTTACAATTGGAAAGAGGGCATTACCACAACTTAGCACATGGCTAAATCATTTGAACATGGCTTCAGCTACATACAAATATGTAGACTCAAAGGATTTCATAAAGAATGCCAGGAAATTTCTCATTCCCAACATTGGTTCTCGTAAAGACCATGAGGGATGTGATGATGAGGATGTTATCAGGAATTTGTTGGATGAAGATGAAATTGGAAGGAGGCTCACCAAGATCTATGACCTTTCGAACTTTGAGGCTCAACTAAAGAAGGCTAGAATTTCCTTTGGATGGTTTTTCCCAAGCCTCCCATACTTGACCAAAATTAATAGGATGATAGGGATGTATGACACCCTATTTGATTAATTAGAAGCTCAACTTGATAAGAAGCTTGAGATGAAAAGGGATTAATCCTCTTCAGAGTGTGAGGAAGATAGTGAGGGCTCATATGAGGAAGATAACCCTCCCCAAAAAAATGAGCCTACTATTGAAGATCAAGGACAAGATGCTCATGAGGTAGAGGATACACATGAGCCTCCTAAAAAAAAAGAAAAGACTTGAGGTGTGAGAGCCATAAAAAAGAAGAAGATTAGGGAAAGACACTAACATGGTTGCTATCTTAGTTTTGGATGTTAGGTCCTATTATCATCACATGAGAAAAAGCATTAGGGAGGGAAATAAAATTGATACTCAAGAAGAAGTTGAGTTTCCCCTCCTATTGTGCAAGGATGAACGTAAAATGTATCAAGAAGAATTACTCAGTGATGATCAATTCATGAAAGGAGAAGAATTCAAGAAATTCTTGATATGGAGGAAGCACCAGTAAATTTCTAGTTAAGTGAATGAAGGCACTGACCCAAATAGTGAGGCCTTACAAGCCATAACCTCATATGATCCTTCTTTAAAGAATATATCTATTGAGGAGGCTAGGAAGTTGGTAAAATCTAGTGGAATATTGTTAGTTCCAAGATGGGACTTGACCTCTGCATTCATTATTAACCAAATAAAAAGACTACCAGAGGGAAATTTTTCTTATGAAGCCTAGATTGGTGAGATGATTAGGGGATGTGGTTATGACCCTAGATCCTAGACTTTGGCAATGTGGTCTATAGCTCCAAAAACATAAAAGCCTTCTCTTGTCAGTGTTGAAGGGAAGATGCAGGGAGATAAAATTATCTAGATGGTATAGAACACAAGTGACCTTGAGGTCTCTAAGGAAGTGACTCATTTTTCTCACTTAAATGACGCAAAAAATGCACAATATCCAACAGGTATGGAAAACTGTTGGAAGAGGCTATTTTGTCAGCTAAGGATAGAGAAAAGGGGATAATAAAAATTAAGGTGTTGGAAGAGGAACTCGAGGCGATGAAAGTTAATGTTGAGGAAGCTTCTAAGGTTTCTATCCCTCCTATCCTAGAGATTGAGGCTCCTATACCTTCAGTAGCAGAGAGTCTTGGTGTGGTAACTGAAAAATTAGAGAAGGATAAGCAATAGGTGGCCCTAAATGCCTTGTCTAACATCATGCAACAAAGATTTGAGATAATAAAAGGAAAGATGGACCTAGTCCATAATTCATTTATAATGTTGCAGAAGACCCAATGAAAATGTAAAATATGCTATGGGTACTTTGGAGCCATTATTTAGCATATGGTCTCGTAGAGGGGAACTTTTTGAAAAACTTGAGATGTTGCAGCCACATAGGCCAGATATCCAAAAATCAGTTGGGGAAGTGGGAGAAAAGATTGAGCTCATTGGTAAAACTTGGTCCTTCAAAGGTAAGGAAAATCAAATCAGAGCTAAAATGGATATGTTTGGCCCATATTTCAACAAGTTTATACCTCAAATTCATAAGGATGATGGAAAAAACAAAGGTGTTGAGGAGTGGAAAGAAGACATGGATCAATTATTGCCTGGGCAACATGCCTTTTTGAATAATGATGGAACTTTGGAGATGGATAGGTTCAATAAAATTCTGAATGATATATTCAAAGTAGAAAATGACTACACCTGGTTTGTTAATGATGCCAAGGTCATAACTAATTCCAGGTCAGACAGGTAGGTAAAGCAACTACAAAATTTTAAAAAATACACCTGGCCAACAAAACAAGAGGTTGCATCATGGGACAAGAGCATGAAACCCAAGAAGAAGAAGCTAGAAACCATTGATTTAGAAGAAATGGAAGAATATTGAATTTCACATGGCACTTGATCATTGAGTATAGGGAGGGTAATTATAAGAAATAGAATAATGTAAGTTTGTTGGTAGGTGGTCATTATTCATTTAACAACTTTCAGTAGTTACCTTTAACATCTACAGACAAAGGTTCCACCTTTGAGGACTTAGAATGATTAGAAGCACATATTTTGTCTCTTGTTTCCTTTTCTTTTAATAATGTAATTTTATTTTCTTCTTGTGTCTGTCACTGTCCTAGCCATCCAAAGCTTGTTGCATCCTCTTCCTAAGGATTCCAAGATGGCTAGTGATAATATATAGAAAGTTTTTGTATTGTAAAAAGGGTGGTGAAATACATTTTGAAGGAGAGTTATGTATTTGGTGCTTGATTCTAATAATTTATATCTTTTGAATGTACTGATATAGGAAAATATCAATGAAAATATATTGAGACTCCTTTGCACATTTTGTTGTCTTCTTATATGGATCTTGAGTTTTTTGTGTATTAAATTTGTAAGGATTTTTTAGTACATCATTTACAAGGTGGATAGTGAGGTTAATCTTAAGTTTCTTTGGAGGAAATGGTAAATCTTAAGGGAGATTTTAGGAAATTCATGGTTTATGCAAGAATATGATGATTTCATGTGTTAATGAGAGGATGATTTGTAAGGGATATCATCTAGGTTTTGGGTATATTCAATTTGAGGGATTTATATAGATGTATATTCTTTGAGTCTTTTCCCTATGATTTACATTTTCACCATCAACAATTTTTTTTTAAAAATTTATCTTGAATGTATGTTGAAATAAATAGATGTTTATGTTAGTGTCAAGGACACTAATAACTGTTATGATTCTTTAAAGAACTTAATCTATTAGGTACACCCACTTGAGATTAAAGCTCAAAGTGAAGAAGGATATAAGTTCTTAGCACCTTAGTGTTTGATGTTATTAGATACATCTGTCGAGTCCCTAGAGTTATGTATCAGAACTTCCAATTTATATTCATTATCTACAATCATTGTAAGCACTAACTTAGGCAATGTATGATAACTAGGAGATATGTAAGTGATAACATATTAATCACACTAGGTGTAATCACATGTCCAACAAAGGTGGATCATCCTCAATTTTACAAAAAAAATATGCAACATGTGCAACAATGAGAGGATGATAATGTGATAAGAGTACAAAAGGTGGATCTCACACCTAAAGTAAAAATTCTCCTACACCATGTGCTAAAATGAAAAGTCCTAGGTGTCTCAATGACAAATTACTATGCAATGGATTATCCTAAATAGACTTAAGTAAAGTGTAATTAGGAATATTTAATTACACAAACATAAATAAATATACAAAACCATATATGATTAGAATCCATCACCAAATTTATAGAAAAAATAGTTGAAAGTTATTAAAGGTAGAGGTAGAGGAAGGTTTGGTAACAAGGAAAGAGAAGGTGGAACTATAAATCAAATATATAGTAGAATTGATTTAGAATATAAGAAGAAACCTCAAAGGAACCCTTCTAACTTTAGAGGGAGTAACAATGAAACTTCATAGCAAGAAAACTAAAGGCTCAAGATAATTTGAAGGTCAAATATTTTTATTGCAAAAACTATGGTTATGTTTTTACCAAATGCTTAAGGAAGTAGGAAGATGTTGTAAAATAGTATGTACACACTATAGAGGAGAATCAAAATAATAATAAAAAATTCTTTTGACCTCTAAAATGACTCAAGAAAGATCTAGCAATGTTTTTTTGTTGGACAATGGACCTAGCTATCACATGATTGTAAACAAAGAGTTGTATAACAATCGAGACACCAATATTTAATTTGATGTAAAACTTGGTCATGATAATAAGGTCAGTGCTAATATTAAAAGAGAGATCATTTTGTAGACCAAGAATGGGCCAAAAATCATAATAGGTGATGTGTACTATGTACCTAGTCTAAAATAAAATCTATTAAGCTTTTAAACAATGATATAGAGAAAGGTTATAAACTGCTTCAAGAATAAAGCATGTAGAATAATTGATAACTATCCAAGTAATAAGCTAGTATCATGAGTGGAGATGACAAAGAATAGGATGTTTCTCCTTAAAATAATAAATGAACTATATAATTCTACGAATACCTATAATATTAAGATTTTATATGGATCCTACTCATGGTATTTAATATATGGCCATTTACACAATGGTGGTCTACATTTGGCGTAGAAGAAACAAATTGTAAAAGGGTTACAAAATACTCATCAACCAACAAGCTTATGTGAAAGCTTTATATTATCAAAGCATCATAGAGATAAATTTATTTATGGAGTATTGTATATTGTAGGTGTGTTTTAAAATTTATCTAAGTTAATATAAAAATATTCTCTCCCAAAGCTTCATCCTAAAATTGGTCTTTGAAAATAGATTGGAACTTTAAGTTATATGAATCTTATCCCCAAATTTTATGATGTCTTGACTATCAAATGTTTGACTTTCTTTGCTAACCTCCATAATTATTGTCCCTTAAAGAGATCGGTGAACTCTCTAACCTATGCCTCAACCAAAATTCTATAAATCAACTGATATGTTGACCTACTCCAATAGTAATACTATCATTTGATCACCTAATTGGTTAACATAGGAACCATTGTATTAAGTTATGATAATTCATGAACACCTACTTTTCTTCAATTTACCAATGTATCTTTGGAAGACATAGAGTATGGTGGTGATAATGTCATTGTATCTATATTTTTGTGCCAAAGAAGGTGATGAGTTACCATTTTTTGTGTTTTATGTGTTCACTAAGGTGTGATCCTATAAACATCTTAAATTAGGCTTCTTGAATTGCTGATTAAATAAAAAAATGGGATTTACTAGGTGGTAACAAAAACTTGGATAATTAGTGATATCATCTCCTAAAGACAATATTTAATGATCTTTGGAAGAATGAAAAGTGATAATATGTCTAAAACCTTTATGACATATAAATATATTTGAATTAACCTATCTGTATTTATTCAACATGAATCATTTCCTTCAGCATGGTCCTTTTCCAAAAAGATCAATTCCATATGGTTTAACCTTATTTAAATTGGCCAAGAGTTGAGGGTCAAAGTACAAACCTATGTCATAGTAGAGGACAATCGACATGTTTCAGTCAAAGTCAATTTTTACAAGACCATATTTAGTTGAATTGCATGCAATTGAATAACAGTGGCATCCACGTGGTGCCACAAGGTGCCAAGTGGCATCATTGTGGTGCCACAATTACTGCTAAAATTTTTGATAAACTTTCTATAAAAGCTAGCTAAACCATGAAAAGATCTTACCTCAGTAGCACTCCTTGGACTAGGCCATTCAAGGATAGCCTGTACCTTCTCTGGGTCCATTTTTAGACCTTCTGCTGAAACTACAAATCCCAAATACACTAACTCTTTCTTCACAAAACTGCACTTCTTCAAATTAATCAACAATTTCTCTTCTCTCAGCTTCTCAAATACCATACGAATATGCATCATATGCTCATCCAATGTCTTACTAAAGATCAAAATATCATCTAGGTAAACAATGACAAACTTACCCAGAAATTCTTTCAGAACCTCGTTCATGAGCCGCATGAAAGTGCTCGGTGCATTGGTTAGCCCAAAAGGTATGAGTAACCACTCATATAGTCCTTCCTTTGTCTTGAAGGTAGTCTTCCATTCATCTCCTTCTCTGATCTGAATCTGATGATATCCACTTTTCAGATCTATCTTTGAAAAATACACAGCTCCACTCAAACAGTCCATAATATCATCCATTCGTGGCAATGGAAACCTGTACTTGATTATGATCTTGTTTATTGCCCTAGAATTTGTACACATCCTCCATTCTCCATTCTTATTTGGTGCTAATACTGCTGGTACAGCACAGGGACTCAAACTCTCACGAATCAAACCTTTCTGTAACAGTTCATGTACTTGTCTGTTCAACTCCTCACTTTCTACAGGTGTCATTCTGTGTGCTGCCTTATTCGGCAAACTCACTCCTAAGATCAAGTCCATCTGATGACTAATCTTCCTGACTGGTGGTAATCCATCAGGCACGTTATCGGATACAATATCCTGAAACTCATTCAACAAATCTGCAACTTCTACAGGAACATCTTCTACTTCCTCTTTACCAGCTTTTGGAATTAAAGCAAAACATACATGCTCATGCCTCATACCATCTAGGAAATTTTTTCCATCAACAAAAGTTATCCTTGCATTACCACATACCTTTTCTTCAGTTTCCTTCAATGGTTTTAGCTTATGTCACACTCCATCCTTTGTCAGAGAATAGGTATTTGCACAACCATCATGTATAGCACATCTGTCAAACTGCCATGGTCTACCCAACAACATATGACATGCATCCATAGATATGATATCACACAATACCTCATCTTGGTATCTGCCAATCTTGAACTTCACCAGGCATTGTTCATTGACCATGACCTTGTGGTCATCCTGTACCCAGGCAATCTGATATGGATGTGGGTGTTTCTGTCTCTTGAGCTTCAACTTTGTCACCATCTCTTCTGACACCAAATTGTTAGTGCTTCCACTATCGATAATCACATCACAACATTTACCTTCACACTTGCACCTAGTGCGAAACAAGCTCCTCCTTTGCTCAGGTTCATTCTCACCACTCAACAGGACTCTTCTGTTAATCAACATTTCTCCTCTTTCAGCATCTTCAGAATTTGATGATCTGGCATCTTCATCTACATGTGCAATTCTGGCCTGGCCTTCATTTCTCCTGTCTGTTCTACCTTGGCGCTGAGGACATTCAAATGCCCTATGACCTTCTTCTCCACAGTGAAAACATGTTCCACGGAAGCCACCTCTTCCAGATCCTTGTCCTCTTCCTCTTCCTCTCTGATCTTTATTATTCTGATCCTAGAAGCGATTGGAATTATTTCCACGCTGATTCTGACTGCTACTGGCCTCATCCTTCTTTTTCAGATCTTCATTTCAGCCACCATATGACCATCCACCAGATCATCCACCGTGACCTCTTCCGTTTTGTCTACTCTTGAACTTCTTGTTCAGCTTTTCCTCTACTTTTAGGGAAAATTGGTATGCCTCCTACATACTGCTCATTCGAACCAGACTCAACTCCTCCTGAATGCTTGGCCTTAACCCATTAAGGTATCGGGCAACTTTCTCCTTATCAGCTTCTGCATGACTTGTTCTGATGAGGAGTCGATAGAACTCCTCTGTATACTCCTAAACAGATCTTCCTGCTTGCTTCAAACTTTGCATTTTCTTTAGTAGATCAAGCTCATAATCAACAGGAATGAACTATCACTTTAATTTATCGACCATCCGATCCCATCTTGTGATTTTATCTTTCCCTCTTCTATTTCACTCCAATTGAATCTCTTGCCACCATATCTTTGCATGACCTTTTAGTCTGGCCTTCGTAAATTTGACCCTATCAGGATCCTCAACATCTTCATACTCAAAATATTCTTCACATTCATTGATCTAGTCGATCAATTCCTCTGGGTTAAGATTTTCAGAAAATGTAGGAACCTCAATCTTAGGTCTTTTCCCAATCTTGGAAATTGTCTGAAAAAGTCTTTCTTCCTCCTGGTTCACAATTTCAGCTTCTCCTTCTTGATATTCTTCTTCAGCTTCATCCTCGCTTTCATCTCTGACATTAAGATTCATTCCTCTATGAATCTCTTCTTGTAATACTCGCACTTGTCTCTGCAGCTCTCTAACCTCAGGTGTTACAACACCAGCTCTTCTGCCACGTTCCCTTTGTGGAGGCATTTTTGCGATATGCGCTGAAACCCTAGCCACGGTCCTGGTGCAAACTACCTCATAGTCGGTGATCTATTTACACACTCAAGAACTCCTGCTCTGATACCACCTGATGAAGGATGCTCCCCTTAATACCACAACCACATAAGAGAAATAGAGAAACAACAACAATAATATACAAGAACAGAAAATTGGCTTCTTATTATCTCCACAAATGTGGAATTACAAACTTTCAGAATTATAATATGCAAAGCCACATGGGCATTCCCTTACAATATTCTATAGGACAAAGCCTCGAATCAATACCCAGATCTACTACCCAGAACTATTCTGAACTGCCTAAGACAATAATACAGCCTTCCTTATATAGGCAATTTTCCACTGCCTGGGAAGGTTCCAAAATTTTTAGCCAATAAGGCCAACCAAACTTAGAATTATTTTATTTTATATTTTATTACATCATAGTTGGCTCATGATAACCTTTGAAACCCGAATAGAAATTTTGAAGAAAATTATTTTCTGCCATTTCGGGTGGCCCAACTTCCGAAGACCATAAGTCATCACCAGTTGACCCGATCGACTATTATAACCCCATTTTGGAAATGCTACGAAGCGCTCTACAGGCTTGACCCGTGCAAGCACCCGTCACTCAAATTTTCAACCTCATTCGGGGCCTCTAAAGCCTTCAAAACTGAGTTCAAAGTTTCTGTACCCTGCTGCCAATACCGAAAATCTTCAATATCTTCCAATATACACTTGATCTAGTAATGAAACTTTACTGGTAGACTTATATGACCAAAATGAACCTCCAAGAAAGAAATCAGATCATTTTGAGCGCATACGAAAATTACCAAAAATAGTAACTTTCCATAAATAGCAGCTCTGCACTAAAATAGCCCTTATTGAATGCAAAAATAAAAATATTTTTGGGTGATGCAAGATTGCTCTTACACCCAGGATGCTCCTACATTAGACACCCAGGGTAATTTGAGAAGTGACCCTGTCACGACTCAGGTGTGCAGAGGAAAACCAAGATGGCTAACCTCCTCCTTTGTCAGCCATGATGAATCTTCAATAGGTCATCCTTTCCATTTGACCAGATATTCTTCATATGTCATGTTCCTTGTGCTTCTACCAACATGACTGTCCAGTATATCTTCAATCTCCTTAGTGTCTAAACTAGTTGCTGGAATACTCCACTATGCTGCTGTGATCTCATCTTCAACACCTCCTTCATGATACTCTGTCAGATCTGAAATGTTAAACACTGGTGAAATATTTAGCTCAGTAGGTAATTCTACCTCATATGCATTTCCTGAATCATGTTTCTTCAGTATCCTACATGGTCCAAACTTCTTCATTTTCAGCTTGTTATATGTACCAACTGGAAACCGCTCCTTCCGCAAATGAACCATGACTTCATCACCAACATGAAATTCCTTATGCCTCCTTTTCTCATCTACCTTAGTCTTATACTACGCATTCATCTTGGTAATATGCTTCCTCACCTCCTCATGGATGTTCTTCAAGTGTTCTGCAAAATCCTCAGCTTCAGCACTACTTATTTCTCCTTTATCTATCTTTCTCAATTCAGATGTATTTCTTGGACTACTTCCATATACAATCTAGAATAGTGATTTACCAGTGCTCCTATTGACAGAATTATTGTATGCAAATTCTGCCTGTGGTAAAATCAAATCCCATCTTGTTGGCTTATCTCCAACCAAACATCTCAGTAAATTTCCCAAACTTCTATTCACCACCTCTGTCTGTCCATCAGTCTGTGGATGATCTGATGAACTAAACTTCAAATCTGTCTTCAACTTCTTCCACAATGTACGCCAGAAATATCCAACAAACTTAGTGTCCCGATCTGAAACTATGGTCTTTGGAAAACCATGAAGTCTCACTACTTCTCTGAAAAACAATTCTGCTACATGAACAACATCATTAGTCTTCTTGCAGGGAATAAAATGTGCCTTCTTTGAAAATTTATCAACTACCACAAAAATTGAATCGTGTCCCCGCTGTGTCCGCGGTAAACCAAGAACAAAGTCCATGCTGATATCATCCCAAGGCTTCTCTGGTATAGGTAATGGCTAATACAATCCTATATTCTGCTTCACTCCTTTTGCCATCTGACATACTCTGCAACTCTGTACAAACTTCTTCACATCTTGCTGCAACTGTGGCCAATAATAATTCTCACTAACCAAACCAAGGGTTTTATCATGACCAAAATGTCCAGCCAATCCTCCACTATGCTTCTCCTTGATGAGATTCTCCCTCATAGAACTTCATGGAATTGACAACTGACTCCCTCTGAATAGCATATCATCCTGGATGATGAACTCTAACCATTTTGTCCTGTCTAGAGTAACAGGTTCTGTACAAGCTTTCCAAGCTTTACCAAAATCAGGATCCTCTGGATACAAATTCTTGAGTTCCTTGAACCCAACCACTTCAATCTGCATTTCTGTCAACAATAGTTTCCTTCTGCTAAGAGCATCTGCAACCCTATTAGACTTTCCACTCCTATGTTTCAAAACAAATGTATAACTCTGCAAAAACTCAACCCATTTCAAATGCCTTTGATTCAATTTTCCTTGACTATTCAAATATTGCAAAGCTTGATGATCAGTATACAAAACAAACTCCTTAGGAAGCAGATAATGTCTTCACTTCTTTAATGCTTGAACTATAGCATAAAATTCCTGATCATAAACAGAATATTTCCTCTTGGCATCATTTAACTTCTCACTGAAATAACCAACAGGTTTACCTTCTTGGCTCATAACAGCTCCTATTGCAGTACCACTAGCATCACAATCTACTTGAAACACCTTATTAAAATTTGGAAGTGCTAAAACAGGTTGTTCTGTAACTTTTTGTTTCAATAATTGAAAACTCTTTTCTTCTCCTTTAGTCCACTTAAACTCTTTCCTATCCCCTCTCATTGTTTCAGTCAAGGGTCCACAAATACTGCTAAAATTTCTAATAAACTTTCTGTAAAAGCTAGCTAAACCATCAAAAGATCTTACCTCAGTAGCACTCCTTGGAGTAGGCCATTCAAGGATAGCCTGTACCTTCTCTGGGTCCATTTTTAAACCTTCTGCTGAAACTACAAATCCCAAATACACTAACTCTTTCTTCACAAAACTGCACTTCTTCAAATTAATCAACAATTTCTCTTCTCTCAGCTTCTCAAATACCATACGAATATGCATCATATGCTCATCCAATGTCTTACTAAAGATCAAAATTGTTGGCATTAAGCAGAATTGCCACTAGTGACAACACTTATTTGCATTCTAGATACAAACTGAGCAGACAGTGCAAACTGAGCAGACAGTGCAAACCAAGCAGATAGTGCAAACTGAGCAGACAATACAAACCGAGCAGACAGTGCAAACCGAGCAGACAGTGCAAATCGAGCAGACAGTGCAAACCGAGAAAATTAGTACAAACCAAACAAGACAGTGTAAACCGAGTAACATCATGTCTACCGAGTCACCAGTATTTACCGAGTTCAAAACCTACCGAGTGATTAGTATGAACCGTGCCTTCACTTCTACCGAGTGCATGATGATGCCGAGTAATGCAGTGGATGCCGAGTATCAGAAAGTCACCGAGTCAGTTTGCAGGAACCGTGTAACCATACTTGGGCCAACTGAGTAGCACTTATGTTTATTTGTCAAGCCGACTGTGTAATTGTAATTATAATTAATTGTTTAAGACTTGTATATAAACAATGTTGTAAAAATATAAAGATGTATGAAATGTATGAAGTAGAATATATGTGAAAGAGAAAGAAAGGCAGAGATAAGCGAATTACAGAAGGCTTCAGAAGTATAAGGTATAGCAAAGACAAATTCATCACAGAAGGTGATCAGTACATCAGCGAATCTCAATCAGCAATCCAGTTACAAAGTAAGAGATCTACTGTTTCATTCTAACAGGTGAATCAGTAATAAATCTTTTAACTGGGTAGACTTAACAGTCTTTGTAAAATCTCTTTACCGAGTGCATACTTCATTGTATGTCTTGTAAATCCTTTAACAGGGTGGATTTAGCAATCCTTATTGCTCCTAAAAGGGTAGATTATCAGAAGTGATCAAATTGTAAGCTTTAACCGGCCAACTTTATTCTGTAGTATTAAAGCTTTGTGGGTTTCATCCCCACCCCAGTTTTACTTTCTTTTGGAAGGTTTCTGGGTAACCAAATCTATGTGTCATTATTGTGAATGCTTTTAAGTTTCATGCTTTCTGTATGCAAAGGTTAAAAAGTAAATTACATGTTAAAATAGGAAGAAAATTTGGAGTTACTGATTCACCCCTCCCCTCTCAGTAACTCGGTTAATTCCTGAATATTTCCAACAATTGGTATCAGAGCGGCATTGGTTCTCAAGATAAAGCTTAACTAGCTTGAGCAAAGATCCAGGACAATGGAGGTATTCAAACTGAACAAGGTGATTGAAAATGAAAAGCTAGATCTGGAAATGGCCATAGCTAAACTCAAAGAAGCAAAAGAACATCTTTCCCAATCCTTAAGGAGAAGGAAGGAACTTGAAAATCAGATGAATGATCAGAATTACATTGAAGAAAAGATTGAAGATCTTTTTCCCTCAAATAACTCAGATGAAGCAAACAATGCTGTCAAAGAACTTCTAGAAAAGAATGGGTCTCTGCAGGAAGAAGTGAGAAAATTGAAAAGAGAACAAGAGCTACACTCTACAAGATTCTGTGAGATCTTGGAACAGAGAAATAAGTTGAAAGATGAATTAGATGGAAGAAACATTGAAGTCCAAAATAAAACCCTTCAACTAGAAAACCTAATTGATTAGATCTCTCATACAAATGAAGAAATTCTGAATCTAAGATCAGAAATAGAAAACACAAGAGAAGAACTAATATCTGAAAAGGAAATCAATCTAAGATTGGTGGATGACCTAAACGTTGAAAAACAAATCAATGAAGGAATGCTAAAAAGTCAAGAAGACTTGAATCAGCTGTATGAGCGAAATCTTCATAGGCAAAAAGGAAAAGCAGGACTTGGATACAAAGGAGAAGGTGAATCCTCTAAGCAAGGTACTCAAAAAAATCAAAAACCTACTTGTAATCATTGTGGTAAAATATGACATACTTCAAATAAATGTTGGAACAATGAAAAAGGAAAATTCAATGGAAAATGTTACAGCTACAATCAACCTAGTCACAAAGCAAATGAATGCAGGGAAAAATCTAGATTCAGAGGTAATTGTCACAAGTGCAACAAACAAGGTCACAAGGCATCCGAGTGCAGATCCAAGACATTTAATCCAGCAGAACAAATTATGAAAGAAATGTTTGGATGGGACTACAACACTTGGTGTAGATGTCATTACTATGGAGAATATGGACACATTGGCATGAATTGCATAAAACATCATCTAAGGAAAAGAGATACTACCGTAAGATGTTTCAAATGCACTAAACTCAGTCACATAGCCAGAAACTGCATGAATGCTAGTGAAGTTGAAGAAGGAAAGAAGAATGAAGCAACTAAGGTCAGGAAACAGATGAGACAAAAATGGATTCCTAAAGCTACCGAGAAATCCACTCCAAGTAATGGAATGGATGGCTCTACCAACTCAAACTAAATTTCCAAGGAAGCACTGGAACTGTATTCTCATAGACCAATCCCAAGCAGTTCCAGAACTGAAATTAAAAGAAAGATCTAAATCAGCATGCAAGATGCAGTGAGATCAGAGGGAGGTCGGTATCAGTCTTCACCGAGCAAGGTCGGTACCCATCTTTACCGAGCGAGGTCAGAGCAATATGAATTCTTGAGTTTATCGAGTTGCGAAGTCTTTACCAAGCAATTAATTCTTAGTGGGTGACAGTCTATCAGAATTCATACCCTAATTTGAAATGAGCATTAATGAGAGAGTTGTAAACAAAAAGCAAGTAATCGAACTCATTCTTCACCGTGAATCTTTAGCACTTTGGGAGCAGAAAATTTCAAGAGCAACCCGATGATTCAATACTTTTGCGAAAGGAATTTTCTGTGAGCTACCATGGCATCATCCAGCACTTCAGCAAAGAAAGGATCTGATATGTTAGTCCAAGGGGAGTGGAAAGCACCAGATTTTAAGATCATGCCCATAATTACAGCAGCCCTAGATCCGAATGGAGCTCAATCTCAGATTTCTCCTAAGGTACTGCTTATTAACGATATCCGCAATCATTTTAACTGTTCAATTCATGAAATGGGGAACCTAGAACTAGATATTGTGTGTGAGGAACTATGTGTGGATGGTATTCTGAAACCCGAGCACAAACATCTGGAAGATAAAAGTTTAGTTCACATTGCACATCTACCTCGAAACTTTTGAGATAAATGGGTTAGATATATTCTCAGCCGTGTACATGATGGCAAGATTTGGCTTGAGCAACCTATTGAGATCACAAAGAAGATGATTCAACAAGTCATCGGTCTTCCCATGTTGAACAAAGCTAAAACTACCAAAACCCTAGGTCGGACGGAACTAGAGAAGAAAACCCTAGCTGAGTGGGATGGTAGAGGCATGAAAGTTAGCAGCATTACTGACGCTAAACTGAAGTTTGGTACACACATTAATTCCCATAAGATTTACAGTTCTAGTTGACAGAACAGTGTCTCCTGTGAAGCTATTGACCTAGCATACAAAGTGGTCAAGAATAACTTGACATTTGACCTAGCAGACTTATTGTTAAAGCAGTTTAACAAAAACATGGAAAGCATTAAAACTTCCAAAAACAATCCATGTAAGTTTGGATCCTTGTTGGTCTGTTTATTCTTCTATGTTTAGAAATTCTTCCCTTCTAAAGGAAAAGTTGTATGGAGAAAAGATGTGCCAGTCCTCTATGAAATAAATGAATACATCTCAGAAATGGGTGAGAATTTTGAAAGCATCATGGATAATTATTTTGAGTCTTTCAAAGAGAAAATGAATGACAGATTCCGGATTCCACAGAAGTTGGTGGAAGATTACAAAGATGATATCTGTTTTATGGTGGATTGTGATAATGTGTATATTCAAGCAGTTAAACTGAGGATTGTATATGTAAAACCTCTTCCTTATGAGGTAAATATTGATGAAACCAAGAATATCATTGAAGCTCTTCTTAATCAGCCTGTCAATCCCAAAGCTCCATATTTTGGAACATATGATGAAGCTAAGGTGAGAATTGAACTAAGCATAAAGCTTCCACAGGCGGTAATCAAAGGAAAGAAGAGGATAGCCAAAATGCAAATGATAACCGAGGACAAAGAAGAAAAAGATGAAAAAGAAGAGGAAAAGGATGAGAAAACAGAGGAACCAAAACTTGCAAAGAAGAAAGGAAAAGTTTTCATCACTAAGGCACCTATGCCTCCCACTGCTGTGTTTACAAGGAGAAATACAAGAGGCAAGGCAGACAAAGTAGACAAGGCAGATAAAGACATAGTATTCAAAAGGCCCCCTCTAAACCTTCAAGAAAAGCTCAAACTCTTTAGAGACGGATCAGGATTTGGAGTAAGTAACATAAAATCCTTAAGATATGAAACCAGATCGGAAGCAGAACAGAAGGAAATAGAAGATGCTATTATTGAGAAGATGGGACAGTGGAAATACTCTCCTAAAGAAATTGCCCCACAGGTTCCAGTAGTTCTATTGAATCCAATAAAAATGAGATGGAGCAATGCAAAGCAAACGGTGATAGACATATTTGATCAAAACCTGAGACAGTTGATGCCGAGCTTGAATAATGATAAAGTGAAGAAGGCATTAAAAGAAAATGAAAATAAGATGACAATGAAGTTCAATACTTATTTGATTTTGATCAACAATATTGAATCGGTTGTGAAGGCTGCAAATGCCACATGGAAGAACATATACCACCTTCACCAACCGAGTATTGAAACTGTAATAATAAAAGATATTGAAGATGACAGTGATGAACAAGAAGAAGACACTGAGGTAGATGATACTGTGAGGATAGCAGCAAAAGTCATTGCATCCCTTCCTACCTCTCTAGTGAAAGTTTCTACATCTAGCCAGGAGACACCTTCAAGCATGGTTGTGACAACTTCCACATTTGTCCAATCATCCATAGCAACAACAGAAGCAGCTACCATTTCTTTTACCGAGCTGCAGTCTCCTGCACCATCAAGTTTTCCAGTAGTAAGTTTTCCAGTTTTTAAATCTTCAAGTGTAAATATTTTAAGTTCTCCAGTAGAAAGTATGCCAGTATCTATAGCCAGCCCTACTTTATCTACTATCACTACTACCAAAGCATTAAGTACAGATAAGCCTAAGGCTCTACCGAGTATAAAATTTTTGGGTAAAAATATAGTAGAGGATATAGACCTAGAGGAAGAGATAGAAATTCCTACATTAGATTTTGCAAATCTATCAGCGGACCAAATGCAAAATATAGGTGAGATCCTCCAAAGGAAAGCAAAACAAAAGAAGCTTAAAGAGGAGAGAGACAAGGAGTATCAAATCATCAAGGATGCTAAGGACATTTTGTCTGATGCATTAGGCATTAAAATAGACTCCTCCCAGCATGTTTTGTTACAATTAGCAGAAGCAGTTGAGAAATACAATGAGGATTCATCCGGGATAGAAAAGTTAGTTGAAAGAGCTGAGAAGAGATTCAACAATAAAGTGCTTGAGCACATTGCTCAACACATAGCTATTAACCAAGTGGAATTGTCTTTAGTTTTGTCTAACATTGAATCTATCTACTCGAATGCTACCTCTCTTTTGGCCAGACTGTGCAATATTGCCGAGTTCACAAAGGATGTTAAGGATAAAATGAATAAAATGGATGAGGATATGAAGATTAGCATACAGAAGCTGCAACTTGAACCAAGTTCAAGCTCTGCTCATCACATGAAAATTTCACACCTATCTAATATGCAGTCTGATCTACTGAAAGAAGACACAAGGATCCGGTCCACACTGCTAGACATCCAACATATGATCCTTCCCATCATGAATACAATGTATAAGCACATTGAACATTCCAAAACATTAATTCATGACAATCAGTTCTCTATAGCAGATCACATGATTGAACTCTCTGCAGAAGTCCAAATTGCTATACAAACATGTAAGATCCTACAAGAAAGTTGGGATAGAACCCTGGCACTAATAATGAAGGTACATTCTGATTTTCTATCAAATTTTGGATTCTCTCTGTAAATAACTTGTATATGCACCTTTGGCATTATCGTCAAAAAGGGGGAGATATGTATAGAAGAAGATTTGTATAAGAAACAGTTAGCACATTGAAAGGGGGAGACAATGTATAAAGCCCTATAACAAAGACAAATTTTGAAAAATCAAAATAAAACTCAGCATGATTCATGTATATAAGCTTTGGCCAATAAGTGTTTTTGTCACTAATGCCAAAGGGGGAGATTGTTGGCATTAAGCAGAATTGCCACTAGTGACAACACTTATTTGCATTTTGGATACAAACTGAGCAGACAGTGCAAACCGAGCAGACAGTGCAAACTGAGCAGACAGTGCAAACCGAGCAGACAGTGCAAACTGAGCAGACAGTGCAAACCGAGCAGACAGTACAAACCGAGCAGACAGTGCAAACCAAGCAGACAGTGCAAACCGAGCAGATAGTGCAAACCAAGCAGACAGTGCAAATCGAGCAAGTTAGTACAAACCAAACAGGACAGTGTAAACCGAGTAACATCATGTCTACCGAGTCACCAGTATTTACTGAGTTCAAAACCTACCGAGTGATCAGTATGAACCATGCCTTCACTTCTACCAAGTGCATGATGATGCCGAGTAATGCAGTGGACGCCGAGTATCAGAAAGTCACCGAGTCAGTTTGCAGGAACCGTGTAACCATACTTGGGCCGACTTAGTAGCACTTATGTTTATTTGTCAAGCCAACTGTGTAATTGTAATTGTAATTAATTGTTTAAAACTTGTATATAAACAATGTTGTAAAAATATAAAGATGTATGAAATGTATGAAGTAGAATATATGTGAAAGAGAAAGAAAGGCAGAGATAAGCGAATTACAGAAGGCTTCAGAAGTATAAGGTATAGAAAAGACAAATTCATCACAGAAGGTGATCAGTACATCAGCGAATCTCAATCAGCAATCCAGTTGCAAAGCAAGAGATCTACTGTTTCATTCTAACAGGTGAATCAGTACTAAATCCTTTAACCGGGTAGACTTAACAGTCTTTGTAAAATCTCTTTACCGAGTGCATACTTCATTGTATGTCTTGTAAATCCTTTAACAGGGTGGATTTAGCAATCCTTATTGCTCCTAATAGGGCAGATCATCAGAAGTGATCAAATTGTAAGCCTTAACCGGCCAACTTTATTCTGTAGTATTAAAGCTTTGTGGGTTTCATCCCCACCCCAGTTTTACTTTCTTTTGGAAGGTTTCTGGGTAACCAAATCTATGTGTCATTATTGTAAATGATTTTAAGTTTCATGCTTTCTGTATGCAAAGGTTAAAAAGTAAATTACATGTTAAAATAGGAGGAAAATTTGGAGTTACTGATTCACCCCTCCCCTCTCAGTAACTCAATTAATTTCTGAATATTTCCAACACAAAATATTATCTAGGTAAACAATGACAAACTTACCCAAAAATTCTTTCAGAACCTCGTTCATGAGCCGCATGAAAGTGCTCAGTGCATTGGTTAGCCCAAAAGGCATGACTAACCACTCATACAGTCCTTCCTTTGTCTTGAAGGCAGTCTTCCATTCATCTCCTTCTCTGATCCGAATCTGATGATATCCACTTTTCAGATCTATCTTTGAAAAATACACAGCTCCACTCAAACAGTCCATAATATCATCCATTCATGGCAATGGAAACCTGTACTTGATTGTGATCTTGTTTATTGCCCTAGAATCTGTACACATCCTCCATTCTCCATTCTTCTTTCGTGCTAATACCGTTGGTACAGCATAGGGACTCAGACTCTCATAGATCAAACCTTTCTGTAACAGTTCATGTACTTGTCTGTTCAACTCCTCACTTTCTGCAGGTGTCATTCTGTGTGCTACCTTATTCGGCAAACTTGCTCCTAGGATCAAGTCCATCTGATGACTAATCTTCCTGACTGGTGGTAATCTATCAGGCACGTTATTGGATACAATATCCTAAAACTCATTCAACAAATCTGCAACTTCTACAGGAACATCTTCTACTTCCTCTTTACCAGCTTTTGGAATTAAAGAAAAACATACATGCTCATGCCTCATACCATCTAGGAAATTTCTTCCATCAACAAAAGTTATCCTTGCATTACCACATACCTTTTCTTCAGTCTCCTTCAATGGTTTTAGCTTATGTCACACTCCATCCTTTGTCAGGGAATAGGTATTCGCACGACCATCATGTATAGCACATCTATCAAACTGCCATGGTCTACCCAACAACATATGACATGCATCCATAGATATGATATCACATAATACCTCATCTTGGTATCCGCCAATCTTGAACTTCACCAGGCATTGTTCATTGACCATGACCTTGTGGTCATCCTGTACTCAGGCAATCCGATATGGATGTGGGTGTTTCTGTCTCTTGAGCTTCAACTTTGTCACCATCTCTTCTGACACCAAATTGTCAGTGCTTCCACTATCGATAATCACATCACAACATTTAACTTCACACTTGCACCTGGTGCAAAACAAGATCCTCCTTTGCTCAGGTTCATTCTCACCACTCAATAGGACTCTTCTGTTAATCAACGTTTCTCCTCTTTCAGCATCTTCAGAATTTGATGATCTGACATCTTCAACTACATGTGCAATTCTGGCCTGGCCTTCATTTCTCCTGTCTATTCTGCCTTGGCACTGAGGACATTCAAATGCCCTATGACCTTCTTCTCCACAGTAAAAACATGTTCCACGGAAGCTACCTCTTCCAGATCCCTGTGCTCTACCTCTTCCTCTCTGATCTCTATTATTCTGATCCTAGAAGCGATTGGAATTATTTCCACGCCGATTCTGACTGCTACTGGCCTCATCCTTCTTTTTCGAATCTTCATTTCGGCCACCATATGACTGTCCACCAGATCGTCCACCACGACCTCTTCCATTTTGTCTGCTCTCGAACTTCTTGTTCAGCTTTTCCTCTACTTTTAGGGAAAATTGGTATGCCTCCTCAATACTGCTCATTCGAACCAGATTCAACTCCTCCTGAATGCTTGGCCTTAACCCATTAAGGTATCGGGCAACTTTCTCCTTATCAGCTTCTGCATGACCTGTTCTGATGAGGAGTCGATAGAACTCCTCTGTATACTCCTGAATAGAGCTTCCTGCTTGCTTCAAACTTTGCATTTTCTTTAGTAGATCAAGCTCATAATCAACAGGAATGAATTGTCGCTTCAATTTATCCACCATCCGATCCCATCTTGTGATTTTATCTTTCCCTCTTCTATTTCACTCCAATTGAATCTCTTGCCACCATATCTTTGCGTGACCTTTCAGTCTGGCCTTCGCAAATTTGACCCTATCAGGATCCTCAACATCTTCATACTCAAAATATTCTTCACATTCATTGATCTAGTCGATCAATTCCTCTGGGTTAAGATTTCCAGAAAATGTAGGAACCTCAATCTTAGGTCTTTTCCCAATCTTGGAAATTGCCTGAAAAAGTCTTTCTTCCTCCTGGTTCACAATTTCAGCTTCTCCTTCTTGATATTCTTCTTCGGCTTCATCCTCGCTTTCATCTCTGACATTAAGATTCATTCCTCTATGAATCTCTTTTTGTAATGCTCACACTTGTCTCTATAGCTCTCTAACCTCAGGTGTTACAACACCAGCTCTTCTGCCACGTTCCCTTCGTGGAGGCATTTTCGTGATACGCGCTGAAACCCTAGCCACAGTCCTGGTGCAAACTGCCTCACAGTCGGTGATCTATTTACACACTCAAGAACTCCTGCTCTGATACCACCTAATTAAGGATGCTCCCCTTAATACCACAACCACATAAGAGAAATAGAGAAACAACAACAATAATATGCAAGAATAGAAAATTAGCTTCTTATTATCTCCACAAATGTGGAATTACAAACTTTCAGAATTACAATATGCAAAGCCACATGGGCATTCCCTTACAATATTCTGTAGGAAAAAGCCTCGAATCAATACCTAGATCTACTACCCAAAACTATTCTGAACTGCCTAAGACAATAATACAGCCTTCCTTATATAGGCAATTTTCCACCGCCTGGGAAGGTTCCAGAATTTTTAGCCAATAAGGCCGACCAAACTTAAAATTATTTTATTTTACATTTTATTACATCATAGTCGGCTCAAGATAACCTTTGAAACCCGAACAGAAATTTTGAAGAAAATTATTTTCCGCCATTTCGGGTGGCCCAACTTCCGAAGACCATAAGTCATCACCAGTTGACCCGATCGGCTATTATAACCCCATTTTAGAAATGCTACGAAGCGCTCTATAAGCTTGACCCGTGCAAGCGCCCATCACTCAAATTTTCAACCTCATCTGGGGCCTCTAAAGCCTTCAAAACTGAGTTCAAAGTTTCTGTACCCTGCTGCCAATACCGAAAATCTTCAATATCTTCCAATATACACTTGATCTGGCAATGAAACTTTACTGGCAGACTTATATGACCAAAATGAACCTCCAAGAAAGAAATCAAATCATTCTGAGCGCATACAAAAATTACCAAAAATAGTAACTTTCCATAAATAGCAGCTCTGCACTAAAATAGCCCTTATTGAATGCAAAAATAGAAATATTTTTGGGTGATGCAAGATTGCTCTTACACCCAGGATGCTCCTGCATCATCTAGTCACATTTATCAAACTAACCAAGTTAACCTTAGCTCTAGAGATATTATTCAAATTTAGTTAACGTAGTTAACCATATGTAATTCAAAGTTATTTAAAATTACTTCAATAACTAGGTAGTTAGTTCCATATATTTCAAACTTAGTTTTAAAACTTAGTCAAACTTAGATAACCTAGTTAACCATACTTGACCAAACATAACTTTAACATAGTCAATCTAGTCAACCTAGTTAACCCAGCATCTAGAATTTAGTTTAAAAAATAGGTAGTGAAATTTAGTTAACCTCTAGTTAGTTTCATTCTTTAAACCTAGTTAATCTAGAATAACTTTAACCACACATATGTACATCCATGAACTTAATTTATGTGTTTGAAAGTTGTACAAATTTGTGATTTACATGTATATGTACACATGTACGTGCATTTAAATATGTTTGAATTATAAATATCATTCAACTTTTTGTCATGTTTCTAGATTTTTTTTTAAGACAAAAGCGGAGAAGCCACCATATATATTATTTAATAAATTGATTCAAAGGGCTCCCCCGTGGAAGAACCAGAAAGAAACCCTAGGATCGTAGCCCTATACATGCAATAATGTAGAGTAGTTTTTTACATAACTAGGAGTTTTTGTAAGATTTTAGATAAAATCTTAAAGACCCTAAGACCTAGTAGAAAGATAATTACAATCATATGTCGAATTTGAAGTTAACTATATATGTCGAGTTTGAAGAGAAACCATATAAATCTCCCTAATAGTAGTCAGAAAACTAAATATTTAGTCCAACTATTCTCTGACTTTGATTTAAGAGCAACTATACTATGAACAACCTATAGGGGGACTATGAAAATTGATTCTACAATAGGGCCATTTACAATTCCCACATCATATGAGTAATATTTGGAGTTTCACAAAAACTTCCATCGCTTCAATCTAGATGAGGCATACAGTAGAAAAAATTTGCCAAACATACCCTTATTCCACCATGTCCTCATAGTTCCCATCTAAATTGAAACAAGCTAAATCCTAGCCAGCAGGAGGAACTGGTTCTTTGAAAGACTCCCAACCATCATTATCCAATTACCATTGGTGAGTGAGTTGCCGCAATGTATCTGCAGGCTGATTCTAGGAAGTCGCAGATTGGATACACACTGATGCAGGAAAGTTAAGATATGGTACAAGGGTTACATAATGTGGTGCAACCAGAGTAGTGGGAGAACTTTGCTGAGCCCTTGGTAGAAAAGTAGGCAAAGCGTGAACATCGAGCAAATCTAATAGGGCATTCATTAAGCTCTGGAAGGAAGCTTCAAGCTTGCGGTTGAGAACCGGTGACACCATTTGCAGAGTATTTTTAAAAATCTTATAACTGTGATGTTCAAGGGATTTTTTGGCACAATTGTATATTAGCATGTGCTCATGGGAAGCCATCAACAAATATCAGGGAAACAAGCCACCGAAAAAAGTTTCACCATTCCACAAATCATACTTCTGAATGGTCCTCATGAGCTTGTCTTCTCCAATAAATTGTGGATGGATTACCCTATTCACTATTAATATTAGAAGATCCACTGATTGCAACACATCAAGGGAATTGGATAGGAATATTGAAGCCAAATGTGACAGAAAGAGAATTTGTTCAAATTTCGGTGAAAGAAAATTCTCACCAATAACTCTCTAGATAGCACTGCGAATCAGTGGGGAATGAATGATGTAGACTGCATCTAAAATGGTGTCCTCAACATATGCAGGAAGAGGATGCTCCATAATTTCTGGTAGAATGAACACTAAAATTTCTCAGAAGTAACTCATCGTGAAACAAATGACAGGATGTGCATCTCAGGCATTTCACAATTGAAGAATCCATAGTGTAGAAAATAGGGTAGAATGCGACAATGCAAGAGATGAACTGGCACTCCATGAAGATAGGAATGTTAATTAAGTAATGATTTTGATTCCCCTTACACATGTGATATCATATCAAGTTTCTCCCCATTGAAGTGTTCACACAAACTAGCATTAAACACACAATGAAACATGTTCTTTACCATGCCCAAAATGAATGATGTGTAGTCTGTCATATGTTTAAGTTGCCAAAATCACATGGCCATCACTAGAATGTTAGTAAAATGTACTCCAAGATAGATACCATAATCGTGGGATTGATAAATGTGAGCCGCCAAATTCCTATTTGAGGGATGTCAGTTATTACTCTTACACTGTAATGATTAATCCTATCTTTGATGATGTACTGCACATCTCATTCTTGATGATGACAAGCTTTAATATCTTCTAAAATCACTTTTTGAAAATATCCATTGTTATTAATGACATGAGTCAGCTCAAGTTCATTTACAATGAAACTGTCACAACCCATATTTGCTAGAAAATCAGCAAGTACATTCCCTTCATGAAGGGTGTGTGAGATGAGAACTTCTTCAAAGGAGTCAAGGAGTTTCCATATTTGTGTTAAAATATATGTCAGTCGCCAACTATGTGACACTCTCTTAATACATGCCAAAATGATAACCATTGAGCTACCTTCCATTCAAATAAAGCGATAGCCTCCTTGTTTAGCTAGAACCAGACCGATGAAGAGGGCATAAGCTTCTACTAAATTGTTTGATCCTAAGGGTAGGGGATCTACTTTGATTGCTAGAACCTTACCATAGTGATCCTAGATGCATGCTCCTACTCTTGAAATGCTTGGGTTACCCCTGGATGAGCCATCAAAGTTTAGTTTAACAAAATTTATTGTTGGTGGGATCCAATGAACTTTATCTCTCTTTGTTGTAGAAGAGGAATTTTCTTTTTGGTATGAACCAATAGGAATGGTTAGATGCTTCCAGTGATGAAAGGTGTTTTTGTCCCATTGAGACAGAACTGGGTTACATTTGTGAATAGAATGGTTAGAATTCACCACTTTAGATATGGACTTTTCAATGGTGGTCAGGACATTTTGAATAGTTGAAGGGCTTTTCCAGAAGATTCTTTTGTTATGCTCCCACCAAATGGCCCAAAAAATGATCGTCAGGATGCAAATCCAAAGGTGTGAGAAAAAGGAATTGGAGTATAGCTCAGGCCAAGATTGGAAGAGGTCCAACAATTTATTTGGAAGAGGTGTGGAATACTAAAGTTTTCCTAGAGAAAACATCCAACATTTCTAAGCAAAGGGACAATTCAAGAAAAGATGGTCTCCATCTTCAAGTTCTTGATCACAAAGGTGACAATTGAATGGCTATGAAATATGTAGTTTCGATAACCTATCACTTGTGAGTGCTCTCTTTTGTAGAGCTATCCATGTAGAGAAACTAGCCTTAGGTAACATGAATTGGTTCCAGCAAAAGGAAAAAGCCCAGGAGGGTGTTTTATTATTTTCTATCTTCTGGATAATCCTGTAGCCTTCTTTAATTGAGTATGAGCCATTTGTACTAGGGGTCCAAATTCCTCGGTCCTCCTTCCCCAAGATATAAAATACTAGTGTTGAGAGGATTTGATGAAGTCTATCTTGATCAATAGGAGAAATCAACAAATCACTCAGGTCCTTCCAAATCACTTTTTTGGAAAATAAACAAATTGTAGATACAAAGTCTATCAGATATTTTCCTCATGAGTTTTCAAAATGTGTTACTAAGATATCCATCAGATCTAGGTTAAAAAGTGGAGGGGATCCATTCCAAGAGTCTCTCCAAAACTTGACTTGGATGCCTGAATTTACTTCCCATGAAATATAGTTAGTGACAATGTCTCTGGAAGTCATCATAAAGTTCCATACTGTTGATCCTGCTAGGGGGTCTTGAATAGTAAATGTTCTAGAGGGGAAGGCATTATCCAAATACTTATATTGCATAATTTGGCACCATTTATTCTACGGTTTAGAATACATTTGCCATATTAATTTGGCACCAAATGCTTTGTTCCTTTTCACAAGATCATGGATTCCAGCTCCATCCAGATTCTTCACTTGTGCCATTTCTTGGAGCGAGACAAGAGGTATTTTCTTCCCTCCATTTATGTTCCCACTCCATAAGAAGTCCCAAATCAGCTTATGAATGGATTGAACTATTGAAGAGGGGGCTTTTAAAATTGAAAGATAATAATTTGGAATTGCAGTCAAGACTATTTTGACAAGCAGTATTTTACCTGAAAGAGATAGCCATCTGGCTTTCCAAGCCACAATTCAGGATTTGATTCACTCAATGATAGGAGACCAATAGATTGTTTTGTTAGCACCCATGAAGAAAGGAATACCCAAATACATAAAAAGAAGGAAGACTTGTGTAAAACCCAAAATATTGACTATCCTTGTAGAGATGACATGATTTGTATTAAAGAGATAGATTTTTGATTTATTCTCATTGATTTTTTGCCCTGAGACAGCAGTATATGTGTCTAAAACATGTTTGATCTATTTTGCCTTTGCAACATTTGATGTTCCAAATAGGAGTGTGTCATCAGAAAATAATGAATCTATAATAGATATGTCTGAGTTTCCTATGATCGCGCCTTGCCAATGACCAAGAACATGCTACTGGTGAATGAATCTGCTGAAAGCTTCTGCCATCAAAATAAATAAAATTGGGGAGAGGGGATCTCCTTGTCTAACCCCTTGTGTCGAAGAAAAGAAACTAGTGGAGACACCATTAATGATGACTGAAAACCATGCTCCTGAGATGCATGCCCTTATCCATTTACACCAACTTTTTGAAAATCCAAATTTGTGAAGAACTTTAAAAAGAAACTCCCAACAAACTCTGTCATAGGCCTTCATCATGTCTAGTTTAAAGATGAAGTTTGATGAATTGGAAGATTTGATTGAATGGATAGCCACATGAGAAACTATAGCTCCTTCCATTGTTTCTTTGCCTAGCACAAAACCACCTTGTTCTTGAGAGACTAGTTTGGGAATCAGATATTGCATTCTCAAATATATAGCCTTAGTAACAATTTTGTATATGGTGTTACATAGTGATATTGGTCTGAATTCTGAAAAACTCTATGGAGATTTAACCTTGGGGATAATAGCTATATTTTTCATATTAAAGTATTTTAACATTGCTTTGCTTTTCCTGGATTATTTAATCACTCCAAGGAATTCCCCACCTAAGAATTCCTAGCCTGCTTGAAAGAATAACATTGTAAACCCATCTGGCCTAGGAGCTTTATCTGGTGGCAAGGAGAAAACTACCTTAGCTCATGCAAAGTGAATGGAGCCATTAATATTAAGTTATCTTCTTTTGATACCAGAGGAGGGATACCATTGATAATATCTTGGGATTGTGCTTCATGAACTGTTGGCAAATCGAGAGGCACCAATAGACCTTTAAAAAATTTGATTCCTTCCTCTTGAATACCCTAAGAATCTATAATTGGTTGACCATTATCTGCATTATTAATGTTTAAGATACGATTAGCAGCTATCTTATTCTTGGCTGAGGCATGGAAATATTTAGTATTCTTATCACCTTCTTTTAACCATAACTCACGAGACTTTTGCCACCAATAAATCTCTTCTCTTTGACAAAGCTCTTCCCAATCCTGCTATAGCTTGTTCTATTTGACAAAATTATCATTGTCCATTCCATTCTTAATTATGCTTTCCAATATATCCTGCAGCTGATTCTTAACTATCTCTTTTTCTATAAAGATATTTTTAAAAACCATCTCATTCCATTTTTTAATCTTCTTTTTAACACTCTTCATTTTGGAAGCAAACTAATACATTTTAGACCCAACACATAATGGAGCAGTAGTCCACCAATTCTTTAGTAAAGGAAAAAATTGTGGATGACGGAGCCACATCCTCTCAAATTTAAATGACAGCTGATGTTTAAAACCTTGAGTTATCGATGGAAAGACTAACTGAATGGCAACGGGAAAATGACCTGAACCTGGACATGCCAAAATTTGAGACTAAAAGATAGTGCTTGAGAGATTCCAATCATGGGAGGAAAGGAACCTATCCAATCTAACCACTATTTGAGAAAAAATTTCTCTCTTATTGGTCCATGTAAATGAACCATTAATTGGTTCAATGTCCATTAAATCTACATAAATTTTAATTACAAGTTATTTGGTAAAATGTAACAAGTTCACTTTCAATCATTTCAAACATTATATGCCCAATTAAATTTCCATATATATATAATGAGCTACATTTAAAAACATCACTATACATCTTTAGATCAAGTACAGCTAACCATACTTCAAACCTAGAACTAACTAGGTTAGTTTTAGTTCCTAGTTTTAACGAACTAGTTAATAGGTAGTCATTTACTTAGAACTAACCTAGTTAAGTTCCACATGTACTTCAAACCTAGTTCATAGGTCTAGTCTTCAATATAATGAACCATATGTATACTTAAGATATCATTAATTTTTTTGTCATATATATATATATATATATATATATATATATATATATATATATATATATATATATATATATATATATATATATATATATATATATATATATAGCTCGATCTATATATATATATATATATATATAGATCGAGCTATATATATATATATATATATATATATATATGTATGTATGTATGTATGTATATATATATATGTATATATATATATATATATATATATATATATATATATATATATATATATATATATATATATATATATATATATATATATGTATGTATGTATGTATGTATCTATATATATATATATATATATATATATATATATATATATATATATATTACAAATTCTCTATATGATCATAACATGTGTACATGCATGTGCTTTAAAAAATACATTTTTTTAAAAAATATTGTACATATATTTGTATGCATGTGTAGAGATTTATATACATATACTTGTCTACGTACTTTCACATATAAATTTTCTCTATATCATACATGGTATCTCATTTTGGGGAAACATTTGCATGATCAGGAGATGCTTGTGTTTAGGGGGTGATAGTTCCTGCTCTACACTTAGATCTAAATCTTATAGAGAGGAGAGAGAAGTTGTTTATAGATACTATTTCTAGATTGACTCATTTGATTGAGGTTCTTGATCATACTATTGAGACATCCACCACCCATCCTAATAGGGATAGGGTGAATAGTATTAGAGAGGAGTTGGTTTCTATGATTCAGATAGTTGAATCATACAAACCTTATGATAGCATCAATATTAATACTTTCTATAGTTCTCTATCTCAGAGTGTTACTAACACAATTGATTGAATATCTAGAAGAATTGAAAGAACGGTGATTAGAGATCACCGAGCTACTTAAGTGATATTTAAGATGATTAATGTTGGATTAATTGTGTGTTGTCTTTGATGTCACACTAATGTCATATTATTTATCAAGCTTAGTTGGTCAGCAAAGTAGTTCACAGTATTTACCGAGCTCAGTTAGTCAGCAAAGCAGTTCACAATATTTACCGAGCTCAGTCGGTCAGCAGGCGGTCTTCAGTGTCTACCATGATATCTTGGGTGTCAAAGAAAAGTATGGTAGAAAACATTGTTAACCGAGCTTCCTCGGTTAATGAAGGAAAGTTAGTGTTTACCGAGTTCACTCGGTCTCCAAAGGATGTTGCAAAATTTGAAGTGCTTACTGAGTTCTCTCAGTCACCAAAGGAAATCTTTTCAGATTAATGTTTACCGAGCAAGGTCGGCCTAGTAAAGGATTTTATTAACTTGAGAAATAAAGTTTGATTATTCCAGCCGACTGTTGTGATCACTAGTAATGTTATTAGTGCCGACTTGAAAATCTGAATGGTTAATCCGAATGGTGTATATAGAAGGTCAAGTTGTGAATTAAAAGTGTGGTAGTAAAATAAAAAAGGAAGAAAAGTGTGAGCAAATTTTGAAGGATGATTAGATATCCTTGAGTAGCAGAGATATATTTTGATTAGGAAGGATCTAGTGAAGAAAAATAGAGATCTATAATCAACAATTAAGTTGCATCATTATTCAGGTCATTTCATTGTTACTTTCTTACCATTGTAGTAGTGATTTCAAAATCTCCTAACCGAGTTGGTTTAACAGCCATTTTATAAATCCTCTAACAAGGTGACAGTTCTATTGAATTGTTTCAAGACCTCTTACAAGGCCACTCATAATA
This sequence comes from Chamaecyparis obtusa, assembly GCA_027943335.1. NCBI lineage: Eukaryota > Viridiplantae > Streptophyta > Pinopsida > Cupressales > Cupressaceae > Chamaecyparis > Chamaecyparis obtusa. The sequence goes on from BSBK01001983.1 coordinate 622,514, forward strand.
GGGTGATTAAATCCTCTAACAAGGTCACACCTAACAGTGTGTTTTGTAACCTTTTACCTGGTTGGCTCCTAACAGGGAATCACTTTAGAAGAGTGAAAAATAGTAACTAGTTACATTGGTGGTTTTTCCCATATTGGGTTTCCACGTTAAATCTAGTGTCTCTTGTGTTCATGTTATTTTATTTTATGTTAATCACTGATGAATGCTTAAGAACAATTATAATTAATACTCACTGCAATAACTGAGTTTCAGCATTTCTCTGTATGTTTTCCGAACAATAGCAGCAAATGATTTAATAAAACATCTAAGGGATCTGTGGAAAGTAAATTTATGGTTAACTGATTCACCCCCCCTCTCAGTTACTTCATCTATATTTCCAATAGATTAAATCAGTCAATATGTTGTCATTGATGTCAACTAATTTTGACAGTACTTATCATGATAGTTACAAACATTTGAACATCTGTAGAAGGAAGAAAAGATGAGGAAATGAGATATCTACATAAGGAAAAGATGGATATGACATATAAGGATAAGGTAAACATTGCATAATTTATTGATGAGTCTATGGCTTTATATTGTGGACTTGAGCATGTTACATTAATCTATTATGAAGAAGAGATTTGAATTGAACAAGTCAACGTGGTTGGTAATTGAATACTTTTGTATACACTGAGCCAGTGTAGTGTATATCGAGTGATAGTAATAATTGAGTTAGTTATCAATGACACATTTCATTATTAACCGAGTATGGATGAAAACATTAAATGCTAAGGACAACTGACTGAAATTGATTAGATAGATATTGTTATGATTTCAAGGTTAAGGATGAAGTTAGTTATGAGATCCATGGCTGAGATAATTTAGAGATGATGTAAAGGATGATATTGAAATGTGTTAAAGACACATCTGTCGAGGAAGGTTTAAGAAGAAAAATGGGTAAAAGAGATTAAGAGGCAAAATCTAATGGCTGATATGAAAATGGTTTATTTGTCTATTTAAGAGATATGGGTTTCATTGTTGAAACATGTTGGACAAAAGGAGATTGCAGAGATTTCACATGAAGATTTTATTCATGCATTCCTGATCAAACTGGTTATAGAAAGAATCGAGTTGTAGACACTACCGAGCGTCAAAGAACTATTTACTGAGTGAAAGTAAGTTGAGAAATATTGAGGAATTGAATTGATTAATGATCAGAGGATTTTATGAGCATAGCATAGATCTGAATATTTGCAATTGAATTATATTTGAATCCAATCAGTACTGTATTAGTTTAACCATTGATTTAAAAAAAAATCTTAACCGAGTGGACTTAAAAGTCTTATTGTACTATCCTATGACATTCATTGAATGTAAAGTTTTATCTTATTGACCCCATAGTGAATCCTGGTCAAAAGGTAACTGTTAGTGATAAGTCCTCTAACCAGGTCACACATAATAGTGTGCATTGTAACCTTTAACAGGGTTGGATCTTTACCAAGCTCACTTCAGAAAAGTGAATTATTTTGGGTTACCGATCCCTGATGGTTTTTCCCTTAGCAGGATTTTCACGTTAAATCATTGTGTAATGAGTGATTTATTATGATTGTTTTTCTATCATACTTTACATATTGCATAGTTGATTTTGTCAGTAATTATAGTTTGATAATTACTAGTATTCGGTAAAGTGAATAGACATATTGATATTTTATGTTACCGAGCTATAGAAATAGATGAAATTGTTTTGTAAGGTACATTTCGGAGATTGGGACTATAGGATAACTGATTTAACTGATTCACCCCCCTCTCAGTTATTCTAACAACACACACACACACACACACACACACACACACATATATATATATATGTATATATATGTATGTATATATGTATGTATATATATGTATATATATATATATATGTATGTATGTATATATGTGTATATGTATGTATATATGTATGTATGTATATATGTGTATATGTATGTATATATGTATGTATGTATGTATGTATGTATGTATGTATATGTGTATATATATATATATATATATATCTATATATATATATATATATATATATATATATATATATATATATATATATATATATATATATATATATATATATATATATATATATATATATATATATATATATATATATATGTTTATGTATATATACATACATAGATATATATGTGTTAGAAATAGGGAATACTGAGAGGGGGGGTGAATCAGTATTCTACAAACTTTATCTTTTTCCCAATTATGGATATAATGGATTATCTTTACACATGCATAACATAAGAAGCTAAACAATATGCATAGCAATAGAAATAAAGAACTCATAACACATGATATGTTCTCGAGGAAACCCTAGCCAAGGGAAAATCCTAGTGGCGATGGTGTCCACAAAGATCCACTAATCAAAAGTATCTTGTTAAGGATGTTGACCCTATTAGGAGTCTATTACAAGCATATAGTGTATCAGTCCCGATTAAGGGACTATAGGCCTTGTTAGAAGCCTCCACCCTATTAGGAGTTGTCAATACAAAATCTGATTACTAGATGAGCTCACTGCCTAAACAAGTAATGTACAATGTATACTAATTACAAAAATTGATTAAGGTATATAACCTTATGCTACTTGCATCAATATCTATTTTCTATGCTTACATTCACATCATATCATTACAATATTACCATATATCTCTCTCTTTCTTCTTGCAATTTCATATTACATATATACAAGTTATTAAGTATAATAACTTTACATGGTTGGCTTCCATATATCTTTATCCAAGAGTTAACATCTAGGATGTCATCCCTTTATATTGTTAAGTCATTATTTTGATAAACAAAACAATCCCTTAACTCTTTACCAATTCTGCCTTCATATTTTATCCTGTCGACTTAACACTGTCTTCGGTAAAATTGTCATAACTAATTCCATATATGCCCTACTAACTTGCACCCTGAAATGGGTCATCATTAGTCATCATAGAGTCTATGTTCAAGTTTAGAAGCACTGAACTTACTCCAGTCAATGTCACAAACAAAAACTATATCCTGGTGCACTCATGAAAACACTGTCTTACACTTACACAAATTTGCAATGCGCTCTGCTATACTTGCTCTTTAACCTGTATGATCTTCATGTAGATCATATATTTCCATAATGACAACATCTATGTACTCACTTTAGCCAAATTGCCAACAATCTGCCCGTTTGTCATTGGTGGCAACATATGAGAAAATTGGCTAAGTGTACAAGTCAAAATCTCAAAATTGTATCAAAATTGTGGCCATAGTAAAGAATATGTATACTATCCTTATAACTCCTCAAAATTTAAACTCTAATACAATGGTCCCCCTAAGAGTATCAATCCTTATCAAATATATCAATTTTTTGCTCTAATATCTCTCCCCCTTTGACAACAATGACAAAATAAGGTAGGGAGGATTACAAAATTATATCCCAAAAAGATTATACCTTCATTTTATTATTGAAAAGCTGGTAGGCTTGCAACACAATATAAAAAATTATCTTTCATAGCTTCTATCTCCTTTTCCCATGAATTCTTGATGGAATCTACCGCATTGAGTAATGTGGTCAGTCCATAAGCTGCTATTTGACAAGCTTGGAGGTTGTTAAATTTGAATTTCTGAAAGGATGTCTTAGTTGTAAGACATTCTTCTAACTTCTCTTCAATGATACTCAACTTCATAGAGATGTGTTCTCTCAAAAGAGTGAGTCTCTTCATTTTTTTGTTCCTCTCATCTTGCAATATTCTTATTTCATCATAAAGCATTGAACTTTCTTTTCAACATCACATACCTTCACATTAGGTCTAGAAAGAAGGTTACATTTATTCTAAATCTCAGCTTCCTTCAACTTGATCTTTTGTTCCTCTTCTGCTGTCAAAATCTTTGGTTTTGTACATTGTATGTACAATGATTTTCCTATCTCCAAATGTTTCCTCAAGTTCTTGATACAAATATCAAGACTGCTAATATCATTTCTGATATTCTAACTGATGTTCAAAAGCATTTCAGCTTCATAAGCTGCTTGAGCTCTCACTTTTGCAATATCAAATATGTTAGTGAATTCATTGTCAAAATTTCTCATTACCTTCTTAGCTTTCTCCAAAGGGTCTACCTCTATGATTTGTGTAGTTACAATGCTTTGTAACTTCTCAGTAAGTTCCTTCAGACTCCTTTCAAGATTCTTCACTTTCTTGTTCTTGCCAATGATTTTATTCAAAGAAGTGATCAGTTCCAACTAATCATCATCATCAACTTCCTTTCCTAAATCTTCAAACAAAGATGCAATTTCTTTCTTCTTTCTAGTCTCAGGAGTAAGACTAATGTCTTTTGTGGTAGGAATGGGTGCTTGAATCTTAGTCTTCTTAAGTTCTTCACTGATAGATTGAGTCTACTCTGCTTCTTCAGTTCTATCTGGTTCATCAAGAGTCAAATTGTCAACAATGTTTGCTAAGTTCTTGAATACATTGTCATCAGTATCCAAGGTGACCTTAGTACCTTCTATATTTATAGTTTCATCTTCAATGTTAATAGCTAAAGGAGGAGGAATATCCTCTTATTCAACTTCAACTGCTTGCTCTACTACAACTGATGGCTGTCCAACATTTTCTACCATGACCTTGATTATTGCCTGCTCTATATCTGAATTAACTTCTTCATATCTACCTCCCATAATCAAAATGGTTCTCCTTTTGGTTCTCAAATGGGTGCTTAAGGCCTTCAATATCTGCTCCAAGTGTTCATCATCTCTCACATCACAAAGCTTCTTCACAAGATTCTTTCTGATATTAGTGTCTTCTTCAATTGCTCTCTACTTTCTATTTAGTAGTTTGGTATACAACTCATTAGGTATTTGACCTTGAATAGAATCAAATTTCTTGTCTGCCAAAATCATATGCTTCACAATAGCATTCTCCAAATTAAGTCTATTTGAATAACCATAAAGACTATAGTACTTATTCATTTTGGTAAAGTCTCCATTTTCAATAATCTTCTCATTAAGATTTTCAATTTTAGGTTTCCAAGCTTTCTTCTTAACCAAAGTAGTGTCATCATCTTTAATTTTTGCAATTTCTCTTGGTACTGGTTGAACTAAAGACTTCTATCTCTTTCCTGGTCTAGTAGCAATTTCTTTCATTATCTTGCTAGCTATGGAGGAAGTGGATCTAGTTGTTACGTGTTCCTTTTCTAGTTCCTCTACTTTCACCTTGACTTGTGTAGGTTCTTGTTGTACTACACTAGATGACAAGGGTGGTACACTCAAGACTTCTTTCTATCCAATATCCCTAATTGTTGTTGTTGTCAATTTTTCTATTAAGAATTCTTGTTCTAACATTCTTGAATCTTTCAATATTCTCATGATAGTACTGTCAACTCTCTTCTTAGATTGCTTCTCTTTAGTTATAGATTTTTTCGAGCTCAAGTTCTCTTCAAAAGTTCCAAATCTATTGCACTAAGTGTCCAATTTACATTTAAGTAATCTGCCAACATATTCTTCTATTTCAGTCTTAGATATCTCATAGCCAAGAGGGTCTATGAACTCAATTCTAGGTTCCACTGCTTCAATATAGGTAAAGTCAGTGTCAACCATAAAACATATATCATTTTTATACTTCTTCACAAGTGACTGTGGAATTCTTGATTTGCTAGTTACCATGTTCTGAAATGTCTTCATTACTAACATAGCACTCTCATTTACTTTGTCAATAACATGTCTCAAATATACTTTATTTATCCTTTCCATAGCAGTTTGTCCATTATTCCAATCATCTACAATGGTGTATGGAAATCTTCTCAATGAGTAGAAAAACATGGATGTGATTAAGGATGAAAATCTTAACTGTACATACTTAGATTTATTAATCTTCTCCAAGTTTTCAAACAATTGAATTCTCAAAATTTCACACATATCAACTAGCACTTTGTCAACACACATTAAATAGGCAATATGCACCATTCCAGCTTCCATATCATCTTCTCTAGAATTTTCACAAAACTTAGTTGTTAGGTACTTGCATAAATATCTAACATCATGTTGTTTGATCTTGCTTATCACAATTCCTCTGCCATTGTAGGATGAACCTATGTTGTCTATGATTATTTTTCTCATTTAAAGGAATAGCACCAACTTTAGATAAACCTGTGACTTCATGAATCAAGTTAGCTGTAATGTCTATCACTCTATCCTCTAGCCAAAACTTCCCATTGTGAATTTTTCTCAAAATAATCTTAGTGCATTCTTCATTGTCAAACTCATACTTCAAAGCATACTGAACAATCTCATTATCTTTCAAATGTTGATATCCTTGTTTCAATGACATATCATGATTGTAAATCTTCTAATGTTCATTGGTAAAATCACTATCACTGACAATTTCTAACTTGCATCCAAGATAACTTCTCATATTTTCTAAATGCAAAACTCCATTTGGTATGGATGATAATGCTAACCTAGGATCATCTTCTTCCAAGGGTTCTAATAGTTCCCTCTTCATTCTAGGTCTATTCTTATCTCTGACATTGTGAATTAAGGACACATCCATGACTACTTTAAATTCCTTATACCAATTCAAAGATCTGCTAAGACAAATACCTCAAATTCATGATTTTAGGGCTTTCGTAGATTCGACGCTCAAATCTTTCACTAAATCACTACAAAATGCTTCCAATCTCTATTTTTTGCTCTCCTAAACACTTCAATTCACTTTGATAATCAAATAACATTGATCATAACCTTTTATTACTTCAATCTCACTTAGATCTAACATTGCATTCAATTCTTTTGCCGCTTCTTTCCAAAAAGTTGTTTCTACTATCCTGCAAAACTTAAAACTTCTTGCGATCTTGCAAAACATAATATTTTCTTTTGCGCTCTTAACCATAGCATTAGTACATCATAAACTATCTTACATTAACTACACAAGACTTAATTCATCAAAAATCTACTTCTACACTAAATCTAAGTTCCTAATCTACTGCAATTTTCATAAATTAAGTGCTTACAGATAGGTCAGGTAAGGATTCATTCTTACCACTTGATACTTCACCTTTTTGATTACCTTCAATGTTGAATATGTTTCCTTGATCTGTGCCTTTAACAAACTTCACTTCATCTACATTGCTACAACAACCTTTCTGTCTGTTACCTACATCTTCATTTCTTCTTGCATGATTTCTAGGGTTAGGGTTAGGATGAAAAACTCCATTGTTCATTTTGCAAAACATTACTGTATGTCCAATCTTGTTACATATCTGACAAACAATTCCATTGTTCCCATATCTTGGTCCTTGCTGATTGATTTGTGATCTGCAGTTTCTAGCAATGTGTCCAATCTTGTTGCATCTATAACATAATACTTCATTTCTTATGTTCATATCTTTAGTGGGTCTTTTATCTGCATTGTTAGTATTTCTAAACATTCTACTACCATAATTATTCTCAATAACTTTAGGTCTTCTACATTCAATAGATGTATGTCCAAAACCATGACAATTATAACAATAACCATTAAGTGGTTTAAATTGTTTACCTGTGCAATCTCTCTTCATGTGACCAATAGTATTACAACCAAAACATCTACCTTTGAATTATCTTTGCATACCTTTGGGTGATTCTTCTTGGTTCGGTAGTTCTTCTTCTTTAGGTGGTTCTTCAGATTTGTTGATCTTATCTGACTTTTCTCATCTATGCTTTCAGATTCTTTTAGATCTGGTTCCTTGCTTTCATCATTTGTTCTGAATATATTAAATCCAAGTCCAGTCTTATCATAGGATGGTTTTCCATAAGATACTTGTTCATCGATCTTCTCACTATTTGAATATAGCCTTTTAAGTTGTTGTTTGGATTGAGTCAATTCTCCTTTCACAATCTTATTGTATTTCTCAAGTTCTGCATGCTACAAATTTACTTTCTCAAATTCAGATGTTACTTTGCCAAGTTTAGATTTTAATTCTTCATTCTCAATCTTCAACCTTTCATTCTTAGATTTGCTTCATTTTTGTCATTTCCATCTTTCAAACTAAGCTTTAGATTTTCTATCTTTAGTTCATGCTTAAAGATCACATTTTCTTTTTCGAAATTGTCATCACAATCTTCAATAAGAATTTCAGATTCTTTTTCAGATTTTAGATCTTCTACCTTGTTTTTCAATTTCTCAATAAGGTTCTTTGCATCATCATATTTCATTTTCAGAATGTTTCTTTCATCAGTAAGCATATCAATTTGTCCAAGAGCTTCTTCAAGATTTTTCTGTAGTTGATCCATATTCATAGAGATCTTACTCAAGCTCCTAGGCTTTCCTTGAATGATTCTTCTCCGAGTAACTAAGCTCTGATACCAATTGTTAGAAATAGGGAATACTGAGAGGGGGGGTGAATTAGTATTCTACAAACTTTATCTTTAACCCAATTATGGCTATAATAGATTATCTTTATACATGCATAACATAAGAAGCTAAACAATATGCATAGTAATAGAAATAAAGAACTCATAACACATGATATGTTCTTGAGGAAACCCTAGCCAAGCAAAAACCCCAGTGGGGATGGTACCCACAAAGATCCACTAATCAAATGTATCCTGTTAAGGATGTTGACCCTGTTAGGAGTCTATTACAAGCATATAGTGTATCAATCCTAATTAAGGGACTATAGGCCTTGTTAGAAGCCTCAACCCTATTAGGAGTTGTCAATACAAAATTTGATTACCAGATGAGCCCACTGCCCAAACAAGTAATGTACATTGTATACTAATTACAAAAATGGATTAAGGTATATAACCTTATGCTGCTTGCATCAATATCTTTTCGCTCCTCTTACATTTGCATCATATCATTACAATATTACCATATATCTCTCTCTTTCTTCTTGCAATTTCATATTACATATATACAAGTTATTAAGGGTAATAACTTTACATGGTCAGCTTCCATATATCTTTATCCAAGACTTAACATCTAGGATGTTGTACCTTTATATTGTTAAGTCATTATTTTGATAAACAAAATAATCCCTTAACTCTTTACCAATTATACCTTCATATTTTGTCCTGTCAACTTAACAATGTCTTCGGTAAAACTATCATAACTAATTCCATACATGCCATACTAACTTGCACTCTAATATGGGTCATCATTAGTCATCATAGAGTCTATGTTCAATTGTGTAAACATTGAACTTACTCCAGTCAATGTCACAAACAAAAACTATATCCAGTGCACTGGTGAAAACACTTTCTTACACTTAGACAAATTTGCAATGCGCTCTGCTATACTTGCTCTCTGACCTATGCAATCTTCATGTGGATCATATGTTGCCATAATGACAACATCTATGTACTCACTTCAGCCAAATTGCCAACAATATGTATGTATGTATGTATCTATGTGTGTGTGTGTGTGTGTGTCTATATATATATATATATATATATATATATATATATATATATATATATATATATACCGAGCTCACTTCATAAGAGTGAATTATTTTGTGTTACCAATCCTTGGTGGTTTTTCCCTTATTAGGATTTCCATGTTAAATCATTGTGTTATGAGTTATTTGTTATGATTGTTTTTCTATCATACTTTATAGACTACATAGTTGATTTAGTCGGTAATCACAGCTTGATAATTACTAGTATTCGGTACAGTGAACAAATAGATTGATATTTTATGTTACCGAGTTGCATAAATAGATGAAACTATTTTGTAAGGTACATTTAGGAGATTGGGACTATATGATAACTGATTTAACTGATTTAACTGATATATATATGTGTGTGTGTGTGTGTGTGTGTGTGTGTGTGTGTGTGTGTGTGTGTCTGTGTGTGTCTATGTGTACATATATATATATATAGACACACACACACACACACACACATATATATATATATATGTTTATATATATATATATGTATATATATATATATATGTATATATATATATATATGTATATATACATATATATATATATATATATATATATATATATGTATATATATATATGTATATATATATATATGTATATATATATATATGTATGTATATATATACATATATATATATATATATACATATATATATATATATATACATATATATATATATATATACATATATATATATACATATATATATACATATATATATATATATATATATATAGATATACCTAGATATGTATATATATGTATACCTAGATATGTATATATATGTATGTATATGTATATCTATATGTGTCTATATGTATATCTATCTATATATATATATATATATATATATATATATATATATATATATATATATATATCATCTTAAAATGGAAGCACTTCCATGTTAAGAGTGTGTAGCCCTTCGAGTGAGTTGTCTGGGGTCATCTCAAATGCCTTGAATTGGTCTTTTCTTGGATCTGGCTTTCTCCCTGCTTTCCACTTCTTTTCTGCACTTGATTTCTTCATTCTAGGTGAAATTAGGGTTAGGATCTCAAGGATTTTCCTTAATTTCCATCTTCCATGGCTCTATTTTCTAGGTAGGCCTTAGGAATAGGTCCTACTAGCCTTCATCTCAATCATAATAGGATTTTATGCCTCTCCCCAAAATTTTGTCCCATCCTAGCATCATTTCTAGGTCTCTAGGCACCCCTGGGACCTCATGTCTTGATTCTGGTTGGATATGGGCTCACTGGGTCAAGGTCGAGGTTGACCCTGACCTAGGTCAGAGTTGAGGTTGACCCTGAGCTAGGTCAGATTCAAGCTCATCCCTGACCTAGGTCAGAGACAAGGTCATCTTTGACCTCCTCTAGAATTTGTGCCCCTTGTTCAAATTTGGTCCCGATGGGCCCCAAAATCAATGTCGAGCCCTCAGATCTGAGTGCGGAAAGGTTTTAATTCAAAATTAATTTAATTGTTTTCCCTCCTTATTTTTTTATTATGATTGGACCATAATTCGAGGTGAAATTTAAATTATGGGCCCATTTCTAGGGGTTAAGGTTAATTGGGATTTAATTCTCCAATGTCAGCTATCTCTAGAGGTTTGTGCCATAGATAACTATAAAAGAAGGCCTTCCTCTCTCATTTCAATCATCTTCTTTTTCCATCAAGAAATCAAGTTTTTCAATCCATCTCATCTCAAGATCTCAAGAAATATCAAGAAAGCATTTCATCAATCATTTTCAAGGAAGCATTCAAGTCCTCTTCTCCATCCAAGTTCTCCATTCAAGATCAAGGATTCAAGCATTCAAGCCATTGAAGGGATTTGGTTCAAGAATTTGAGATTCATCATTCAAACCCTAGATCTAGCCATCATGATGGTGTGATCTTCCTTCAAGATCCTTTCTGCATCTTCAACATCTATTCATTCTTCCCTCAAGGTGGATTCCAAGCATACAATCATGGAGGTTTGATTTACATTTATTGATGTTATGTTCAAGCTTTCATATCAACATACTTGATTACATTTCAAATATAATTGCATATCTATTGAGTGTCATAGCTTCATTATTAGATCTACTTCTACTACTTGCTAGCATTCTCCATTTCAATTTCAATATTAAGGTTGATTCCAAACCGGGGTTTGACCAAGGCAAACCCTCCAAACAAAAAACAAAACCATTTTTCTTGTAGGTACAAGTGCATAATTTTGGATCTAAGATCAGATTTGGATACCCTTTTTGGTGAACTTCCAAGATCTGCGAACAATGTCAGAATCAACCTTCAAATGAAGAATGTTGCCTTTGACCTTGTATGAGGGTCAAAGACTACCTGTTGTTAGAAAGAGAAAAGATTTATGGGTTTTCTTCGTCTCGGCATTTCTAGTCTAAAACAAGTTTCAGAATTTCCCTAAAGTACACATAGACACTAGAAATTGGCATTTTCTATATTTTCCCTATTTTGAGGTTAGTATTTCCTTTTCAATTATTTCATATTTCAAGCATAATTCTTTTATAGGGAAATATAAGGTTTCCTTCCTTTTTTATATTCTTCATATATTGATTCGATTGTGTATTAACCTTTTGGTTGATCAAATTGGATCTCTCCTTTGGGAATTTGGATTTAGGAGTGGATCTAATATTTCCCCCATACATTACATTCAATAGAGGTGATTCCATTTTACCTTTATTCATTTTGGTGAACCTGACATACTAACTCTCCTTTTGTGGATTTAGATGCCCTATTGTGTTAGATTTGTGGTTAATATTTTCTTCCATTAAGATTAGGTTTATTTATGCCCTTGCATTTATATTTCAAAAATCCAAAAAATTACAAAATTTCTTCAAAAATACAAAAACATTTACATTGCTTTGTGGAATTAGATGCTCTATTGTGTTTGATTTCCTTTTCATGTTTATAAATTTCATTTGAATACATTTGGATATATATAGACCTATTTGTTATCATGTTGCACAAGTTGTTTCAAACATTTTCCAGAACTTTTGGGATTACACAACATCCTCCTCTTACCTTACCATTGCATGGTGTTACACCTAGCAAAAATTCATCTAGGGCATGTGATGTTTCTTTCTCTTCTTTTGTATTACCTTATAAGGATATATTAGAGAAAGAAGATGACCTTAATCTATATCTCCATCATATTTCTCTTTGTGGAGATGAGTTGAGGATTGATGTTAATTATTCTCCTAATAGATGTCTTTCTTCCCCCTCTAGAGATCAAGCTTTAATGACTTGTGACACTCCTATAATGCGCTTAATGAATAGGGATGATAATCCTCCTATTCGGGATGAACCTTTGGATTTGGATGTTGATTACTCTCTTTCTCATGAAGCCATTATGGATAATTCTACTTCTTGGGATGAACCCTTGGATAAATACACTGATTTATCCCCTCCTTGTGAAGGATTTTTTATACAAAAGGATGACATATTCTCTAAAACACATTCCCCTTATGCGAAAGAAGATGACATTATAAATCCTTCACCTTCATTTTGGATTCATTCTAGTGATGAGGCATTAGCAGAGAAAGATATGAATTCCCTTAATGCTCTTCCTCTTAGTGGTGATCTTATGGGAAATCAAGATCCTACCTTACAACATTCTTACCATAATATTACTCATATATATTCAAACCCTTTTCCAACTGTGGTTCCAAGTGTTCCTCCTTTTGTGTCTTCCATTAATATCACTTCCTACACTTTTACTAGTGTTCCTAATCTTCCTAATCCTAATCCTATCTTTCCTAATCTAATTCCTAATTCTTTATCTTCTATTCCTAATTGTTCCCATGCTTATGTTGAGGTTCAAACTATGGTTGATGATGTAGATGTGCAAAGATTCTTAAAAGAACCTTCTCCTTATTATTTGATCCATAAAGATAAAAGAAAACAAATTTCTCCTTTGAGATTTCTTCATAATTTTACCCCTCACTCTGATTTAACATAGATCTTTTCCCCTCTAGACTAGGGGGAAAGAGGTATATTTCTTCCTATCTTTAGAATCCTTTATGTTCCTTCTTTGAGCTTAATTGGTTATTCTTTCATTTATATCTATGATTTGTATTATGATAGTTTTTCATCTATTGCTCTCTTCTATTATTCAAGATATCTTTTCTAGGACATGTGTTTTGCAAAGGTATCCCTTGCCTTTCATCTCTAGGGGGAAAGGTTCTTCCTTCTCTCTCTTTTTCAAGGGAACTTCTTTCCTTAGCTTAGTGGTATTTGTTTATATTGAAATATTATTTCATCATATTGACAAATGATTTGACTATGGATAACCTTCTTATATGAGAAGTTGTTGTCCTAAGTCAACACTTCTTCTCTATGTTGCAAATTATGTTCTTTATAAACTCTCACCCTTGATTTGGTGTTAGATTTTTTTCCCTCATTCCAAAGATTCCTTGTCCTCTTGTTTACAGGGGGCTTGATGATTGAATCTTTGTTCCTATTGTTGAAAGTTGATATTTTATCTAAAGCACTCCTCTATGATGGGGGTCTTGTTGATAAGATATCTTTCATTTGAGGATCATTTTCCATGAGTGACATATCCTTTTCATGATTATCTATACTCTTGGATGTAGGTGTCAATATCCTGTTGGGACTAAAAAATGCAACATGGGTTTTGGGTACCATGTTAAAATTTTACAGTTTGAAGCCCTTAAAATGCTTTTCATGCATATGTACCCAGCTATCATTTTGAAGCCTATGAGGTGTTCCAGGTTTTTAACACAATCCATTCAGTATATGCATGCATTATATGATGTTATTTTATCATCTTGAATCATTCGGTGAAGTCCCATTTTGAGCAAGTGTCAAATTTCACAATTCTACCTAAGTGTCAAATAGAGTACAGTAGCCCAGTTTGCCTTTGAATATCTTGTGTCTAGAAATGTTTCATGACCCACCACTTTGAGGATGTTTAGTATGCATATCAAAGAACCTTTGTTCCAATTTTCATGTCATTTTGAATCCGTTTGATTAGGTTTCCAAGCCCTCAAACTTGGTAGTTTGTTGTTGTCATGCACTTGTGTAATTGTTCAGAATTCTAGAAGGTCTTGTTTGACCAGTCATATCTTTGACCCAGTTGACCCTATTGATAAAATTCCTTTCACATCAAATTTGAGAGGTAAAATACTTCCTATGTTTCAATTTTGAGGTCATGACTAATCCATTTGCTCAGTTTACAAATGTGATTCCAAATACAACTTATGTTGTTTTACAACTTGTGAAATGTGCAGATTGAATAGTACCCCTATTCATGATGTTATAACTTTTGATCCATAATTGATGTGCCTAAATAGGTTGTACCACTGTGTTCTACTTTTAAAATACTACAAGTGTGCCAAGTTAGAATTCTTGACGAATCTTTTAGCATACTTTCCCAGGGTCATTCCATATGTACAAATCATTGTTTTACTATGTTTCCCAGTTTGCAAATCTAAGAGCCTATCTTTGCCTGATTTCCAAATGCACCCTGTTATTCATCATGAGCCCTAATTATGGAATTATACTCTCTGTATGAGAAAGAACAAATGCCCTTATTTTTAGATCCTGATGTCATGTTTAGCCTAGTTTTCAAAGCTGAATCCGAACCCAGTTTGTGTTTTCTGACATGTTTGAGTTGCAGGATAATTTGAAGTAGGCATGTTCAAAAATCAATATCTTCTAACTAGAAGTTCCTCATAGGCTAAGGTTTGGCATGCTAATGGAGTATGTTGGAAAGAACAAATGTGCCAAGTTTTAGGTTTTTGTCAAGTGGTTTTCTTAGTTTTTAAAGCTAGTCATTGGGCCTCCTGATGCAGAATGAACGGTTTGTGAAAATGGTGAAAATGAGTTATAATTGATTGATCAATGGTAGATTTTTATGCAATGGACTTGGTGGATCAGTTTGAGGGGAAAAAGTGTTTAAAATGAAATTTTTTTTTAGTCGGTTCCACTTTGGGACCCGACTAACTTTTTTAGATTGATAAAGGTCTTAGGGGGTCTGATGTGTCTAAAGAAGAGGAGATTGAAATGGTTCAAGGAATTGCACAATAAATTGAAGATATGTGTGAGCTATGTTGTATGCTGCCAATCATAGTGTTTGGGCATATTTTATGCATGAAAAAATAACAAAATTTGTTGGTTAAGTGAATTCAATAATTAAGGATGTTTGTGAAATCATGACAACACATAAACAGTGGCAGGGAATTCCAAAATCATGTTCTCCTTGGAACTTGTCAGTTACATGCACATACTTAACTTGAATGTTGGAGCTTGTCTTCCTCAAGAGTACACATCGGATGCTCTATTTTTCAAGTGAAGAATTGCACATAGTGAGGTAAGTTAGAGGGCTATGTGTTTGTAAAGGGAATTAGCAGCACAAACAACAAAAGGAAGAAGCTCACACATTGAGCTATTAGCTAGTAAGTACATAACTTGCGCATTGAGAAAGTTAGCAGCCTGCTAACAAGTTTGGGGGCATGTAGATGTCTAATTGCAAACAATGGAGGCTCACATGAATTTGAAGAGTGTCAATTCTCATATGGAAGATGTTGATTGAAGGCCCATGTACATTTATAGAGGGTTGTTTATGCAATGAAGAGGGACAATTGACGTAATTATGAAATGAAGAGGGCCTTGCACAATTGGTTGGGGCTACATGTAGTGCTTTTGAAGGCTGGATGTAGATAAGAGTCATGCACTAATAGGAAGCCTGGACAATGTAACAACCAGTGTGATGTTACTTGGAGTCTTATGAAAGGTGAGGGCCAGGAGAACCAGTATATAAATTAGGGGTTGGCACTGCAACTAATGTGGAGGCCTCATGGACATGTGAAGAGGCTATGGTTTCTAGCTCAAGACAAAATGAAATAATAGACCCAGTGCAAGTTTTATTGGGGGTCCCTTGCATGAGGAAAGAATACTCATGCATCCCATGAGTATAAGAGATACCAGTGCAATATATACCAATAAATGTCTTGGGAGATGCCTAGTTCAAAGGGGGCACGCAAAGTATAACTATTTTTTTTTCTGGTGCAAAGGCCTTGTTAGCACCTTGAAAAAATTTCATGGTTCTAGCCCTTTTCTTCTGGTCTCTGCAGTTGTTTTTAGGTCTCTACCTTAAACCCTAAGCTTAGAAAGTTAAAAAATGTAGCCATTGGTAAGAAAGACCCTGGCCCTATTCTATTTTAATGTTACCTTTTATGGGTCACTTAAAATCCCTTTAGCACATGTGCTTTAATATTTTGTCACCCCACGGGGTCATGCCTTTAATTTTTCCTAAGTCTCTAACCCCCGGCGGTCTTTAATTTTCGTAAGTCCTAGCGCAAACATTTTTCCTAAGTCAGTGCCTTAATATTTCCTATGTTTTTAGCTAGATCTTCCTGGGCCTGACTCTGACACCATCTTGATCCAATGGTGGGCGTATGCTCTTATGAAATTTGTAAGAGGCTTGCGAACATGCACCAGCCACTGATTTTACTTTATGACGTATCCTTTCCTTGAAATGGGTCCACATGCAATGTTGGCATAGTTGGCATTCTCTTATTGGTCAGCGTGTTCCTCAGAAGGATCCTGTCAGTGGGGCTTGTAGTAAAGGCTTTTCAATCTATGATCATTGCATGATCTCAAGTAATATTCCTACCCCATGAGATCATCCACCATCCGTTGATCTTGAATCTTTCTTGGATGTGTCAGTGGGACTTGATATTTGTAGAACATCTACGGTTGGTGTAAGTTCTCATGGAATTTGTCAGACCCATGAGATCTTACGCTAGTCGTCAATTTTACTTTTTCTCAGATGGCTGACGAGGGTGGATCCTTTGACAGTTGAAGCTGACGTGCATGTTTTCCATTGGTTGAAGGGGTCGAACTGTCAACGTTTCTCAATGGGACCAATTTCCAGGTGGTGTAGAGTTGTTCAAATCTTATTGGTCAACGTGGATGATAATGCAGGGTGGGGTCATTGTTAGAAAGTTGGTCATGAGGATGGAATCAATGGCTGGTGCATAATATCATGGGTTGTGTCAAAGCCATGAGATCATGCACCCACCACCCGGTTTAAAGGCTTATAGTGAGTGGGTCCTATGTCAGTGGTGACCGAGTAGAGGCAGTGAATTGTATGGTGACAGGTGGCACAATGTGGGCCCAAGTGGAGGTCTAAGGTTTGGTGATCCTGACAAATAAGGTTAGCGGTCTAATCAATTTAAATTCTTTTCACTCGTTCATGAAATGAGATGGTGGTACTTTAAATTGACTAGTGATTCAGAAAATGTGTATTTGCGTAATTGCTAAACCATTTGGTAGATAGATAAAGTTCTTTGTGAATTGGTGAAAATGTTCTATCCCTAGTTCGTGACATAAAGACCAAGGTTAGCCACTTTCTTTTGTTCGCTAAGTCACGGGGTTAAAAGTGGGTTAGTATTTTCACTTTGTGAATAAGAAATCAATTGTTGCATGGTCGCTAAGAGTTAACCCAAATATAGTAGTTGAGTTAAGATGTAAAACCCATGAAATAAAGGGATCTAATAGTCATGATATAAAGTTGACCTAATTTCAAATCTGGACCACTGATACACGGTTGGCACCATGGAATTAGCCGTTGTAGTTTGAATTTGAATTTTTGAAGGGTTTCCTATGACCAGGAGGACTAAAATTCAATGTTTAAGCAACTAGGGTTGGTGCAAATGGTTTTCAAACTGTTACGGTGTGGTCCAGGGTGTTTTATGATCATTTGTAGGGGTCTGTATTATGTTCTTTGTTGCTCAAGGCATGTTGCAGTTGGCTAAAAGGACTGATTGACATAGAATTCCATGATTTGTAGTACTTTCTCAAAGATCTATCATAAGTGCAAATCTTTCTCAGGCATGCCCAACTAGTTTTCATCCCCTGTAATAAATTCTTGACTGTTTCAGTTGGTTTAGTGGGTGAAACACTAACCCTAGTCATTTGTAGCTTGTTGCAACCTATTTTGGGTTTCCAAGATGACTAGGGGGTATATATTATAGCTTTTTTTAATTTTTTAAGGGTTCCAAAACTTTCTTTTTGGTCCTTGGTTGTTGATGGTATTATACTGAACAAGGAGAACTTGGATCTAGTTCTTGTTTCCTTACATTTTGTTGTTTGATAATGTATTGATCCTACAAATTTTAATGAGAATACATTTGGATTCCAATCTCATGTTTGTGTATGTCTTCTTATTTTGATTCTTGAGATCATATATGTTAATTTCACAAAGTGGGTTATCATATGGTAAACAAAGAGTATTTTGAAATTATCTTTGAGTTCCTAACAAAATTAGGATTAAAGTCTTTCAGGTAGTTTCAATGAATTCATGGCTAGATAAGGATTTGATGTCCTGATATGTGAGTGAGAAGGATAATAGGCAAAGCACTTCTCCTGAATTCAAGTGTTTTTAAGTTAGGGTTCAGTTGATATATGTTATTAGGTGACTCTTTGCCCTTAGTTAAGGCACTAGTCCATTCTCTGGAGGTTTTCCATCATCAATCACACACACATTTAAATGATAAAATCTTTCAATCAATTAGTAGGGGGTATAATTGTCTATTAGTTAGTGATTCCTTTCAAGAAGTGAATCAAGGGTACACCTGCCTGAGCATTAAGGCTCAAAGTGTAGGAGGATCTCATTGTTGATCCTTGTCAATTGGCCCTCTTCTTTGTGGACTTTGGAGTGGTGATAGAGTCAAATTATTATTAAAGTTATCCATCAAAGTATAAATCTACAAGTTGAAGATCAAAGGGAACTCACCAACAAAATGGTGACTCTACTGGGGAGAGTCTAGATATAAAAAGTTTTCAAAGTTCACTCTTGTTTTCCTGTTGTGTTCAGTTAAAGATTTCCCACTTTGGTGGGTGGTGACTCTAAAGGTTAGAACCAGTGTCATACTGTAAATCATGGACAAAAGAAGGAATACTAAGTCTTTTGTCAGAAAAAATATGGAGGTCATTCTGGTACAATTACCTAGACAAGAGAAGAAGAGTTGGATCAGAAGAAATGGTGAGTCTACTAGTGCTCCAATAAGGGAACAAAGAAACACTAGAGGTAGATCGCCACATGTTTCCTCAAGTGAGGAAGGTTCACAAGATAGAGTTTCTAGATCAGATGGTGGTCATTCTAAAGATAAATTTTATGATACCCCAGAGGTTGTATTTCAAGACAAGGGTTCATTACCTGTAGGTCAGGATGAACAAGCTGTTAGCACTTGTAAAAAAAATTTCATGGCTCTAGCACTTTTGTTTTGGTCTCTACAATTTATTTTAGGTCCCTGGCACAAACCCTTGGTTCACTTTATGTCATGTGGTTAGGCTCTTCTTGTGTTGGCAAGGTCCCCTTTTTATTTCCTAAGCACCCATGTTTTAATTTTTCCTAAGCCCTATAGTTCCCTGCCGAAATATTTTCCCTAAATCATGCTTTAATATTTTCCTATGTTTTGGTAGCCTTTATTTTTCCCTAGGCCCAGCTCTAACACCATCTCCATCTAATGGTGGGCATATCTTCTCAAGTGATGTGTCAGATGCATAAGATCTTGAGGTGGCCATTGATTCTTTGTATGACATAGCCTTTCTTTCCGAATGGGTCCACTTGTTAGGTGTGCAAATTTGGCTATCTCTCATTGGTCCACCTATTATGATTTAGTATGTTGTTAGTGGGACCGGTCTTCTCAGCGTTTAGGTAGATTAAAGTTTGTTTTAATCTTGTGGCTATCATTATATCATTGATATAACATGCTCAAGTTTTAATGCAGCGGTATAGCGATAGCCGTTGATTCTCTTTAAGATGGCAAGTGGGTCCGTGAACATGTATGCACAGTTGGCAGCTTTTGGTTGGTCCATGTAGTAGCACGTTGGCACACTGTCAGTGGGACCCAATTTCTGGATGTGTCAGAGGGTCCTGGTCCTGTTAGAGAATCAATGAATGATGTATGATCTCATCGAGTGTGTCAAAGGTTTAAGATCTTTAGATGACCATTAATTTTCCTGGTGTGGGCCTAGTAGATTTCTCTATCTTTTTAGCAATTTTGATAAATGTTTTCTTGGTTCACTAATTCACGTGATGATTTGGTAGAGGCTCTTAAGATTTAGCGATTTGGCATATAGTGTTCATGGTATCGCTAAATTTTCTAGCGGTGCCCTCAAAGTTCTCGTGAATGGGCAAGGATCCCTTTGGTTGTGTGTTCGCCAAATAGTAAAAAGGGTAAAGGTTTTCTGAGCAGTGGGACCATCTAGTGATTCATTGCTAAGGTGTCAATTTTTGACTGGCTGAGCTTTATGGTGACAGGAATCAGTCAGTGGGACCTACAAAGAAGGATTTTTAATCAACGGTCGGTGCATGATCTTAAGGAATATTCCTACCCTATGAGATCATGTGCCATCCATTGATCTTGCATCTTACTTGGACGTGTTAGTGGGTCTTGTGTCAGTGGTGACTGGGCAAAGATAACAAATGATATAATGACATGTAGCAATTTGCAGGTGGGCCCAGGTGGGGTTGAAGGGTCTTGGCAGTTCTGATAAAATGGTTAGCGGCCTGAAAAATTTTCAAAGGGCTTCGCTCATTTGTGTGAAATAGTGGTAGTTCTCTAAGTGTTTTAGCGGCTTAGCGAACAAGCATTTGTGGAATTGCTAAACTTTCTGGTGGATAGATAAAGTGTTTCACCAACTGGTGGTGACCTTTTGTTGCTAGTTCGCTAAATATGGGATCGAGGTTAATGTTTTCCTATGGTCGCCAGGTCACGGAGTTAAAAGGTGGGTTAAGTTTTATTTTCGTGAATTGGAAATGCATTGTCACATGGTCACTAGAGGGTAAACCTAGCGTGGCAGTTCAGTTAAGATCATAAAAGACCGTGAAAGGGAGAGATCTAATAGTTGTGACCTAAAGTTGATTTGATTTTAAATGTTGACCACAAATTTGCTGTTAAAGTCATAAAATGACCGTTGAAGTTCAAATTCAAATTTGTAGAGGGTTTTAAGCAATAGAAGGTACCAAAATTTATGGTTTTAATGGCCGGTTTCGATTGATTTGGTGGTGCTGGTTATTGCAGACTGGTCTGAGGGTCCCTGTGGTAGGTGGCATGATGTTTTTTAACCAAGAGAAGTATGGTTTTGTGCTTGAGGTATGTTTGTAGGTGGCCAATTTGACTAGTTTTCATGGCAATTCCTTGTTGTTTTGTACTATCCTCATAGATTTTGATGATTGCAGATCCATCTGAGATTCATTTTCTCTAGGTTGCTTATGTTTCTTCCCCTGCAATAAATTTTGATGTAGTTTTGGTTGGTTGAGTTGTTGATACCCTAACCCTAGTCACCCGAAGCTTGATGCATCCTTTTTGAGGATTCCAAGGTGACTAGGGGTATAAGAAGTAAAATGTTTTATTTTGAAAGGGTTTTGATCTTGATTAGTTCCATGGAGTTGTAGTAGGTGGTATCATATTGTATTAGATTGAATAGAATTTTTTTGTAGTCTTTTGTAGGTTATTGAAGTGGTTTTCTCTCTTCTCTGTGTTGAACATGTACATGATTCATTATACTTAATACAATTATTTCAAGCTTTCAAGTCTCTCCTTGGTGTCAATCTTGTGAATTCTAGATTTTCTGATCTATTCCATAGGGTTACCTTGGTATATGTTCTAGTCTTCAGTTCTTGATCTAGGATCAAGTGAAATATATTTTGGATAGGACATAGATTCACTTTGATTTGTCTACAGAAGGATATTATAAGTAGTAGATGGACTGAAATATTTATGTTTATGGCTATGATTCTTTGACAATAGTTGGTTCATGTTTCAATGTCTGTATTTGAGATTTGGCCAATGGATAATGGCACTGATCAGAGATTAGTATATTTAGTTGAGTTCAATGCCTAATTGGCCCTTGCTTGCTTCTCTCCATCTTTAAATATCAACACTTTTCAAGCTTTAATTGTATTTGGTTGATAGTAGTAATACCCTATAGTAACAGAGAGTCAATGAATGTGAGGTTAGCATTTAGCACTTTCTTACTATTGAATCTATTGTTTAGACCCATTCTTTGGTGTATGAAGTATAGTTTTCATTGGGTTAGGTGCACCCACCTTGGTTTTGCAGAGCCAGAAGTGAAGAGGGTAGTCTTATCCCTATTGTTGGTCCAGTTTCCCTAAGATCCTATTACATTTTGGAACTAACCAATCCTAAAATCAACCTGAGGGTATATTGGTAGCCTAAGAGCATAAGCGTCCATTTTGAACACCAACAAGATGGTAACTCTACTGGGGAAGTCTTACACAAGTCTATAGTCACCAGTAGGTCATCATTGAAAAATAGGGTTATTCTTGTCCCTTGTCTTATAGTCTCATTTGTATATTTGTTAAGTGGTATTGTAGGATTCCCAATATACTTGGGTGGTGACTCAAACATCTCTACAGTAGTGCTAGTCAATATATTTTAATCAAATGAGTTATAGAGGTACTAGGTCTCAGAGGAATGAACATCTTGAAAACATAATGGAAGAAGGTATTCCAAGCACTTCCAGGCCTAGTCAAATAAGGGGAGGAAAGAAGAAAGGAAATCTTTCTCATACTTGAAGAAATAAGAAAGGTACAAGACAAGAAACTCAAACCAAGCCTAGTCAAGAAGAAAATATTTCAAAATATGAAGAGGTTGTTGATTTGGGATTAAACCAGTATGAGGATGAATTTCAAGTGGGAGATGATGAGTTTGAGACTACTCTCCCAGAATTAGATGAGATCTTTGAGGAGGTCTATGAATTGGTAAGAAGAGTCCAAGAACAAGTTGCTATCAGGCAACAAAGAGAAAAGGACAAAGAGGATAGAGTAAGACAAGCAATGATAAGGGCTAATCAGCTAACGAGGTAGTTGTTAGATTTGGAGGTAATTAATTTTGTCCTAGAGCCTGAAAGAGCAGAGAAACAACCTATTATGTATGAAACACATGAGATAACTAGGTTTAGAGATAAGGGAAAACAAAAAACTATTGGAGTGCAGATTAGCAAATAGATTCATGTGGAAAACCCATTAGATCAAGGGTTGAGATTAGATGCAGACCTTGAGAGGGCTAGAAAAGAGAAAGAAATGTGGGCTAAAGAACTAGAGAAGGTAGAGTTGGAGGCTACTACTGCAAAAATAAGGAAGAAGATTGATTTTCTCAAGCACACCTCAAGACCTTCAAATGTTGCTGCTTCTTTCTTGGGGCAAGGTGGAAATCATGGTAACCTTGTAGTTCAGACAAATGGCATTCTGGGTGCTACTAAAATTCCTAATGGTTCAAACATAAGGACATCTACATCTCAAGGAATGGATCCACCACATGGAGTTCCTATTCATGAAAGATACAAACAACTTAGTTTTTTTGGTATTCCTGGTTATCCTAATGTTATTCCTATTGGAATTAGAAAGAAACTCCCTAAATTTATTGGAAACAATGTCATTACATGTGAAGAACATCTAAAAATTTTTATGGATGTAATAGATGACTATAATGTTGAGCCTGATGATGTTGTAATGAAGTTATTTGTACAATCTCTGACCAAGGATGCTAGGGATTGGTTTAGAGGATTGCCCCATGCTACTATAGGATCTTGGAATGAATTTAAGAATTGTTTCAAAGAGCATTATGGAGATAAAACAAATGAGGGTTTTATTTTGAATGAATTCAATAACATAAAAAAAAATGAGAACGAAGAGGTCCTTGAATT
Source organism: Chamaecyparis obtusa (assembly GCA_027943335.1). NCBI lineage: Eukaryota > Viridiplantae > Streptophyta > Pinopsida > Cupressales > Cupressaceae > Chamaecyparis > Chamaecyparis obtusa. The sequence goes on from BSBK01001983.1 coordinate 646,677, forward strand.
TAATATAAGATTCCAAAAGGCTATGCATAGGCTACTGCAAGTTATCAAATTAGATGATAGGGTATGTCTTGTGACATACTTAAATGCTTTTGATGCAAAGATGGGTTAACTCTTAAGGGCTAAGAACCCTACAAATCTTGGGGAGGCTTACAAGTTGGCTATCAACATAGAAAGTAATAGAAGAATATCAGGAAAATTAGGGAGAAGAGATGAGTATAGGCCTCAAGTGCAAAACAAGAAAGAAATGGGAAGGTCTGCTAATTTTAAGCCTAAGGAGGAGGATAATCTAAAGTAGATTCTAAGTCCTTTAGAGAGTCTAAAGCCTGATGAAAAAAGAAACAATAAGGTTGCAAAAAATGATAGACTAGCTTCAAGTAATTTTAGCAGACAACCAAGAATGCAGAATTACCCATACAATACTCAATGGAAGGATGACAAGCCCATTTTTCCAGTTAAAAGGGATAGGCATGATGATAGGATTCCTGAGCCTTTGCAAAGAAATTCAATTAACATGAATGATGATATCCCATGGTGTATTGTTTGTCAATATCCTCATAGTCCAAAGCATTGTATTATTGCTTTGAATTTACCTGATAACCAAGAACAAGATGAGCAGTATGATAAGAGTGGTTGTGGAATGACTTATTCACATGCATGGGATGAGGTTGACTCTACTGATGATGAGGAGGAAGAATTTGATAATTTTGGATGTGGTGCAGTGAAGTGTGAGGAACATGTTTCCTTAAGGAGACCTTATGATGAGGAAATTGCACAAATCACTGCAGACATGGTCACTCAAGCTAGGAGTAATTACAATTTGAGAAGTAGGCTTGTTGGAGGCACAAGTGGTAAACTAGGTAGCATGTTTATCAAGAATTCTAAAAGGAACACACAACAACATGAGGAAAAGGAAAAGGGTGTTGGTGTTGTCAGTCAGGTTAAAATAAAAAAGAAGAGTAGGCCTACTGCAATACCTAAGGGTAAAGTAAAGACATCAGAAGTAGTTGTCCCCATACCTCAAAAGGAAGATGAATTTGTACAAAAGAGTAACACTAACTTGATTGTCCAAAAAGAGGATAAGGGTATCTCTGAGATTAAGCAAGATATGGGCAACCATTCTTATGTTCCCATTGATATAACTAAATATCTTTCACAAATAACTATCAAGGTTCCATTGTTAGAAATGATGAGAATAGAAGAGCACAAGGTCAAGGCCTAGGATTGGGTAAATGGTGCCTCTTCCATAAAGGTCCAAGAAATGAACAGAGGTGAAAAGCATGTGGCTACTTTAGATGACACACCTAACAGTAAAAATGAAGAAATTGTCTATGAGATTCCTCAAATATTTTTGAATGCAAACATTGTAAGTACTGCATCAGGGACAGTTGATCCTTTTTTCTTGTCCCTTATGATAAATGAAAAATTATTGAAGAATTGCATGATTGATTATCGAGCATCAAACACTGTCATGCCTATAGAGATCATGAAGTCACTGGGACTAAAGGTTGATACACCTCATGGGAGATGCCAAGCTATGGACTCAAGAGAAGTGCCTGTTATTGGTACCATTAAGGCTTTGCCTTATAAATTAGCAGCAATTCCTGACAAACAATTAACTATGAGTGTTCTTGTAGTTGACATTCCCCCTCAATATGTAATGTTGTTATCTAGAAAGTGGAGTGCGTCCATGGGAGGAAGTATACAATGTGACTTGTCCTTTTCCACTTTTAGCATTGAAGGAGAAAATGTGAAAGTCTCAAGGGAAGCTAGAACTCCACATATGATTAAGGAGGATGAAGAGGACAATATGAATTGTTTTGTGGACATTGAAATTGGTTCTTTCCAAGTTCAGGAGAGAGAGATGCAAGAGAAGGTCAAGCCTATCTTTCTAGCTGATGATAAGAGTAACATGGAAGAAGGTAATATATTATGGACCCTGTATTTTGATGGAGCAAGTTCAAAGGAAGGTGCTGGAGTAGGAGTGCTATTGATATCCCCAAGTGGTAAGACTTTTAAGTTTTCTTTCACTCTCTTGTTCCCTTGCACAAATAATGTTGCTGAATATGAGGCCCTACTGATTGGATTGAGACAAGCATCAAAACATGGGATCAAAAATATTAGGGTGATTGGTGACTCTGAGTTAATAGTTTCTCAGATTAGATCAAAGTATGCATCAAACAATCAAAGGCTGAAACAATATAAAAATGTTGTTTGGGATGAAATTGAAGGTTCCAATGCCTTTGGTATTGATTGGGTTGATAGAAGCCAAAACAAGATGGCTGACTTACTAGCAAACATAGCATTAAGGCCAGAGGATATTAGCTTTGTAGGGATATCCAGGATTGAGTGCAAGTCTCCCTCTATCCTAGACAATGTTGAGAATTGGCAGGTATTTTCTGATGATCAGGATATACTAAGGTTTTTGCAATGTGAATCTCATTTTGATGGTTAGGAGATGGATTTCAGCACTTTTGTTGACATAAAAAATGGAAAAGAGAATGTTCTTTGGAAGGAAGTTTTGCAATTAAAATCAAATAGGATCCCAAGGGGACTCGTTGCTCTTGAGAGGGCATTTGATGATAAAAAAAGGACTTGTTTTCCTAAATTTGTTGATAAGATAAATGATTTGGAGGAAATAAATTTAGGAACAAGTCAAATACCCAAAAATGTTTACATAGGTAAATGTTTGTCCCAAAGAACTAGGAATAATCTGATTGATCTTCTCAAAAGATTTAGACATGTCTTTGCATGGTCTTATGATGATTTGAAAGCCTATAGAGAAGATTTATTCTAGCATGAAATACCATTGAAGGAAGGAACCAAAGCTTTTAGGAAAAAGTTAAGGCCTGTGAACCCTACTTTGGCACTAAAAATGCAAGATGAACTCAAAAAGATGATGGATACTGGCATTATCAAGCCTGATAGAAATTCTACTTGGGTGTCAAACTTGGTTCCAGTCAAGAAGAAGAATGGTGACATTAGGTTATGTGTTGATTTTAGGAATTTGAATGTCAATTCTTTGAAGGACAATTATGGTTTGCCTAATATGGAGAATATGTTGCAAAGGGTTACTCATTCAGAGGTAATGTCCATGATGGATGGTGTCTCTGGATATAATCAGGTCATGGTCAAGCAATCAAAACAATTTAAGATTGCATTCACTACCCCTTGGGGAACATATGTTTATGTTAGAATGCCTTTTGGTTTGACAAATACAAGAGCTACTTTTTAGAGAGCTATGGATGTAGCCTTTGCAGACTTTATAAACAAATTTGTAGTGGTGTATGAGGATGATCTCATAGCATATTCAGATAAGGAAAGTCAACATTATGAACATCTTGAGAAAAGTTTTATTAGGGCCTTGGAGTATGGGATCTCTTTGAATCCAAAGAAGTGTTCTTTTGGTGTTGTGGAAGGCAAGCTCTTAGGACATATTGTGTCCAAGGATGGAGTGAGAATTGACCCTGAAAGGGTTATGGCTATAGATAAACTTTCACCACCTTGAAATGTTAAAGGAATACAGTCTTTCTTTGGGCAGGTAAATTTCCTAAGGAGATTTGTTACAAATTTTGTAGAAATCAGTATCCCTATCTCTAGGATGTTGAAAAAGGAGGCAAAGATTGAGTGGAATGAAGAAGCAGATGAATCTTTTAGAAGTATCAAAAAGGCCATCAAGGATGCTCCAATTTTAAGGACACCCGATTATGGTAAGCCCATGCAGATATTTTCTTTTGCTTCTTATCATACAGTTGCAGTAGTTTTATTACAAAAGAATTTAGATGGATATGAAGAACGCATATCATTTTTTAGTAAATCCTTACAAGAAGTAGAATTGAAATATGATATTACTGAGAAATGGGCTTATGCCTTAGTCAAAGTAGTCAAGGCTTTTAGATGTTATCTTGTAGGTGCTAAGGTGGTTTCTTATGTTCCTAGTCCTACAATTAAGGATATATTGGTGCAACAAGAAGTTTCAAGAAAAAGATGTAGATGGATCAATAGGATCCAAGAATTTAATATTGATATCTAGATTAAAAAATTGGTAAGAGGCTTAGGTCTTGCAAAGTTGATGGCACAAAGCAATTTAGTTGCAAATCATGTGAATGTGTTAGAAGAAGAACAAAGGCCATAAATTTTTGATATGGATTATTGTGATTGCTACAAAGATGTTATTGGCTACTTGCAAAAATTGGTCCTTCCCCTTGAGATGGATGAAAATAGGAGAACTATCAAGTTGCAATCTCCAAGGTATGCCATTATACATGGTAAGTTGTGGTGGAGAAGCAATGAAGGAGTATTGCTAAAATGCATAGACCTTGAGAGGTCTGAGGCTCTGTTAAAGGAAATGCACCAAGGTGTATGTGGAGGACATTATATGGCAAAGACCACAGCCCACAAGATCCTTAGGTCTAGATTTTGGTGGCCTACAGTTTTTAAGGATACCCATCAGTTTGTAAGAAAATGTGATGCATGTCAAAGATTAGTTGGAAAGTTGAAGTTTAATGGGAATTTACCACTCAGACCCATTGTAGTTTAGGCTTCATTACAGAAGTGGGGTATTGACTTCATTGGGAAAATTCCAAATAAGTCTAGTGGTGGACATTCTTACATACTAGTGGCAACAGACTATTTTACTAAGTGGGTTGAAGCTATCCCCACTAGAAAGGCTACTAACAGAGTGGTGATAGATTTTATGATGCAAAACATCCTTACCAGGTTTGGTTTCCCAGAGGTAATTGTGGTTGATAATGCAATGTGTTTTAGATCACAAGAATTTAGTATTTTTGTCAGCAGTATGGGATACACATTTCATTTTCTTCTCCATACCATCCACAAGGAAATGGCCAAGCTGAGTCCAATAATAAAAGTCTGATTAAGATTCTCAAGAGAGTGTTGGACAAGAATAAGAAAGCCTGGGACTTAAAGTTATGGTGGGCACTATGGGCTGACAGGGTAACTATAAAGAAGGCCATAGGTTGTGCTCCATTTGATTTGGTATATGGAATAGGTGCTAGATTGCCTCAAAATAACCTATTGTAGATGTACAAGTTTATCCAAGCATATGATGAGGACTTGAATGATGAAATGAGAGTAAGAATGGATGAACTGATCCAATTGGAAGAGGTATTGAGGGATGCACATGAAAGAAATGAGGCATTACAGAGACAATATAAGAATTTGTTTGATAGGAGGACCACCCAAAGAAGTTTTGAAATTGATCATCTCGTATTGATGAGGAATGCAAGGCTGGAAGATAAGGGGAAGCATGGAAAGTTTGATCCAATTTGGTTGGGCCCTTATCTTGTTGAGAGAAAATGGGGGATAGATTCTTATGTTCTAAAAGATTTAACTGGTGGTACTTTGGAATTGCCTGTTCATGGACAATTCCTAAAGTTTTACTTCTCCTAAAGTATCTTTTCCATGAGCAATAGTTTAGGTTTTCCCTTGTGCAGTCATTTGTTTTTTCTTTTTGTGTGTCAAAGTTTTGAGTTGGTCTGCTCTTCCTGGAGATTCTAGCTTGCTTGTTGTATCTGCAGGAGATACACATCCCTGAGTATGAGCCACTGTTAGCACTTGAAAAAAAAAATTTATGGCTTTGGTACTATTATTCTGGTCTCTACAATTTATTTTAGGTCCCTGGCACAAACCCTTGGTTTAAAAATTCAAAAACTAGCCGTTGGTGTAAAAAACCTTTGCATTACCCTGGCCTTGTTATATTTTGAAGTTAACTTTTCAGGCCACTTAAAACCTTTTATCTGCATGTGCTTTTTAAATGGGTTCACTTTATGTCATGCACTTAGGTTCTTCATGTGTTGGCGGGGTCCCCTTTTTATTTCCTAAGCACCTATGTTTTAATTTTTCCTAAGCTCTATAGTTCCCTGTCGAAATATTTTCCCTAAATCATGCTTTAATATTTTCCTATGTTTTGGCAGCCTTTATTTTTCCCTGGGCCCAGCTCTGACACCATCTCCATCTAACGGTGGGCATATCTTCTCAAGAAATGTGTTAGACACATAAGATCTTGAGGTGGTCATCGATTCTTTGTATGACGTAGCCTTTCTTTTTTAGCGGGTCCACTTGCCAGGTGTGTAGATTTGGCTGTCTCTCATTGGTCCACCTATTATGATTCAGAATGTTGTTAGTGGGACCGATCTTCTCAGCATTCAAGTAGATTAAAGTTCATTTTAATCTTGTGGCTATTGTTATACCATTGATATAACATGCTCAATTTTTAATGCAGTGGTATAGTGATAGCCATTGATTCTCTTTAAGATGGTAGGTGGGTCTGTTGACAAGTATGCATTTTTGGCAGCTTCTGGTTGGTCCGTGTAGTAACACGTTGGCATATTGTTAGTGGGACCTATTTTTTAGATGTGTCAAGGGGTCCTGATCCTATTAGAGAATCGACGAATGGCATATGATCTCATCAAGTGTCTTAGAGGCTTAAGATCTTCAGACGGCCATTGATTTTCTTAGTGTGGGCCTAGTAGATTGCTCTATCTTTTTAGTGGTTCTAATAAATGTTTTCTTGGTTCACTGATTCGCATGATGATTTCATGGAGGCTCTTAAGATTTAGCAATTTGGCATATAGTGTTCATAGAATCGCTAACTTTTCTAGTGGTGCCCTCAAAGTTCTCACGAATGGGCAAGGATCCCTTTGGTCGCATGTTCGCCAAATAGAAAAAAGGGTAAAGGTTTTCTGAGAAGTGGGACCATCTGGTGATTCATTACTGAGGTGTCAATTTTTGACTGGCCGAGCTTTATGGTGACAGGAATCAGTCAGTCGGACCTACAGAGAAGGATTTTTGATCAACGGTCAGTGCATGATCTTAATAAATATTCCTGCCCCATGAGATCATGCACCATCCATTGATCTCGCATCTTACTTTAACGTGTTAATGGGTCTTGTGTCAATGGTGATTAGGTAGAGATAGAAAATGATAGAATGACATGTGGCAATTTGCAAGTGGGCCCAGGTGGGGTTGAAGGGTCTTGGTGGTTCTGACAAAATGGTTAGTAGCCTGAAAAATTTTCAAATGGCTTCGCTCGTTCATGTGAAATAGTGGTGGTTCTCTAAGTGTTTTAGCATTTTAGCAAACAAGCGTTCATGGAATTGCTAAACTTTCTAGCGGATAGATAAAGTGTTTTGTGAACTAGTGGTGACCTTTTGTCACTAGTTCACTAAATATAGGACCGAGGTTAATGTTTTCCTATGGTCACTAGGTCATGGAGTTAAAAGGTGGCTTAAGTTTTCTTTTCGCGAATTGGAAATGCATTGTCGCATGGTCGCTAGAGGGTAAACCCAGGGTGGCAGTTGAGTTAAGATCATAAAAGACCATGAAAGGGAGAGATCTAATGGTTGTGACCTAAAGTTGATCTAATTTTAAATGTCGATCATAGATTTTTTGTTAAAGTCATAAAATGACTGTTGAAGTTCAAATTCAAATTTGTAGAGGGTTTTAATTGACAAAAGGTACCAAAATTTATAGTTTTAATGGTTGGTTTCAATTGATTTGGTGGTGCTGGTTGTTTCAGACTAGTCCGAGGGTCCTTGTGGTAGGTGGCATGATGTTTTTGTACTAGGAGAAGTATGGTTTTGTGCTTGAGGTATGTTTGCAGGTGGCCAATTTGACTATTTTTCATGGCAATTCCTTTTTTTTTGTACTGTCCTCACATTTTTTGATGATTGCAGATCCGTCTGAGATTCATTTTCTCCATGTTGCTTATGTTTCTTCCCCTGCAATAAATTATCATGTACTTTTGGTTGGTTGAGTTTTTGAAACCCTAACCCTAGTCACCCAAAGCTTGATGCATCTTTTTTGAGGATTCCAAGGTGACTAGGGGTATACGAAGTAAAATGTTTTATTTTGAAAGGGTTTTGATCTTGATTAGTTCTAGGGAGTTGTAGCAAGCGGTATCATATTGTATTAGATTGAATATAATTTCCTTGTAGTCTTTTGTAGGTTATTGAGGTGGTTTTCTCTCTTCTCTACTTTGAACATGTACATGATTCATTATACTTAATACAATTATTTCAAGCTTTCAAGTCTCTCCTTGGTGTCAATCTTGTGAATTCTAGATTTTTTGATCTATTGCATAGGGTTACCTTTGTATATGTTCTAGTCTTCAGTTCTTGATCTAGGATCAAGTGAAATATACTTTGGATAGGACATAGATTCACTTTGATTTGTCTACAGAAGGATATTATAAGTAGTAGATGGGCTAAAATATTTATGTTTATGGCTATGAGTCTTTGACAATAGTTGGTTCATGTTTCAATGTCTGTATTTGAGATTTGCCCAATGGATAATGGCACTGATCAGAGATTAGTATATTTAGTTGAGTTCAATGCTTGATTGGCCCTTGCTTACTTCTCTCCATCTCTAAATATCAACACTTCTCAAGCTTTAATTGTATTTGGTTGATAGTAGTAATACCCTATAGTAATGGAGAGTCAATGAATGTGAGGTTAACATTTAGCACTTTCTTACTATTCAATATGTTGTTTAGACCCAGTCTTTGGTGTGTGAAGTATAGTTTTCACTGGGTTAGGTGCACATACCTTGGTTTTGCAGAGCCAAAAGTGAAGAGGGCAGTCTTGTCCCTATAGTTGGTCCAGTTGCCCTAAGATCCTATTACATTTTGGAACTAACCAATCCTAATATCAACCTGAGGGTATATTGGCAGCCTAAGAGCATAAGCATCCATTTTGAACACCAACACAAGCTAGGGAGATAGGTTTTGAGATTGATTTAGATCTTGATGAGGATAATTTTAGAAGGGAGACCACGAGACCAAGGAAAGTCCATTTTCCATGTCAAAATCTTACTAATATAGATGTGTCATCAGGTTCTGATGACATTATGATAGACCCAGATGATTTAAATGCACTAAGGTTGCTATTGGTAGAGTAGGATGCCATACATAAGAGGTTGAGAGAGAAGCTGAAAAGGTGAATGCTCTAATAGAAAGACAGTCTCTCCTTAGTAAGATTAATGAAATGAAGGAGAGAAATAAGATGCTTGCTTCTACTCCTAAGACTTTGCAACATGATGTCTTTGGTGATCTTGATCCTATGAGGACTGAGTAGGAGTGCTTACTACAAGATCATAAATTTGATAAGGAGGGCCTCATGGTTAGACAGGTTCAAAGTTATGTTTCCCTCCCTAAAGATAAAGATGGGCATGAGATCACTAGGCCTACTATTGCCACTAGTGAGAAAGGAAAGCAAAAGATGGTGGGACATCAAACAAGCAGATCATTGACAATACTAGGGGTACCACCACCCAATTCAAATAATGACATAGAGTTAGAAAGAAGAAGAAAAGAAGATGAGGACCTTGCAAGAGAATTAGAAAAGGCTGAAATTGAAGCTTCCATTGTAGAAAAGAGAAGAAAGATCTAGTTCTTGAAGGCTTCATCTGCAAATGCTCTTGGTCCATCTACTAATGAACTAGGTATGCCATCTATGACTACTAATATTCCACTTAGTAATGCTACTACTAGTTCAATTCCTTCTTCATCTGCTAGGATAGGTGTTGATCCTAGACAATAGTCAAATGCACAAGTAGATGGAAATGTAAATGTAAATGTTGATCCTAGGGTTAACACTAGTTCAAGTTTTCAAAGAAGACCTATGCAATTAGAAGGATAGAGGAAAATTAGTTTTGATGGGATACCAGGCTACCCAAATGCTTTTCCAAATGATATAAGAGATAAGGTACCTAAGTTTGCTAGTAATAATGCTATTAGTTGTGAGGATCATCTTGGGTTATTTGTTGATATGCTTAATGATTATGAGGTAGAGCATGAGGATGTAGTCATGAAATTATTTGTTCAATCTCTAATGGAGGATGCTAGAGATTGGTTTAAGAGACTTCCTGATAAATGTATTGATACTTGGGATTCCTTTGAGAGATGTTTCAAAGAGCAGTATGGTGATAGGCCTAATGCTAGTTTCATGTTGAATGAATTCAATACCATAAGGAAAAATCAGAATGAGTCTGTAGCTAAATTCAACATGAGATTTTAGAAGGGTATGCATAGGTTGTTCCAAGTTATGTAGTTAGATGACAATGTCTGTCTGACTACATACTTCAATGCATTTGATGGAAAGATGGGATAATTGTTGAGGGACAAAAAACCAAGAAATCTTAGGGGTGCTTTTAGGATTGCTATCAATATTGAGAACAATATGAAGATATCAGGGAAGTTGGGTGGGAAAAGAGACGATCCAAAGTTGTTTGGCGACAAGAAATACAAAAAGGAAAATGATAGGAATGTTGGAACTAGGAGGCAAGAAGAAGATAAATTGGATAAGGTTCTCAATGAACTAAAGGATTTGAAGGCACCTGCAAATAGGAACATCAGTGCTCCTACCAATGAAAGGCCTCAGTTCAACAACAATTTCAATAAGCAGAATAGATTACAGAACTACCCTTACAACACCCAATGGAAGGATGACAAGCTTATTTTCCCTACTGCAAGAGGAAACAATGATAGAGGTGTCTCTGACCCTCTACAAAAAGCTTCAATAAATGTCATGGAGGACATACCTTGGTGTGTTGGATGCCAATCCCCTCATTTTGTAGAGCATTTTGTGGTTGCACATTCTATGGCTGCAAATCAAGATTGTGGTGATGAGGAGATAGATCAAGAAGAAGATCAAGATGATGTTGGATGCAACATGGCTTCTTCATATCTAGGATATGAAGATGATTCTGATTTTGATGAAGAAGTAGATGTAAATGTGAAGAGACATAATTAGGCCCTTTTTCATCAAGAGGTTTTTTCTGATAGTGAAGACATTGATAAGAAGACATGTAACATGAACTCTTCTTTTGAGCCAGTAAATTTAAGAAGACCTTCTAGGGAAGAGATGGATAGGATTACTGCAAAAATGATTTCCCAAGTGCAAACTAGAGGCATGGTGGCAAGGAATACAAATGAGAAAGCTACATGAATGTTTATAAAGAGTACCAACTTCAGAGAGCCTAATGAAAACAAATCAAAAGGTGATCACATGGTGAAATTCAAGAATGTAAAAGTTAAGAATTGTAAGCCTAAGCGAGTTGGAGTTGAAATATTTTCTAGTGAGATTGAGAAGCCAGTTAACACAATGGCTAAGATTGAAAAAATGAGGGTGGCCAATACACCTAATGTATCAAATAAGCAAAATGATACTAAGGCTATGCAGATTGAGATTCCTTCTTCTGCTCCTATTGATATATTATTTGTATTGTCCCAGATAATAGTTAAGGTTCCATTGTCAGAATTGTGGAGGATCCCTGAACACAAAGACAGAGCTATTGCATGGGTAGATAATGTTCATAACAATGATGTTGCATACAATGGAACTTAGGATAAAGCTTTGAAAGGTGTTGCTACTCAGGGAATTGTATCTCAAATTCCTCCTATATATTTGGATAGTTCTATCAATGCTAGCCTTGAAAACATTGATCCATTCTTTTTAAGTGTCCTTGTGAATGGAATGAAACTAAGAAATTGTATGATAGATAGTGGTGCCTCTAATACTATCATGTCTTTTAAGATTATGGGTAAATTGGGCCTCAAAGTTGATACAGTTCAAGGTAGATGTTGAGCAATGGATCAGAGGGAGGTACTAGTCATTGGGACTATCAATACAATGCCATATAGGTTGGTAGCATATCTAGAGAAAGATTTAACAATGAGTGTTTTGGTGGTGGACATCCCTCCTCATTATGGGATGCTACTATCTAGAAGGTGGAGTGCTACCATGGGTGGAAGCTTATAGTGTGATTTGTCCTATGTCACTTTCAAAATTGATGATCAGTTTATCAAGATTGAGTGAGAACCAAGAGTATGCCACATGATTGAAAGAAATATTAAAAATCAGACTACATGTTTAGTGGATACTGATATTAATTTTTTTAGGGTAGAGATCCCTATACTTGAGAAGGAACCTATTTTGTCACCTATCTCTATTGAGGTAAGTGTTAATTCAATGAAGGGTGATTTGTGGGTAATGAACTTTGATGGTGCAAATTGCAAGGATGGAGTAGGAGCAGGTATTTTACTTATTTCTCCTAATGGAAACACCTACAAATTTTCTTTTACATTGAATTTATTTTGTACCAACAATATAGCAAAATATGATGCATTGTGGTTAGGACTAAGGTTGGCACAAAAACATGGTATTAAATGCTTAAGTGTTGTTGGTGATTCTGAGTTGGTGGTGTCCCAAGTCAGGTCAGTATATGCTTCCAAGAACAAAAGGTTAAAACAATATACGAATGTAGTTTGGGATTTGATTGAACATTTTGATGCCTTCAATATTGAGTGGAAGGATAGGAGTAACAATAAGATGGCTAACTTGTTAGACAATATAGCAATCAATCCCAGTGATATTACATTTACTGGTATCTCTAAAGTTGAAACTTAGGCTAGGCCTAGTGTACCAGACAATATTGAAAATTGGAATTTTTTTTATGATGATAATGATATCTTGAAGTTTATGAGTTGTGAAGATTAGTATCATGGTCAGGAATTTGATTGTTCACTCTTGGTTGAGTCGGTAGAAGGAAAATAGGTTGTCTTTGGAAATGAAGTTATTCAACTTAGAACTAACAAGGTGCCCAAGGGGCTTGTTGTTTTGGAGACTGTCTTTGATAACTAGGATAGAGTTAAAAAGAATATCAAAAGAGAAGATCATGCTGATCTAGAGGAGTTAAATCTTGGAATACATGAGGAACCTAAGAAGGTGTACATTGGTAGGGACATGTCTCACAATGTGAAAAAATCTTTGATTGAATTATTGAGAAAATTCAGGCATGTTTTTGCATGGTCATATGATGACCTAAAGGTTTATAAAGAAGATTTGTTTCAGCATATTAATCCATTGAAAGAAGATGCTAAACCTTTCTAACAAAAACAAAGGTCTATTAATCCTACTTTGGCACCCAAGATGCAAGAAGAATTAATGAAGTTAAGAGATGCTAGAATTATCAAGCCTATTAGGCATTCTTCTTGGGTGTCAAATCTTGTCCCTGTTAGAAATAAAAATGGTGACATTAGGCTTTGTGTGGACTTCAGGAATTTGAACATCAGCTCATTAAAGGATAACTATTGTCTGCCTAATATGGAAGCTATGTTGCAGAGAGTAACCAGATCAGAATTGATGTCTATGATGGATGGTTTCTCTGGCTATAATCAGGTGATTTTTAAGGAATCAGAGAAATTCAAGATAGCTTTCACTACACCTTGGGGGACATATGTTTATGTGAGAATGCCTTTTGGTCTCACAAATGTTGGTGCTACTTTTTAGAGGGCAATGGATGTTGATTTTATAGATTTTATCAATGATTTCTTTGTTGTCTATCAAGATGATTTAACTGCCTAGTCCAAGAAGGAAGAAGACCATTGTACTCATCTAGAGAAAATATTTGTGAGGGCTTTGGAATATGGTATTTCATTAAATCCATGGAAATGTGCATTTGGTGTCACTGAAGGTAAGTTTCTTGGCCACTTAGTTGGGAAGCAAGGAGTGAGAATTGATCCTGAGAGGGTAGTAGCCATTGATACGATTTAGAGGCCAAAGAATATTAAAGGAATTCAATCCTTCTTTGGTTAGGTAAACTTCTTGAGAAGATTTGTAATAAAATTTGCTCACGCCACTAGACCTATATAAAAGATGTTAAAGAAGGGATCTGCTATTACATGGGAGGGTGAACCTAATGAAGCTTTAAAAAATATGAAGCAGGCTATCGAAGATGCACCAGTGCTTAAGGCACTTGATTATAATGTCCCAATGCACATCTTTTCCTTTCCATCTTTTCACACTATTGCTGCAGTTTTGCTACAAAAGAATAAGGATGGTTTTGAGTAGCCTATTGCATTCTTTAGTAAATCTTTGCAGGCTACTGAACTGAAATATGACATAAATGAGAAACAAGCATATCCACTTTTGAAGGCAGTCAAGGCTTTTAGGTGTTACATGATGGGGGCAGTTGTGATTGCTTTGGTGCCAAGTGCAGTGGTCAAGGATATTTTCTCACAGCAGGAGGTGTCTAGAAGAAGATGCAGATGGATCAATAGGATCCAGGAATTCAATGTTGATGTCCAGATTACAAAGTTGGTTAGAGGACAAGGATTGGCAAAGTTGATGGCTCAATCCAATCTTGATGCAAATCAGACAAATCATTCTAAAATTGATTATACATGTGATATGGATGATTGTATCTAGTATTAGTATATTATTTACTACTTGAGAAATATGAGATGTCCAGCAAACATGGATGACAACAAGAAGAGGACATTGAAATTACAAGCCATCAAGTATGTAATTGTGAGATGTAAATTGTATAGATAGAATTTCGATTGCATACTATTGAAATGTGTAGATGAAGATCAGGCTAACAAGTTGTTAAAGGAAATGCATGAGGGAGTTTGTGGTGGGCATTATATGGGTAAAACAACTGCTCATAAAATCTTGAGAGCAGGATTCTAGTGGCCCACAATCTTGAAGGATGCAAAGAGTTTGGTAAGGAGATGTGATTCTTGTCAAAGGTTCTCTGGTAAGCTTAAAATTTCAAGCAACATGCGATTAAAACTAGTAAAAGTACAAGCTCCTTTCCAACAATGGGGAATTGATTTCATTGGGGAGATACCAAACAAGTCAAGTGGAGGACACTCATGGATACTAGTTGCCACTGATTACTTTGCTAAGTGGGTAGAAGCTATACCTACAAGAAATTCAACTAGTAAGGTGGTGACTAATTTCTTATTGAACAATATTGTTACAAGGTCTGCTGAATATAAGGACTTTTGCAAAGGTTTAGGAATTTAGACTTATTTTTCCTCACCTTATCATCCACAAGGAAATGGTCAGGTAGAATCTACTAATAAGAGTTTGATTAAAATCCTAAAGAGGATTCTTGGAAAGAATAAGAAGGCATGGAATTCAAAACTGCCATTAGCTGTATGGGCTGATAGGGTAACTATGAAGAGGGCAATTGGTTGCTTACCATTTGACCTAGTATATGGAATACATGCAAGAATGCCTCATAATAATTTATTGGAGATGTACAAGTTTGTTCAGTTATATGATGATGACATAGATGATGAAGTGCAGATAAGAATTGAGGATCTCATCAGGCTAGATGAAATCAAGAGAGAGTCAGCTGCAAGGAATGTCAAGTTGCAATTGCAAATCAAGAACTTGTATGACAGGAAGGCTATGGAGAGGAAGTTTTTTCCTGATGACCTAGTATTAATTTAGAATGCCAGATTGGAGGATTAGGGAAAACATGGAAAGTTTGATGCAATCTGGCTAGGGCCATATCAAACTCATGAAAAATGGGGCCAGGATTCATACATTGTCAAGGAACTAAATGGTAATGTTCAAGAATTGCCTGTTCATGGATAATTCTTGAAAAAATACTTCTTTTTAAGTATTCTATCTTCCATGAGAAGTAGTTAGGTTGTGTATGTATGTATAGCCTTGTAAATTTTGTAAAGTTGCTTGCCCCTATCCTATTTTGTCCTGGTCTATAGGGTTTTGGTCCTATTGCTCTTTGTTGTCAATTTTTCTAGTGGGATGGTCTGCTTTAACCAATGATTCTAGATCCTTGCTATACCTACAAGAGGCACACATCCCTAGATAGAGCCACTGTTAGCACCTTGAAAAAATTTCATGGCTCTAGCCCTTTTCTTTTGGTCTCTGTAGTTGTTTTTAGGTCTATGCCTTAAACCCTAAGCTTAGAAAATTCAAAAATGTAGTCATTGGTAGGAAAGGCCCTATCCCTATTCTATTTTAATGTTACCTTTTACAAGTCACTTAAAATCCATTTAGTGCATGTGCTTTAATATTTTGTCACCCCACGGGGTCATGCTTTTAATTTTTCCTAGGTCTCTAACCCCCGGCGGTCTTTAATTTTCCTAAGTCCCAGCGCTAACATTTTTCCTAAGTCAATGCCTTAATATTTCCTATGTTTTCGGATGGATCTTTCCTGGGCCCAGCTCTGACACCATCTTGATCCAACGGTGGGTGTATGTTCTTATGAAATTTGTCAGAGGCTTGCGGACATGCGCTTGCTACTGATTTTACTTTATGATGTATCCTTTCCTTGAAATGGGTCCACATGCCATGTTGGCACAGTTGGCATTCTCTTATTGGTCAGCGTGTTTCTCAGAAGGATCTTGTTAGTGGGGCCTACAGTAAAGGCTTTTCAATCTATGATGGACACATGATCTCAAGGAATATTACTGCCCCATGAGATCATGCACCATCCCTTGATATTGAATCTTTCTTAGACGTGTCAGTGGGGCTTGGTTGCTGGTGTGTTTGTCAGTGGGACCTGATATCTACAAAAGATCTATAGTTGGCATAAGTTCTCATGGAAGTTGTCAGACCCATGAGATCTTATGCTAGCGACCGATTTTACTTTTTCTCAGACAGCTGACCAGCGTGGGTCCTTTGACAGTTGAAGTTGATGTGCATGTTTTCCATTAGCTGAAGGGGTTGAGCTGTAAGTGTTTCTCAGTGGGACCATTTGCCAGGTGGTGTAGAGTTGTTCAAATCTTATTGGTCGATGTGAATAATTATGCAAGGTGGGGTCATTGTCAGAAAGTTGGTCATGAGGATGGAATCAACTACTGGTGCATAATCTCATGGGTTGTGTCAGAGCCATGAGATCATGTGCCCACCATCCCATTTAAAGGCTTATAGTGAGTGGGTCCTATGTTAGTGGTGACCCAATAGAGGCAAGAAATTGTATGGTGATAGGTGGCACAATGCAGGCCCAGGTAGAGGTCTAAGGTTTGGCGATCCTGACAAATAAGGTTAGCGGCCTAATGAATTTCAATGCTTTTTGCTCCTTTGCGAAATGAGATGGTGGTACTTTAAACTAACTAGTGATTCAGTGAATGTGTATTCACGTAATCGCTAAACCATTTGGCAAACAGATAAAGTTCTTTGCGAACTGGCAAAAATGTGCAGTCGCCAGTTTGCTAAATAAAGACCGGGGTTAGCCACTTTCTTTTGTTCACTAAGTCGTGGGGTTAAAAGTGGGTTAGTGTTTTCACTTTGCGAATAAGAAATGCCTTGTCACATGGTCGCTAAGAGTTAACCCAGAGATAGCAGTTGAGTTAAGATGTAAAACCTGTGAAATAAAGGGATCTAATGGTCACGATATAAAGTTGACCTAATTTCAAATCTAGACCACTGATACACTGTCGGCACCATGGAATTAGCTGTTGCAGTTTGAATTTGAATTTTTGAAGGGTTTCCTAAAACCAGAAGGACTAAAATTTAATGTTTAAGCAGCTGGGGTTGGTGGAAATGATTTTTAAACTATTGTAGTGTGGTCCAGGGTGTTCTATGATCATTTGTAGGGGTCTGTACTATGTTCTTTGTTGCTCAAGGCATGTTGTAGGTGGCTAAAAGGACTGATTGACATAGAATTCCATGATTTGTAGTACTTTCTCGGAGATCTATCATAAGTGCAAATCTTTCTCAAGCATGCCCAATTGGTTTTCATCCCTTGTAATAAATTCTTGACTGTTTTAGTTGGTTTAGTGGGTGAAACCCTAACCCTAGTCATCTGTAGCTTGTTGCAACCTGTTTTAGGTTTCCAAGATGACTAGGGGGTATATATTGTTGCTTTTTTTAAAAAAAAAATTGTAAGGGTTCCAAAAATTTCTTTTTGGTCCCTGGTTGTTGATGGTATTATACTGAACAAGGAGAACTTAGATCTAGTTCTTGTTTCCTTACATTTTGTTGTTTGATAATGTATTGATCCTGCAAATTTTAATGAGAATACATTTGGATTCCAATCTCATGTTTGTGTATATCTTCTTATTTTGATTCTTGAGCTCATATATGTTAATTTCACAAAGTGGGTTATCATATGGTAAACAAAGAGTATTTTGAAATTATCTTCGAGTTCCTAACAAAGTTACGATTAAAGTCTTTCAGGTAGTTTCAGTGAGTTCATGGCTAGTTAAGGATTTGATGTCCTAATATGTGAGTGAGAAGGATAATAGGCAAAGCACTTATCCTGAATTCAAGTGTGTTTAAGTTAGGGTTCAGTTGATATATGTTATTAGGTGACTCTTTGCCCTTGGTTAAGGCACTGGTCCATTCTCTGAAGGTTGTCCATCATCAATCACACACACATTTAAATGATAAAATCTTTCAATCAGTTAGTAGGGGCTATAATTGTCTATTAGTTAGTGATTCCTTTCAAGAAGTGAATCAAGGGTACACCCGCCTGAGCATTAAGTCTCAAAGTGTAGGGGGATCTCATTGTGGATCATTTTCAATTGGCCCTCTTCCTTGTGGACTTTAGAGTGGTGATAGAGTCAAATTATTATTAAAGTTATCCATCAAAGTATAAATCTACAAGTTGAAGATCAAAGGGAACTCACCAATAGGCCTCATGCAAGGAGACACCAGATAAAACAAAAGGCAATGAGGGGTGAGGCCTTACACAAGTATGAAGGGAGTGCCAATGGCTTGAGCATATTCATTAGAGACCTCACGCATATTCACAGAGGACTCACGCATTGCCAGCATGAAGTAATGGAGGGGCACAAGTAAAAAGTGGAGATTTTAATGGTTTTTCCGTTAAATGCATTATCCCACATTGGCTGGGTGAGGCTTTATTTTTGTGTTTATATGCAACAAGACTCCAATGCATTGTAAACAACAAGCCAAGAGGCTCTTGGTGTGCCCTCTTGGCTAGAGGTCTTTGTGCGTAGTGGGCCCCACTAATTTTGGAATGAAATGCAGTGAAGGCTTTAAAAACTAAGAATTATTTGTCCCACATTGATCCTGGGTTGGGAAAATATATTGAATATAAGAAAATCCACATGCATAGTGAAATAGAAAGAAGATTGGAGGCTATGTTCATGCGACCCTCCATGTGGGTGCCTCAATTTCTATGCTAGCGGGCCCAGTGGTAGGTAATTTTGTAGAGGACAGGTGATGCACTGAAGTGGACAAAGATTGACATGTGATATGAGGTCGCTAAGTCACTGGATCAAGCCTACAGTTAGCTAAAAATCTAGAGATCTAGAGGTAGCAGCTAGCTAACCGCCAGTTGTCAGGTCACTAAACACTAGTAGTTAAGGCTAGGACATTTCAAGATCAGGAGAACACATAGTCGCCAGTTTTCCAAATCCCATGTGGTTAGTGGCTAACATTCTAAGATTAGGAGATAGCTTTAGTTGCCAGTTCTCCAAGTCTTGGTAGTCAACAAAAATTCATTCTGAGATTTGGAGAATGGGCTCATTCGCCCATTCTCTAGATCTAACTTGAGGTCAAGGAAGAATTCAAAGAATTAGAGAATAGCTTATTCATGTGATCTCAGAGCTTAACCATGGTCAAAGAATCTATTCAAAGACTTGGACATTGCATGCATTTGCCAGTTCTCTAAATTAGGGGTTAACCTGAGGTCAAGTCCGAGCAATGAAAGGGATGGTGACAAGTATCCAAATCTGGTGGCTTCTATGGAAAATAATTGAAAATGGTTAAAATGTCAAATTTAAAAGAATTTAGAAAAATGATATAGTCCAGACATTTGAAAATATTCAAAAATTTAAAAAACCAAGCCTGTTCACGTAAAAATGTCCTAGAAATTCAATTTTTATCAGAACATATAAGTGCTATATGTTTCTAGAAATGGGAAAAGATAAGTAATCTCATGGTGATGATTGTTTTCAGTTTCAGTGAATTGTGAATGAGCAGTCGGGGTTTGAAATCCAAGGATCAGAATCAAGATCAATTTGTTGGAGAAATGATTGCGCATAGTGGATCAATTTGGAGAATTAGTTGCAGAGAAAAGTGTGGGAAAACCTGGAGATATTTTCATACCAAAGATGGATAGTTGTCAATTAGTTTTCAACTGACTCTCATTTTCTATATCTTAGTTTTTCTTCTCATTTGTAAAGGATGGTGAAAGTAATGCTGCAAGGTAGCTTTCTCGTTCTAGGGTCATGTTTTCTGAGTTTCTTTTGTCATTCTGGATGTATTGAAGCATAAAGATCTTATTAAAACACAGTGCAGTTCCTGTTCCAGATTATTGTTGTCTCTTTATATTTTGTTGATGCTCTTGTATGTTTAGTTTGTAAGGCATTCTGAATATATTGGTTACAAGGTAACTTTGCAATCACTTGTGAGTTTCCTTCAAGGAAGGAGTCAGTCTCATGAGTAATTTCAGAGGGATAAGCATTTGTATGAGGATTTGATATAGTAATTTGGGAATGATAAGATAGTTTGTAAGACATTCTACCTGAGCTGCATTTAGATTGTAAGACATTCTTGTGAGGCTCCACCTATAGAACAACACCTATACCGTATATTTTGAGGTTTCCTAAGGGATATGATCTTAGAATTTGATGAAGTGAGTGGTGCAAAACAAGCCTCATGATGAGGACGTAAGTACTTTAACCTTATTACATGTTTATCAATCTAACTGTTGGTAATTTTATTATCTCTATATAATACATTGAGTTATTTAAATACGTGTTTGTTAATTTTGAATAACACAATAATTGAAATGATGAAACAAATGAACTTTTTCCTTGGATAAATTTATTTATGGTGCAATCTCCTTTAACATTTCTACAATAGTTTTTTAACCAATAATTATGAGAAATTGTAGCTTGGCATCTTTCGTATGGATTACTTTACTATTGAACCTATACTATATTGATAGTTTCAATGATAACAATTTTTTTATTTTCTTAAAGATAAATTGAGAGCAATCTTTTATTAGTTCTTTTCCATTAGAACACATCTAAAGATGAATATATGTTAGTTTTAAAATGGCAGTTTGAGAGATACTGTATGGTGTGTTGGTTGATGGATTTATTAAATGTAATAGAATAGTTGATCATAATTAAACTATTTTAACTTTAGAAAATATCTTATGCATAATGTATGACTATTCTTTAAATTGTATTTAAAGGGGTACTTATTATGTTGATAGAGAGTCATTTTCTATTAAATATATATATTAAAAGAAGACTAATTTGTTATTATGCATTTGAAAGAAGAAGGGAAGGTTTTGAAATAAATAATTTAGCTATGTTCCATTTCTTAAAGTCAGAGGTTATTGGAAATTATGTTATACTCCAAGCACAAATTGGTACATATAGATCATCCTTCTAAAATTTGCAAATATTTTAGATCATACTTCTGAAAACTACAAATAAATGGATATAATAGTCTATTGGAATGTTACTAATAACATTTAATATGGACACTTTTAAATGAAGCAAAAAAAAGTGGAACATTGTGAATCTATACAAGAATACACAATATAGGGAATATACATGTATATGAGTCAACAATAGTATAATGATATAGCTAAATATACCATGTTCAAAAAATAAATGAGTCCTTCAATTTTTAATCTACGAATGAAGCAATCGATAAATTTTTGGAGAATGATATTGAGTAAGAATCTACACAATTTTTAAATTAGTGCAATATATTTTATGATGAATATATAAATATACAACTCTACAAGTATTGTACAATGCGACTATACTTAAATATATAATGTGCAACATGTATCAATTTGGTGCAAAAAAAAATTTAAGTGCTACCATATGTATTAATATTTTACAAATTATATAAATTTATATGTTTCAGAACAATATGAAGGTATTTAATGAGAAATCTTATCATATTTAGAGTAGTATATTTGTATATCAGTTGCTAAACATAAAATAAGCAACCCTGTTGTAGGAGTTAAAGCTTTAGGTAGTAACCATACTATTTCACTTCCATAAGTCAAAGAAATTCATTGGAATTGAATTCTCTGGTCAGTGATACTGACACTACTGCAGAAATCAGTGAGAAAATATTTAATAGTCATATTCAACTCACCCCATTTGTTCCTCGCACAGATATAAAACATATGATTATTTAATTTCTTGAGAGTCTAGTAAAAACAATTGTACTCCAAGATAAGTAAAATTGAAAGGAGATCCTTACGAGGGCAGGTTGCTTGTATCTTTCCTGCTGGTCGTATGAGTGGGAGATGGTCTAGTAATGCCTATTATGCACTACGTAGGCATGGAATGAATGAGAGAGTAATCAATAGGAATAATGTATCTAGTTGAAGTATCACATCTGGGTTGCAGATGGATCCGGTTCTGGGGAGCCATGATGTTGTCTATGGCGAGCGGTCTCCCGATGGAGTAGCCATTCAATCTGAAAAAAAAATGAAAAGAAAAAATAAAATGTGAAGACATGGTTGCATTATTAACTAGAAACATCTCTCTTTTTTTTCTTTTTTCTTTTTTTTCCAGAAGAAGCTTGTTTGTGAGAATGCGAGGTCATAGAAGGAGAAACTTAGGTTGATTCTAATTAACCAGATGGTGAAGTTGAAGGAGGTGGACCATCTAAACACTTGCTTGAAGATGTTTTACATTATACTTACAAAGACGTGCTTGCTACAATTGATACATGGGTCGAAAATGGAAATCATTTTAATAGAGAAGAAGTTAAGAACATTATCAAGCAACTTAAAATACAAAAAAAAGTACTCACAAGCCCTCTAGGTTTCAAATTGATTGTGGGAAAAAAAAATTTTGTATTCAATGACAATGATCATGGAGGTTGTATGGATTTGATTTTTAGGCTATATGTTTTTCTTTTAGCCGAGAAGTATTTTCAGACCATACCAATAATGCAAAAAAAAATGTGGGGGAATAGGATGTAGAGGAAAATTCATTTCCAAAGGCCTATTAATACAAGTGAGATAGACAGTTTCATCTGCAACAAGGGAATCACCGACTGCATCAAATTTAAAGGTATGTACTATTCTTTGTTACTAGATTTGATCCTCTATATCTCTCAAATATGGTAGTTTGAAATTGTTAATTGATTACTGATAAATTAAAATGGCAATGGTTTACCACTCTAGCATTTTAAAATTTATTCATAATACTTTTAGATTTGTGAGTGCTGCTAGAAGAGCATTTTAAAATTTATTTATAATATTTTCAAATTTGTGAGTGCTGCTGGAAGAGCGTTTTAAAATTTATTTATAATATTTTTAGATTTGTGAGTGTTGCTAGAAGAGCATTTTAAAATTTATTTATAATATTTTCAGATTTGTGAGTGCTACTGGAAGAGTGTTTTAAAATTTATTTATAATATTTTCGGATTTGTGAGTGCTGCTGGAAGAGCATTTTAAAATATATTTATAATACTTTCACATTTGCGAGTGCTGTTGAAAGAGCATTTTAAAATTTATTTATAATACTATCAGATTTATAAGTACTATTGGAAGAATGTTTTAAAATTTTTTTATAATACTTTTAGAGTTGTGAGTGTTGTTGGGTATAGCATTTTAAAATTAATTATTATACTTTCAGATTTGTGAGTGTTGTTGGTATAGTATTTTAAAATTTATTTACCATCTATATTGCTGGTTGCTTTATAATATTGCTGAGGTATAATTATTATCTTTATGTTGAGATCATATAAATATTGTTGTGGTATACTTTATGATATATTATAATTGGAGCAGACAAAACCTTCTTTTTATTGTACAAAATGCAATTAAATGTTATTCAAGAAGTTTCTCTTCATAGCTGTCCTCATATAATTATTGCTATCGTTATAGTATTTCCAAATTTATTTATTGTGTTACCATATATTTATATGGTTGTTATAATTTTATTATAATAAATTCAAGGATCTATTTTGTCATAGTTTCATGTAAACCCTATTATCCTT